>JAQJVK010000009.1:42418951-43008951 GCA_035578135.1 Flexamia atlantica
TGTCCAATGTGTTCCATTGTACATGTTGCTACACACGGTATTTGTTTACATTTTTGTGTTGAAAAGTCGACTTTCCTTGGGAAATAAATTAAGTGCTGCAATCTGTGGTTAATCTTAAGAACTTCTTCAAACTATGTCCATTTTTTTACTTAAAAACAAAGGCAACTGAATTTTTTAAGATCGTCCAATAGCGCCACTGTTCCAAAAAATTTAGCCCTTAATGAAGTAAAGCCCTTTTTAAAATTCTGATATGCAGTAGCAAATGTCAAAATATCTTTATTATTACACTTAAAATGTTTAAATCTGCCAAACTTTTACCGATTTGTGAGTGTGAACTAAACATTAAATATTCAACATTTGCATTTTATTTTTAGGGCCTTTTGCCCCTACAAGCCACTAGTAAAATAATATTTAACTGAAATTAAGCTAAAAGGTTTCAATGAAAGTATACGGTTTATAACTTTCAAGTATGATTATTAATATTACACACGAGATATGATGTTTTTGGCGGTCACCCATCCAAGTTCTGCCACAAACTACAATGCTTGACATAAACGAGAAAATTGGATTTCATCACATCTGTCCAAGGCCACACTAAAAATGCAGGCCTTGCTGCAGAATTTATGACGTCAAAAACAAGTACGTAGGCTGAGAGTCTGGCTCAGGACTTACAGGTGTGCTGCTCAACAGATACTTTTCAAACAAAACATTAGAACGTAAATAAACAAGTTTTATTTGACGTTTAAGGATGAAATATAAACATGAAAAGCACAAATAAACAAGGAATATTTGACTTTTAGTAATAAAATGTAAACATAGGATGTTAGTTCCCTGCCTACTTGTGTGACATGGCGCAGCGCTGAGATCGCTGCAGCATGGACTGTTTTTTCAGTGTGGCCTTGGTCTGTCCCAGCCGTTTTCTATATTCAACAAGCAGCACTATTTCGTGCATCCGTCTACGGAGGAGCAATATTTCCAAGCTTTGCCGCAGCATTCTATAAGTAGCACCTGTCTCTTCAACCCCCTCTTAATGCAGGGAATTTATTCGTGTATTCTTATGGCTAATGAATCATCAAATTTAAGTTTAAAACAGAACCTCTTCTCAAATCGTGCCCTCAAACATCTTGTCATCGAAACGTAATAATATTTAATAAAAACAAGCAAACTATGTGTTTATTTAGTTTTAGAAATATTATTTTGTCAGTGAGTTATCAGCTCTCTATTTTTTCACAAAAGGAGATACAATTTTTCTGTTTTGGTTTGTTGTCCAATGTTTTTTTTTGTTCTTTGTGCCTAAATGGCAAGACTTGGCGTAGAAGCCATGCAGTCTAATTTTCACTTAATTTTTCACTTATCTTATCACTGAATTCTTCTGTGGTTGCCTTGGTTGTTTTTTAATTCACTTGATACAGACCAAAACTCATCTTGGAGAGTTTTCAAACAACACCTTAATCTTCAACATTGACCCAGTAGTTTGCTCAGAATCTTATACAACAAAAAACATCTTTATCTTTAACCATGTAAAGACATTTTGCCTTTTGGTAATTTTACTTTTAAATCATAGATTTCATGTTCAATAAATTTGGTGGAGCCTAGATCAAATTTACTGAGCTAATCACTCAAAACACCAATCACAAGAATTTAAAAATTCAATGGTGTTCTTTTACAACCGATATAACCACTTATCTAGAGGCCAAAGAAAGGGTAATTAGAAAAAACTCATAGTACTAAATAAAACATTATTTTTCACACGATTACATAAGGTTATTTCTCTATAAAACTTCAAGGTCATAGTCAGTTGTCCTAGGAAGACGGGCACAATTAAAATGCAAAACTTACATCTTATATGTCATCCAAAATAGTTTAAAACATAGTTTACACACTGAATATTCGTCCTTTTCAGAGAATATATATATTTACGAATGTCTTAGAACTAAAACTACAATAACCGTATTGAATGTAGTGAGTGTTAGGATAACAACTATGATGGAGAAGCAAAGTGTACAAACTACACTAACCTACAATGAATTCTGTACCAGACTTTAATGTAAAAAAATTACTTTAACAACAGGATGTTAAAAAATTGTGATATTCCTAAAAATTAACTAATATTTGTACTGGTAAAAAAATAGAAACTGGTGATTTTCCTTGAAAAGGTGGTTGTTGACAACGAAGTGCTGAGATCAATACCTGTCTCTCCATTTGTTGGTGTTTTCATGTACACTGAAACACAGACAACAGTATTAATATGCTATTAGTACCGGGGGGGGGGGGGGGGGGGGGGGGGGGGGAGTTAGGAGTTCTGAACCTCCTGCTGAGCTTAAAACATGCAAAAACAATGGAGGGCAGGTTTGGAGTGGACACAATTTTTGTAGAATTGGTGACGTTGATTTTGGCGCCACTAAATAATGGTGCAAGCACTCGACACATTTAGCTCGTATTGCACCCAGTAATTTGGGAATGGCAGGTGGACGTACTTCAGTTCGCAGGCTATACCCAAATCTTGTGGCTGCCAAAGCTCTCTTTTCGGCTCTTTTATTTTGCCTGTTTTGTAGCCGCGAATCTCTCAGTTATATCATGGCCATCAAATCCCGGCAAAATCCATTGGGGGGTCACTACAGGGTGTCAGAAATTCGGCAAAGGTAATAAATTTAACTTTGGTCAGGAGAGTCAATACTAGTGATAAAGCGAAATGAAATAACCGTCTTCGTCGTTTTTATCGTGGTCGCGACCCGGCAAATCTCTTATTCGATTATTTATTTATTTTTAGATATATATCATTTTTGTCTCTTGGTTCTTTGCTTTCGGAAAATCTCTCGCTTGTTTTGCGGCAAGCAGGTCTCCCGCTCTTTTCCAGGTTGTCATCTCCAATTTGGCTGGAAAATTTGTCGTTTATCAAGACAGCCAATCTCTCTCTTGCCCGGCTAGCTAATCCCTCAGTCGCATTGTGGCTGGAAAACCACTTGCTCTTTTTGTGGCAATTACAACTTTTGGTTGTATTGTGGCTGTCAAATCGCAGTCGTTTATACTGTGGCCAGCAAATCTCTAGGTCATATTACGATCAAAATAATCGCCTAGTGTTTCTGCGGCTGCTTATTCTCTCAGTCACACTGAGGCTGTGAAATAAAAATTGTATTTTACAAAGATTATGTTCAAATACTCGTTTTAGGAGACAACATGGGATAGTATTTAAATTTTTCGGGATTTTTTTTAATTCGGGAAACATTAGTAAAAGTTGGAAATTTGATAGGCGAAATCTGGTGGACAACCTGCTTTGGCTTTACAGTGGCTAGCAAATTTTTAGTGATCTAATGGCAATAACAGCTCTTGGTTGGGCCGTGTTGTGGCCTGCGAACGCATCGGTTGAATTGCGGAAAATACAGCTCTTGGTTGTAATGAGGCCATATCGGTTCTGAAGCCGCCTTCAAACCTGTCGGTTGCATTGTTGTATTGCATGTGGAAAATCGCCTATGGTATTATGAGACAAATAGCTCAACTATTTGCAACTCTGACAAATTTTGGTTTTACCTATTACAAAACAAAACAAAACTTTTAACACGTTAGCTGCCACGCATATTTTTATGCTGATTACCGTAGTGCCACGCACATTTTTTGTTGAAGTTCTAGTTATGTGATTTTTTTTTACTTTTGAGGTTAGTTATGATGACTTTTAACGAAATAAATAAAAATACACGTAAAAAAATTGGTGACCGATCGGGTTGGCATTAATTTTTTTAAAGAAATATTCGATGCTATTTGACGTGCCAACCCGATCGGACCGAAACAGCAAAATTATAAACTATGAAAACAATGCTATATACCAGTAAAATGCTTTGTGAAAGATTTTTGGGCACACAAAAGATAAGAGAAACTCAAGAACAATGATATATTAGGTGTATTCAATGATATTAAATAGTTTTTACTGATGAGAAATGTTGCTAGGAAACGATGCCGACCCGATGGGATCGGCGAAATTGACACGAATGCTCGAGTCACTTCCAGTAGGTTTAGAAAACTGCTGCAACGCTATCTAGAAGGCTTGGGATGTACTATGTCATATTAGTTCCCCAGAGTGCCCCTAGGTGCCTACCAGAGACATCTAACGGCGATTCGGTCAAACGCTGCACTACTCCGGTTGCCGACCCGATCGGGGCGGCAGGTTGCTCCGCCAGACCTACCTATGCCGACCCGATCAAGTCGGCATGGCAGTTAACGTTTTAAGATTAGCAGTAATTGGCAAATTTCTCATGGTAATAAAATTTCATGGTTGTATCGTAGCGGATAATCTCAATTGTATCATGGCGGACGTACCCCGCGATCGTCAAATCTTTAAATTTTGGTATCGTGCATTAAATTTCTCAGCTTTATCGCTGTCGGACTTTTTGCGGACGTCATTTGCCAAATCTTTTTGGATTAAATTTAGCATCCATAACATTTTAAGGGAGGAGGGGGTTTAAATTGAGCTATAGAGTAAAGGTCTGAATATCAAGCCCCCCCCCCCCCCCCAAATCAAAATGCTGTAATTACGTCCATGTGTATAACCATTACAAATGTACTATAGATGTGTTAAATCATGACATTTTCAGGATTTTATAGCTATATTTATTCAATCCCACAATCAAAACACCCGCAACCATCCTTTTTATACCTCTAGATTGATTCAAACACGAGTTTATGGTTCTTATTTTCAAAAGTCTTTCGTGGGCCTGACCTCCATAGTGTATGTAACCCCCCCCCCCCCCTTTGGGTCATTCTGGTTACACCTGTCAACAAAAAAAACCTGTTCCATGTACAGTTGGTAGGCAAGTTATTCCAATATAAAAAAATAATTATAATAAACCACAATTTAAAACCATAACACTAAGATATCCAAAACTACCAACACAAAAAATCAAGAAAAGGATATTATTAAAAAACTAGTTACTATAATTTAATTCGATAGTATTTCAATTATAAATTCTTAATTTCTTTATAATAGGCTTTTTTGGGTAAAAAACTTTTATTGCACACAGAGAATATAAAAAAATAGTTAAAACACTGATATTTACTTTAGTTGTTTGATGATACAAATATGAATTGCGGTGTACTGATCAGTATTTGTCCATCTCTCGCTAGATAATTTTATATCCTCCTCCTTCCAAGCACAAAAAGCCTTTTTAAGCATTACATCAATCTGTCTACGCCAACGGTTCTCAAACTATTTCATCTTGCGAACACCCTAAGCTAATGTATTTTCATGAATTGTACCCCTAGGCCGCTCAGGGCCCTAGGTCATATTTAATACTTAACACTCGAGTATTAGCTTATGTATAGCATTTATTATATCTCGGGGTAAATGAACTAATACTTAAGTACTTTGCGAGCCGCCGAGAGGGTACACCGCATGGGCCCTCAGAGAGATCTAGAATATCCCACAGCGAAAGGGGGGGACCGGGGGCCTCCCCCGGAAAATTTACGAAAATTAGATTTCTAAACGTTTTAGGCAGTCTAGAGGTGGAACATCATACATAATATAGGGGCTCCAAAAGTCGGAACCAATTGAGGCTGAATTGTCGGTCGGACTTAAAAAAATACCCTCCTCTAATTAAAAATTAAAAATTATCAGTGATCCCTTACTATTGGATTTTCTAGTCTTTCTTCTCTTTCCCATAACTTGCTCGTTCGTTCCCCTCATAAAGTTACTCTTCCGTTTTTCTTCACGATGTTTTTTTCCGGCCATTTCCGTTAATTACAACATATGTTGTACTCTTTTTGTTTACCATCATGGATAATTTCATCATAACGTATTTAAGTTATATATTGTAACGCAGAGGGGTGGAGAGAGAGAATGAGTCCCTCACGCTCACTACTCGCTGGCCGACCGCCCCCGCGCCATAGTGAGCAGTCAGTCGCAAACAATAGTACAGACAAAACAATCATTTTTGCCTTAAAGATGTATTATAAAATAAATTTGCGTGGTAAAGCTAGACATTTTATTTTTTAACACAGACACCTAATTTTATTTCCAAGAAGTCGATACCAATATTATTTCCTTGATCTAAAAAACAATCGCTCATCCCGGGCCCCAAGTTTCAGACTTGGCTGACATGACCTCTCGGTGGTCCTGGTACTTTGTAAACAATTAAGTTTATTAGTAAGTTATAACTATATTTTTAATACATTTGTAATGAAATTTTAAAAAATGGCTATGAAAATCTTTTTTAAAAGCCTCAAAAGTTTATGAATTAGTAAAATACCAGTTTTGCTAAACCTATTTTTATAAACAAGACACTTTATTGACAATAAAAACTGGAATAGAGTTAAGATTCTTAGTGTGAGCCATGAGCCTGCTTTGATGAAGTTAGTTTTTTAACAGACTAATTATTATGAAATAGGCCAAACGTTGATCTTGTAATCGTCTTTGGCTTTCAATATATTTCAAACTGTTAACAGTTGGAAATATTTCGACTGTTATGGTAAAATTGTTATAGTTAATTCGAAGTAATTTTATAAAATTAGGCTACAATTTTTTTGTCCGCCATTATTGATTTAACTCTCACGAACCCCCGTACACCTCTCCACGAACCCCTAGGGGTTCGCGAACCCCAGTTTGAGAACCGCTGGTCTACGCCCAAAATATCCATCCTCCGGGTCAGGTGATGGGTGTTTCAATTCAAATGACCTTACCCCATTCTCGAGTTTTCCACGTGAAATTTCATCCCTATTCAATCTGAATATGTCCTTCAAGTCTTGGCGGACTACAGCAAAAATCCCTTAAAGAAAAACTAACCAACTGGTACTGAGGACAGGTATTCCAGCACAGGCAGGTTCTGAGATTCCTCAAAAAGTTGCGAATCAGGCATTTGACTTTATCAAGTAAGTGCAACTAATTTATGATTAGAGTTAAATACAACACCATAACAACAATAACAGAAATGATAACATGACTATCAAACAAACATCTATGCATAGAGTGTCGAAGTATCGAGTGAACTATTGAGGTTTTACTGTATTTTAAATTTAGTCTTAAAATGTTTTTGCCCATTTAAATTTTGTTTCCACAATTGATTAGTATTTTTTCCCAAAAGAATATATAATTTATCTATACTTCATGAGTTATGTTTTTAGGCATAGAAAGGCAATTAATTATTCTTACATAAAATAATTAAAAACAGTACAATGGAACCTCTGATAGGCATCTCAATCATGACAAGGATTAAAAGGATAAGTGAATGGATGAATAAGAGAAATTATGTTATAATCCTGTACAGTAAGTAGATTTAAAAGTAATTAGAAGAATTAAACCCTATAAAAGTGCATAAAACATATATACATACATACATATAAGAGTAATACACAATTAATTGCTGTAATGTTTTTGTTCTAATTGTTTCTTCTTTATGTAACGTCTATTAAGATATAAAAAAGTACAGTAGCAGATACTGGTAACACAAATGACGGTTGATTGAGGTTTTACTGTAAATAACTAATTGCTTAATACTCATTAAGTTAATAAACCTTAAACCTAGTTTATAAAAATGTTTTATTTTACAAAAAAAATTAAAAATATTTTATATTTAAAAATAAGTTCAAATTTGAAACACGGTACACGTCACCAACAAAGGTAACCAACAACTGAGCAGTGCCGGCAGTCTTCCCAGCTGCTACAAATGTGAAACGGAAAGTTAAGAGGGACCTCAAGTCGAAATTTTCCAGTTTTGAGCTATTAACATCCTGAAATTTAGTTTTTAATTGTGAACAATTTGACATATAATTTATCTTGATTTAATTTGTTTGCCTTTTAATTATTGGCCTTTAAAATTTAACTAATAAAAAAAGGTATTTTACAACATCAAGGCCCAAAACTTCAAACGTACACAGAATAATAATTATTATTAATAATTAAAAAATGAATCTGTTCAAAAATAATGCTGAAATTTAGATCTTAAACCAAAAAAAAAAAATGTGTGATACCGTGCGCTTACAATTTCATTGTTAACATTGATGAGAAAGTCAGAATTTGAAAAGGGGACCTCAAATCGGTAGGCAGAATACCGAGGAATGAAGGAGAAATACATTGTTGAGACGGTGATTTTTAAACTTAAGACAATATTCTTCTACAATAATTAACTTGAAGTTGTTCACCCATGCGCCGATAGAGACGGGCCTACACATGAGGGAAAAGGGTCGCTAGTCGCCGGCCATGTTATTTCCTGTTTAAGCAACTTGAGGACCCTTTTTGTATGTATGTCATACATTGACTGCAAAATTGATCCCTGCAAAGAGATCAATCTCCTTTGTCCCTTTTTGTATGACTGCAAAATTGACTATTTTTTAATATTACTCAGATTTAGAGGTGTGTAGATATCCAAAAATTTGGATCGGATCGGATCGGATATCTGAATCCGATGCGAGGGTTTTATAACTATCCAGTAAGACTGACTAGATATCCAACTCTTTCGGATAGACTGCATATTTTGGGACAAATTTTAAAGAAGGATCAAGTTTTTAACATTTGGAGAGCGATTCAAACAAAACAAGTCACTGCCAACAAAAGACCAATAGTGGTAGAAGACATCGCGGAGCAAAAACAACGCTTTGAAATGCGACGGTTGCGATTGGGGTTATAGAACAACATATCAACACGATGCAATTACAGTCGTATGCATCAAGCGATGTAAATCGGTTGATTGTTGATATCGCAACTTAACGATAAGATCGAGATCGTTGTATACTATCAGATAATTTATATTGTAACCTACAGAGTACTGCGTAGCACGTTGGGTAAGTGATCGTTACCCAGCGCGATTACGATCACTTTCTTAAAATAAATTCTTATATCATGGCATTAAATCGTTTAACAAAAAATAGGACATCTTCTATTAGTTCTGTCTCAATTAGTATCCGGTACCGACTAAACATCGAATGGCAAAAGAGAGAAATTTAACCAAGGCTAATCAGAGTTAGCTGACAATACACTATACAGAACCCCCTAAGTAGGGACATCTACTGTTAATAGTTCTGCCGCCGAAAAGCAGAGGAGAATTTAGCGCTGATGATTGGAATATTTCAAGATGGCTCCGTCGTCCGCGCTTCTACTCAATATCAAAAATGACAAAATGAAAATGTTTGTAAACAAAAAAAAGATTAAACATTATGGTAAAAGATACAACAATACAAGATAATATATAATTTCCAAAATATTACAACCAGCTGCTTGAATTCGGAATGTTAGCTTGATCCGTAAACTGCTATAACTATTCCAATCTGGTTGAAAAACGAAATTCGCACCATCTCTTTTTCGGCGGCGGGAACTACTCATTCTTCTATAAGGTGTCCCTACTTAGAGGGTTCTGTATACATTCAAGCTGATAACCAACAGTCAGCAGTGTCCAGTCTCGTCTTCAATTGCCAAAATAAAACATCCCGTAAATACCCAATAAATATGCCTTGATGTTTTTATGGCTATTTCAGGCCGTTAATATCTCAATCCGAATCTGATCCGATCCAAAAATTTGCTATCCGCACACCTCTACTTCGATTATTATCGCTAAAATTACTGGATAAATCTGTACTGGAAAGATTAAGGAATCATGTCCAATCGAAACTTAAAAATCGGTATTTTTTACTCGATATTACTAAAATTTCCATACTGTAAAATTTACTTCAGCAACTTGAGATCCCTTTTCACTCTCCATATCACAAATATTTAGAGCAAATAATACTTGTATGGATATTTTAGTCTCCCCCTAGTTCACTTAAGGTTTTTATGGTGTTCTACACAACTACTTTAATAGGATGATTAATTACAATTTTACCAACTCAATAAGGTTTTCCTAAGAAATTGTATTTAATATAAGAGAAATTGTTTACATTAAATTTTACATTTTTATGTATGGTTACTCTTATATCAGCAAGGATCCTTAAATTACGTGAAGGTAAATCGGTTTTTCGGACCCCCTTTAGTAACATTGACACTAATCCCTCTCAAATATTACTAACACTGTGCTATCAGCCCCCCACCCAACTAATCTTATAACAAGTTTTTAATTATTTTACAACAAATTTTTTTCCAAAGTTTATTATAACATAATACTGAATAACAAACATTATTAAAACAAAAATATATATTAAAAGGAAAACGAAATGTCTTTAAGAAAGAACTTTTTATAATTTTTATTTAAAAATAAATACCATCCCTCAAACACTGCATCATGCTGCCGAAACCCCAATCCCCCGGGGTAATATGTAATTCAGGGACGGGCTAAGTAAGAAATTTGTTGCTAGTACCATTGCCAAACTTGTTTACACTGCATAAGGTCTTTGATATATCTTCATTTTTTTTAATGAAAATGTAAGCAATACACAAGAATTACTGATATGAAAAGAGATTTCAATAACTTTAATTTGGATTAGCAGTGACACATCACACTTAAACCGAGGCAAATGAAATCCTTTCTTACGGAATTCAGACCATTTCTCTTACTGTGATAATGGTATACATGGTCTTCTTATTTCTTGCTTTATTTAGCTATATCGTGAACACTATCATTTCTAATAGGCTGGTTGGTGTAGTGGTTATAGTGCCCGCCTACAAACTTGTAGGTAGCCGGATCGATCCCGAGAAAAGTTAGTAGCTTTTTGAAGGGTTGTTTCTGGAGCCAGCTGACATTGGTTGTTGGGCTATTAATTAACAATCCTGTCTAAGGAACATGCCAACCTTAGTCAGTAACAAGGCTACAAGATCGCGCCACTATCATCACGATCATCACACTCATATTCAGGGTAACGTCCTCTATGAGGTACCTGTCTTAATAAAGTGATTAAGTGATTTAACTTAATTAAATCATCCAAATTTCCACATCAGAGTAAACTATATCAGAGTGTCTACTGACATCTGATTTTGAAATTCCAGTATATTTCCAGCATTTCCGGTACAAATTTTTTCAAAATTCCAGTATCACTCGCTAACTATTTACCTAACTAAGGAGTACCATTAATAGGGGTGTGCGAGAACTCGATTATCAAGCTTTTTCCGAGCCGAGTTTGTACTTCTCGACTCAAAGTTTTGAAAAATACTTGGAAGTTCGAGTTGAGTAGGTAATCCCGCCGTTTACCCGGAATTGTTACGCATGTTCGCATTTTACGGCCGTTTTAACACAGTTATGAACAGCCACCATAAAACTTTTGTGATTTTACTGTACTTGAAATTGAAGTGGTTTTTGAGTTATTAATATCAATAAATTTAGTTTAGTATTGTTTTCCTTTCTACAATTTGAGATATTTTCTTACCCCATCTTTTCTGTTCAATGTGACGGATTCAACTTTAATTTTTAAACCAACAAAAATATTTTATAAATAGGCCTTTTTTTAGAAGCAAACAGGTGCAGATGTTGCTTGGTTTTTACCTCCTCGGGCTGAAAGTTTGTTCAAATATTGAACAATAATTAACATAAAATTATGCTAAGAGTGACCTTAATTGTCATTTCATTTAATTGGAAAACAGATTTAGTTTTAACTCATAGGAAAACTTCCAGTTTAATAAAGAAAAATATAACAAAGTATTTGTTCAGTGATAAGTATGATAATTATTAACTTCTAGTATTCAAAATATTCATCTCGAAAACACTCGAAACTCGCAAGTATTTTTTAAAACTCAACTCGACTTCAAAAATCACTACTTGCACACCCCTAACCATAAATAAAATTTTTATAAATATAAATAACATTTATTGTTACAATTAAATAACTGATTTACAGCACCGACAAATAAGATAAATAATATAATGAAAACTCGTCAAAGAATAACATATTTGTTTGATTTTATATGAGGGCCTCCCAACTCCTGTTTTAGCTCTATCTTTCTCCAACTTTACTATCTAAATAATAAATAAAAAATAAAAAATAACAGTTTTCAGAAAAAAGTAACAATGAAGAACAAAACTGATAATTTTTGCACACTCTCAGCTTTACATTTCTTCTCCTGACTTACATACTACAGGAAGTTGAGTTTTCAACAAATAAATTATTTATTACTAAAATAAAGTATACCAAATTTAGGAATAACAGTTCTAATTTACTATGAGTGTCTATCGACACAGTCTCTCACTTTTATCGCACATAATTTGTTTTATGAAAAATAATTTACTCGTAATAATGTGAATATTTGAATGTAGAAAATGCTGAGAACATCTTCAATCTTAAAAAAATTACAACACATAAAATTTGGTTTGCAAACACAAATACCTAAGATACAGATGTCTAACTTTTTATATATGAATATATTGGATCAAACTATTTTTAACGGATTTTATCACCTGTTTTACACAAAATTCCAGTACCAAATTTTAAATTCCAGTATACTTCCAGTATTTCCAGTACCAGTAGACACCCTGTATATGGTTGCATGTGAATACATTTTTTGCTTTATGATAAAAATATAACAGACATATAGGAAAAATTATCTAAAAAAGAGTCACTGCAACTGATTCTCCAGTTATGATACTGAAATTACAAAATTCATATCATCACATCTATTAAAGAATATTATCTTTTATCTTCAGAAGTTTGACTAAAAGTGCTGTATATCTGGCCATGACTTCTGTGCCATATATCAGATCTCCATTAGACCTGACAGCCTCGGTAAAAGTGGTGACCATTTCTTCCACTCACAATCCATTATTTTTCACCCAATATTCTTCCCCCCCCCCCCCATCAGCATGCAGCCCTAAGTTCTGGCTTGATGGACCTACTGGTAAATCCGGCACTGATGACCAGCAAGAAATTATGACCAAAATACACCAATCATATAGCATTATTTCCATCAGTTTAACACCTGGTTTATGTGCTTTTGGGATGTTCAAGTTTATTATGTCTAAAGATATTGACAAGCTAAAGATAAGAAAATAAAAAAGATGGTATTAATACATTGATAGACCTTCGAATGTTAGACAATGATAGGTTGAAAATTCATGATTCAAATGCTAGCAATTTCTTTTCAAACTTAATCTTATGTATCAAAATTGCAGCAAAATAGCCTACTAGCTGTCTAGTTTCCTCATTCCAGTCCAAACCAAAGCTTTAAACAGGTCAACGGCAGCATAAGGTGTGCATGTTAGAAGCGAGAGTCGTAGAGCCGTGTTAGTAGATGATGTTAGTGACTCAAGTTTGTAGGACGACTAGAGATTTTTTGTTTCTCAAGACCAACAACAAAATCACTAGTCTTCCACACAACCAAGGTCGGTTAGTGAAGCAGTAGCTACGCCTTAGTGAAGCACTTGTTTTAACCTGCAAACTTGTTAACACACTGTGAACATCCACCAATCCACAATACCAAGCCCCATTCAAATACAATTCAGAGTTTTTTAAAGCCAATTCCATATCCAATAATGAATGAAAAAACACACACTAAGAACTTACTAACTATTTGTTAATATACAGAGCAAAAAAAGTTCATGAAGAAGCTTGTAAACTTTATCAACACATTGTTAACTTAAAACATCAGTTAAAATTATTTATATTATTTAACTTTGCTGAGTTAATAATGTGATGTTAAAATACAGTCAGGGTAGACCCGGGCAAGTTTTTGAGTGGGAAAAATTTCCAATTGGCTTTAATTCTAAAAAATCTTCTATGATGCTTAGTGTACCCAAGCAGCATTTACATGAGTTACACATATTAAAACCCCCAACCAAAACCATTTTATTTTGATCAGGCGAGTTACTTTTTGTTTTAGCCTTTTTGTTTTAGCATCTTAGTTTTCGGCATGAGGAAACAGTCATTCAAATTGTTATTTTTAAAACAATGTGGTTCATTTTGTTTAAGCTTGTTCTTTATGTTACATTTATAAAAAGCATTTTCTGCTGAATATGATATACATATTGGTTATGGAAACAGTTGAAAGGGTCCCCCATAAAATGTTCTAGGTGACAAAATTTTAATATCGGAGATATTCATTAAAAAAGGTTCTCTAGGACACGAGCTTCACCGTGATATATATTGTTTTGAGGATATTTGACTTGGCAGCCCTGATTTCGTCTAACCAAGTTGGCGTGCTTCGCTGGACTGCAAAGACTTCTTTTTGGGGAATAACGTTATATTCGCCGAAAAGATGGACTACCCGCTGGTCAATGCGTTGTCACCCAGCAACCAAAATCGTGTAAATAAAAATAAAACATGAAGTAAATATTGGAAAGTGGAAGGATACGACCAGGAAGGAATATAGAAAAGGTGGATTAACCTAGCTTTAAAAACTAAGAAGCCAAGGCCTGGAAAACTGCCCCCAAAGTAAGTGAGTAGAATAACGTTTTAAGTAGAGGTCTGCGGGTACCCGAAAATTCGGGTAGCTTCGGGTAATTACGTGAACCCGAGTGGTCGGGCGGGTTCGACATGTCTCGGGTTTTATTCGGGCGGGTTTTTATTACACGTCGGGTCGGGCGGGTACCTACTACCCGAAAGAAATCCGAAACTTTAAAAATGTTCAACAGTAATTACTTCGCGCAAAGCTGTTGTCTTACGACATCCACGCAATAGAATAACGTGAGAAACAAAGACGGTCGCGATCGTGATGTCAAACTAAGAAGCAATATTACTGTACGTCTCACTCAGACAATCAGCCGTCTCCTTGCCGGCTCAAAATTATCGTATGCTTACTGCTTATTATCGTATTCTCGAATCCTCCTTTTGATGCAATGAAATAGTCGTACCAGCCGAGCTTGTGATACGAGAGGTCTTATCGAGA
Source organism: Flexamia atlantica (assembly GCA_035578135.1). Taxonomy (NCBI): domain Eukaryota; kingdom Metazoa; phylum Arthropoda; class Insecta; order Hemiptera; family Cicadellidae; genus Flexamia; species Flexamia atlantica. The sequence continues at coordinate 42,433,671 of JAQJVK010000009.1, forward strand.
AGATAATTGTTGCGATCTATTTTTGGATACGTTCATGTCCTTCCCAAGAAAAAATACACAAACAATAATCCCTGAAGTGTAAAGAAAGGACGTTGACAGGTGAAAAGAAATATTATCTCCAATTAGGTGGAATTCGGAAAGTTTCTGCTATATTTAGTTGACCTTGGAGGAGCACAAAAAACACATCAGTCCATTGTTTAATCGTAGATATTCTTGAACGACAAGGGATAGAAGTTTCATTTTTGTCTCATCAGTTCTATAAAAATTAGACAAAAAGTATGAGCCATCAAACGTGGTTGTAGGACAAATGGTTTGGATTTTCGCATTTCGTTGAAGGGAAAAGACGAACGCACGCACGCACGCAGATAACGCAGATAACACCGGACTGGCGGACAGGCTAATTGATGAGTAAACAAACCCCATGAGCCATCAAACGTGGTTGTAGGACAAATGGTTTGGATTTTCGCATTTCGTTGAAGGGAAAAGACGAACGCACGCACGCACGCAGATAACGCAGATAACACCGGACTGGCGGACAGGCTAATTGATGAGTAAACAAACCCCCCCACTTCCCCCCTCCCACTGATAAGGAGACTGAGAAAGCTGTTTTTCTAGCTCTCTCTCTCTCTCTCTCTCTCTCTCTCTCTCTCTCTCTCTCCCCCCCTTTCTCTTTCCTCACTTCCTCTACTCTGGTAATTTATGGTTTCTGCCTGTTCTTCCATATTATTTCTTAAACTAACTATTATTTTCTTCATAGAAGTTTTATAATAAAACTAATTTTATGATAAAAATAAATTATTGTTGATTATTGTTGTTATAAAATATAAATACAATTTCATTGATAAATTATGAAATAATAAGTTGTCATGAATATTGAATATCTATTGACTGTATTGGTTATTGTATATTGTATATATGGCACCATCTGGTGCATTACAATGTTTTACAAAATTTTCATAATATATATTATAACATTATTAAAATTTTAGCTTAAAAAATTCATTTGTATCATAAATACAATGATTTGTAAAGAATGTCTTCATGTACTTTCTAAATTGGAGTTTTAATTAATATTAATCTTTAATTTTAATTTTTTTTTCTTTTTATTAATAAGAATCTTTTAATTTTTTTTATATTTGATGGTAACTTATTGTAAAGTTTCATATTTATTTGTGTGTGTAATTGTGTTCTTTGTGTTTTAGAGTATCTTGTTCGTTGTCTAGCTTCAATTCAAAATATTTCTTGTCCCATGGTCATGTGTAGCGTTATTTTCTTCATGCAAACTGTAATTTTTTCTTGTATGTATATATGTAAGTAATGTGAATGTTATGTTAGATTTTCACTTCGTAACTGCTTGGTAGTCCCATCAAAATTTAATGAAATCAATGTTTTGCTGACAAATGATACCCATACCCGACCCGAATTTTAACAAAAATACCCGAACCCGACCCGAATTTTTTTTCAACTTACATACCCGAACCCGACCCGACCCGAGTTTTTATTCCACTTATAATATCCGAACCCGACCCGACCCGAAAATTGATGGTAATCTATTACCCGACCCGGCTTGAAAAATCACTACCCACAGACCTCTAGTTTTAAGCACCACATTTGGATAAATTTAAGCAAAATGAATGTAACATCATTACGTTTTTGTAATTTTATATCAATAAAATTGTTTTATAATGTATTAAGTTTTATTTTCATTTATGTTAGTATTCCTAAACAATCCCAGATGTTTTCTTCCAAAGCCGAAGTCCAGTCCATCAGAGAACGTTTCAAACGCCAGTCATTTAGAACGTTAATACAAAAAAATAAATAAATAAATAAATAAAACACGAACAATGTTTTAAAATTCTTAATGGCAAGTAAAATATTAATATAAGACTACATTATGATGTTATGAATAGGGTATTAAAAAATATACATGATTACAAGTTATAACCTTGAAAAAAACTGCAAATTTTAGAATTCAACTTTCAACGCTTGGATTACTCGAAACTAGGTTTTTGTCACTTAGAACGTTTTACGGGGGACCCCTCAGTTATTTCCACAGTGTATTAGATAATTTTAAATGGAAAATTAGGTGATGGGGCATGTTAAGTTTACCGAACAGGGCAAGTTATCGCAAGCGAACACCTGCTGTGTCTTTTTCCACAAATACTTCAATTGATTAATTTGCAGATGAATAAACACTGTTGAAATATTCTTCTAGATATGCACTGTAACAAGGGAGGGTGATACATTTTTGAATAAATATGCATGCTTCCTTATTAAATATGTATATTAATTTCCCTTAAAATAGTATTTTAGTGCACAAAATACCTTACCCATCTACAACACACAAGACTTTCTTATATAGACTTGAATTTACATAAAACATTATTTACATTTTATCAAAAGCATTGTTTTTTAATTGTAACTAGTTTAATATTGAACGTTAGTCCTTCTTGGGCTCTCACAGCTCTGCTGAGAATTTATGAAAGAAAAAGTAAAAACATGAAAACTTGCCCCAGTACCCCCTACACTAAATAGGTAAAAACAATAGAATCGCTCAATTAAAAACCGTTGAATTTTTAACTTTAAGAAAATAAAGAAGAACTCTTCTACTCGTTCAATAATTTTGCTTTTTTAATCACAATAATTTTTTTCCTTTAAAACCGTATTAGGTTAGAGCTCCTTTTATGGTATTTTAATTCTGTGGAAAATTACCACAAAAAAACTATTTTACTTGGGGGTTTCAACAATAAACCTTACCCTTGAGAGATTTCTGTAATAAAAACCTTTGTTGACCCTTTAAAAATAATTAAGGAAAAGTTAACAATAAATTGACATTGGATTGGCACACATAAAATGTAAAGGTTAGGCTGTCATTACAACTTAACAGCATTCAACAGAATAACAAAAAAGCAACAACTTCTGCCAACCCACCTTCACAACATAAAATAACAAAATGTTTGTTTCAGAAACCCCTAAATCTGATAAGGTGTTTCTACAATAAACGGCTAATTATATCCAGCATTGAGGCATGGTAGTAGATAAGGGGTTCCGACACCGAATGATGAGTTTAACTTCATAGATTAATTTTCTACAAAACAGTCAATTTGGCCAAATTTTTCAGTTAGGGGGGTTTCTGCAATAAGCGATTCAATTACAGAAATTATTTTTTTAACACTGATTATAGAAACTACTTACAGTAGAACCTCAATCAACCGTCACTCTTTTAAACGTCACTATCTGTTATCCGTCACCGCTACTGTACTCTTAATGTGTCATAATAGACACTGTAAAAACAGTAATCAAGTATAGCTTATAGTATAGCATTTCTTTAAAACTTAAGTAATTTAATTACAAATATTTATTATCCGCTTAAAAAGTATAATTTCTTTCAAAACCTTTTAAATTTACACTTATTTTAAAGGTTTTAGTGAAATTTCTGTTATCCATCTATTCTCTTAACCGTCACACTCTCGGTTCCAAGGGTGGCGGTTAACAGAGGTTCCACTGTACCTTGTGGTGTACACCTATGATTTTCAAGCAACAGACCCACGGTATAAAATTATGACGCGGAAAGTGAAAATGGACCTCTTGTCAGAATTTATAAGTTTTAAATGATTACAAATTTGATAAATGAATGAATGAAAACTTGTTTATCCCATAAAAAACATAAGTTAAATAAAAGAACAATTATAACAGTCTTCAATTTGAGATAAAATAAAAAAAAAAAACTCTTAACTAGTCTAAAACAATATTGTTGCCTTTGAATTATAATTTGCTATTTTGATTTGGATGTGTTGATACTTTAGGTCAGTTCTCGGTACCACCGGTTAAAATGTGTTAAATGTCGGTACTAGTACCTCGGTACCCAGGTAATTGGCGGGAAAAAGTAAAAATACCCCCGTTGCTGCAGACCTGCATACTCAGCGAATTACAAATGCAAAAATGAATGTATAGTGCAAGCCAACATAGCGAGATTTTACATGTTTTTGTAAGCTCCATAAGAATAACATGGGGAATGAGTATGCAGGTTTGCTGCCACGAAAATGGAAATATTGGTGATTTTAGACTATTAAACATTAGATCTCAACTAGATGAAGCCATAAACCAAGTTTTGTCTAGATATGTTGAGAAATAAGCGAGATGTAGAATTTTACTTATTTCCCATAAGATTAACATTGGGACAACGTGCTGTGTTTACCACTTTCAATATCTCGGTAACCAATGGACATAGAGCACTGATTCAAAGTACTAAATTGTTTGTTTTTTTGAGCTAAATTCAATGGTGCAAACCAAAGTTCGATAAATTTTATTTTTCTATGTAAAAAACTCAAAAAACCCATTTTTGGGGGGTTCAACCCCCTTTACCCCCCCTTCCGATGGTCCAATCGGGCTGGTTCACGAACTCGTCCGAGTGATTGCCACTTTACCCGTCTGTACCAAATTTCATTAAGATCGGACCATATTTACAGCCGCTATCGTGTTAACAGACATATATATATATATATATATATATATATATATATATATAAATTCAAACGAACGGTGTTTTTTGCTTCTGGGGGCCAGAAAACAAAAAGTTATCATGGTCTGGGTCTCAAGTCTTACCATGAGTACTACGGTAACAGTTTCTTCCCTATAGGGGAAATTCGCTAAAACCACGAAAGACACACTGTCACATGGTCCATCGCTGCGGGTGCTGCGCCGATTGTAAATGCCGCGGCCTACTATTATCGGAGGTTGATGTTTCTAAAATTACTTTTGACTCAAAATTTTCAAAATGAATTGGAATGAGGTTATTTTCTATGGTTTATTATTTTTAAATCTTGCTGTTAGCAAAAGAAAAAGAAATTAAAATAAAAAATGAAATTATTTTTAAACTTAATACAACTTAATCCGGGAAAAAAAAGTAAAACAACAGATTGGCTGTACGTTGGTAGGTATATTAACACATACAATTAATTCATTGTAAAAAGCACTAGGTGCCGATGGTAATGGTACCGAGAACTGATCTTGTCAAGAACCAGTACCGGTATCGACTCTGAAAAAAGTGGAACCAATACATCCCTAATTAGCAGACAAAGGCAATTGCTGCCTGCGCGTCCACGATTGAGCTGTGTTACAAAGGACAAAAAAACCAGAATAATATATAATCCTATGATTTTTTTTTGTTTGAGTTAATGGTATTTGAATTTAAGTGATAACAATATCTATTTAGGGAAACCAAGGACTGAACATGACATTCACAGAGTACTTATTATTAATATACAAGAAATGAATTAGGTGGCAATAAAGCTGAAAACTGGATCTTTAAATCTAAACTAAAAAAAGACTTAGGACACTTACTTTCATCATTAAAATTAAGCATCAATAATGAGAAATTGAGCAAAGGGAAAATTGACATCAAGTCAGAACAGAGCAAGACAAGCTTAACGAGCAAGAAACTAACTTTCAGAACAGTTTTAGGACTTGCAATATATTCTTCTGCTATGATGAAATTGTAGTTCACTCGTCGAACGATAGATGTCAGAGAGACTAGTTTTGTGATGCCACTGACGGCTCAGTCAGAACGGGCTTGTACATTTGGGAAATGGGTTTTGAATAGAATAAAGAATAATATAGACTGGCCATTTTGCGCCTCAGATGAAGCCGGCCGGCCGCGCTGACGGGACCTATGAGTGGTGGGGGGAGCGGCTGGTGAGCCGCGACTGCCCTATTCGATTGCACTGGCTACGCCGCGCAGCCACTGCAACGCTACCGCAGTGGCGCCGAGCTTGTAGGTAGAATTGACTGGGCGAACCCAGTCACTTACAATCGCAACCATTGATAAAGAATTTTTAATGAAAAAATAAGTATTATTAATTGAGGATTTCAAGAGAAAATGACATTTGCAGACGAACCCACAACAAAAGTAGTTTGTTTTTGTAATAGAAAATGTAAAACTATTTCAAATTTTAGTGTTATTATCTTAACAAATTGCATAATCTAAAGTTTGTTGTAAAGAATATTAGATCTAATAACATGTTAATAACTGAAAAAAAACTTTTTAGGGCAGTAACAGCAAAAACCAAAATTGCATGTTTTACAATTTGTTACATTTCACATTGTTAACTGACTTTTCTCTTCGTAATAATTAATTAAGCAATCAAATAAATGTTAGTAATCTACAAACAGCTAGTTCGAACGAGTTATACTCGACTTGAAAATCACTCTTTGTGAACCAACTCCTCTTTTATTATTTGATGAAAAGCCATGAAATTTGAACTACATCATATTTATACCCCGAAGATAGTTTTAATCTATAAATGAGTAGTTAAATATATGTTTAAATATTTATTTTTTAGTTAATAACCTTCATTTCATTTTACCACGCTTCGTTCGACCTATACACGACATAGGAGCATACTCCTAGTTGAAAGAATGAACATGAGTTCAATTTAAATAATGAAAGAAATCAAATTTTAAAAACAAATCTATTGAGCAAGAGCGTCAATAGATCCGCGCGAGCTCGTCCCGTGGGCGGGCGGAATTGAAAAATCTAACCGCTCACCTTTGAGGCTGCCTGAAGGCCAAACAGAGCATTTTACGAGAGGATTTTAAATTTAAATAAGTTTATTTATGTCCTTCTAGACAACTTTCTCGCAGACGAAATTGCCTGACCATATACAGCAGAGTCCCACAAAACCCGGACTAATGTGGACCGAACGATGTCCAGGTTTGCGAAAATTCCGAGTTATCGGGAATGAGTAAAAATAAGAATAGTTTCTGTTATTTCTATAAGAAATCATTTATTTATTGCATAGCAAAAAATATAAAAACTATATTAGTTACAAAAAAACTTAGAGAAAAACTAAAACTGTTTTAAATTTGTCACACCGTGCTCTGGCCTTGAATCTGGCACTTTATTGCTCTGGCAGGCTTTCCGAGTTATCCAGAATTCCGGGTTATCGAAGTCCGGGTTTGCGGAACTCTAATGTAATAAGAAATTTCCTCGCAGGTCAACTTTTTCATGTCGAAGAAAAAAACTAAAATTTTGTATTCCTTGATTATTTTTTTTAAATCTAATCATAATTAACTTTCTCACACAAGTTTAGTGTCGTCAGCAAGTTTGTTATCTTCATTACTACAAAGTTTCAGAATTTTATCTAAACACTGTCTACATTTTTAATAAATTCAAATAAGCATAATTTTCTTTCTTGATGTTGTTTTTTTTCTTTCTCTCCAAATTTAACTAATCTTTTAAACGTTCAGCACAATAACAAAAATAACAAAACATTATAAGATAACGGCAACTCTCACGCACGGGCGGAAATAGCCTATGTGAGAGTTATAATTCAATAAGTAATATAGTCATTTAAGTTGCTTAAATCAATAGCATTCTATGTAAAATCGTTATTGTCATAAATGACTTTTGTATGATATGTATATATTACACGAAATAAAGCTGATTTTTATTTTTTGATTTTTTTGATCTTAACTCTTGACTATTCATTCCGGCGGTGTTATTGAAACGCTGCAAATTAAAATTTGCGCTAGTGGCGCACGGCGGTTTGGCCGGTGGGACCTATGTTTAGTGAAGAAGTGATGACAAGAGCCACTGTATATTGAGTATAGGGAAGGCCAGTCTACATTAGCGAATTTCCTTAAAGGAATAAGCTATTGCGGTAGTACTCATGGTAAGACCTAAGTCCGAGACTATGTTAACTTTTCATTTTGGGGTCCCCAGAAGCAAAAAACACCATTCGTTCGAATTTATATATATATATATATATATATATCTATATATATGTCTGTTAACACGATAGCGGCCGTAAATATGGTCTGAACTTAATGAAATTTGGTACAGACGTGTAAAGTGGCAATCACTCTGACGAGTTCGTGAACCAGCCCAATCGGACCACCGGAAGGGGGGGTAAAGGGGGATAAACCCTCCAAAAAATGGGTTTTTTTGAGTTTTTCACGTAGAAAAATATAATTTATCAAGTTTTTGTGGGCACCATTGAATTCAGCTAAAAAAAACAAACAATTTAGTATTTTGAATTACTGCTCTATGTCCATTGGTTACCGAGATATTGAAAGTGGTAAACACAGTACGTTGTCTCAATGTTAACCTTATGGGAAATAAGTAAAATTCTATATTTCGCTTATTTCTCAACATATCTTGATAAAACTTGGTAAATGGCTTCTTCTAGTTCAGATCTACTAAATATTGAATTAAAACCAACCAGTTTAAACATACCTGTGGCAGCAAACCTGCATACTCACTCCCCATGTTATTCTTATGGAGCTTACAAAAACATGTCAAATCTCGCTATGTTGGATTGAAATATGTTGTTTTGCACTTGAAATTTGCTGAGTATGCAGGTCTGCTGAAACGGGGGTATTATTCTTTGGTCGCTGGTTTTGAGATTCGCCCATATTATTTATTATTTACCGTGTAAGCGACATGAAGTCCCTTCTCATGTGCACGAGTAGGTTATGAAACTGATTACTTTTTAATGTTTTTCGGATCGATATCGCTAAAATAACCAAATTAATCTGTACAGAAAATATTTAAGTAGGGGTGGGCGAGTACTCGACAGTCGAGTAATTACTCGAGTAGTTGCTACTACTCGAGGTCGAGTCGAGTAGTAGTAACTCCCGCAGTTTATGCGGCGGCCGAGTTTACGTGCGATTTACGTTTGTGCGATCAAATTTTACAACAGATCGCGAGTTACGCAAAGCTACTTGTGCCGTTTAACCGCAATCGGCAGATTGTTCATCGCGGCCGCTCGCTAGTTTCACAATAAGCAGTATTTTCTGTTCATTTATGGCCGGCAAATACACGCGACTGTTTTTTACGGCCGATCGCTAGTTTCACAAAGATGCATTTAGTCTATTTACGATCGGCAAATACACGCGATCGTTTTTCGCGGCTGACAGCGACTTTTCACGGCTACATTTGCCGATTTTCGGCGATCAGCAATACGCGCGCTCGTATTTCGCGGCCGACCGCGACCATAGCAACGCTACATTTGCCGATTTTCGGCGATCGGCAAATACGCGTGGTCGTATTTCGCGGCCGACCGCGACTTTAGGAACGCTAAATTTGCCGATTTTCGGCGATCGGCAAATATGCGCGCTTGTATTTCGCGGCCGTCCGCAACTTTAGCAATGCTACATTTGCCGATTTTGGCGATCGCGAGTTTTGAAAAGCTACATCTGCCGTTTATCCGCGACCGACAGATATGCTCTATCATTTTTCGCAGCCGTCCACGAGTTTTTCATAACAATAACCTCAACAACATTTCATTACCTCATAGGAGAATGGATTTTGACAGTTATCTAGAAATACCAGATTCTGAGAGATTGAACATGACCTCTCAGAATTCGGAAATTGAAAACTTACAGCTATATTTAGCTCTGACCTTACTCTTAACAACTTCAAATTTGTAATAATATTTTATCTTTTGAATAATACACAGCCTTCATTTCTGTCTCATTTGATTTGTAAAAATGAAAAGAAAACTGTGGACTTAATTGGTAAAATGGACTTCATAAAACAATTAGTTAAGGTTTTGTAATTTTTGTATTGGGGGGATGTCTTATTCTTATCTGGTTGCAGCTATGACACTCATGCTCAAGTGATTGGATGTTAAAAAACAGTAGATCAGCAGTCAAGGGGGTGGGGTTGGGTTTAGAGAAGTAAACAAATAACTGGGCATAGGCATAGCTCTCCTCCCTGATGTTTTTAATTCTTTCTTGCACAATTTCTTGCCTGAGGTTTTAATGAGGGCCAACAATTATTTTTAGGAAAAATATAAAACTGTTTTTGACTGTTAAGATAATATGCTAATAATTAAATCTTATTACTCCTTAAATTTTACAACTTTGCATATTCTTCATAAATTTATTTTATGATCTTGTTACATTAAGTGATTTGTTATTTTGAGTGATTTAGCATAGTCAAATTATTCATTTAAAAGTAGGGTTTATGCAATGTAGGGTATTAGAATTCAGAGTTTTATTCTTCTAAGAAAAATATAAAAACATAAGCTTAAATAAATTAGACCAATTTGTTATAAGTAAAATTGAAGAAAGATTTTAATTAACTGTAATTCAAAGACATAAATACTTTAAAAAAATGAAGATTTCATTACTTTTCACAACTACTCGACTCGACTCGATACTCGAGTATTTGGCTTAATACTCGACTCGACTTCAAAATCCACTACTCGCCCACCCCTATATTTAAGACTTCAATTCAGTCAAAACCTAAAAATCAATACCTTTTAATCGTTTCAACAGTAATGTGTGTACTGTAAAATTTACTTCAGCGACACGAGGTCCCTTCCTTTTCCACATCACAATTGATAAATCAGCGTACCTATTGCATAAGCATTATAATAAACAAAAGTACAATACAATAACAATTACATTATTTACATGTTTTGCTTAGATCTACTCCAAAGAACTATAAACATGAATCAATGCTTCAATGATATGACAATAACTATTTATCTACTATTTTTTTTTTAACCTAATATATGGTGTAAATCAATGAAACTTTTTCTTTAACATGGGGGGGGATGACCTTGTAAAAATAACAGATATAATACCAACCATAACACAAAGGAAATTACATTAATAAAGTAGGTCAAGTTTAAACAGCTAAGACTAGAAGTAATTATGTAGCAATAGAGCAATAGAAGTAGTAAAACGCTACTTAAAAATACTATTATATTATTATGTTTTTTAATTATTTGAATACGATTAATTCAATAGCACTGACAAATTTGACTGTCGAGTTTAATTACACAAAAGTATCATTCTACCAACCTTCGCTGTAGTAGGTATTGTGCCATGTGTATCTGGTTCGGCAGACCGGAGATGGTGATGACTCGGTCTGTCGAACCTGGTTGAGGCTCTTCAATTGTTATACCGGCGCCGGACTCCAAACGAATTCTCTGAATTCTGGCCCCGCCCTTGCCGATTATAGCCCCTGCCAGCTAGAAATACAAAGTTGTAAATATTATCCATGTTTACTAAATACTTACTGTTTTACTTTCCCATAATGAAGATAAGAAGAGTCCACTAGTAATAATCATTCAACATTTTTCCAAATACAACTAAACCCTGAATTTTTTTACTGTTTTGAAGATACTATTCTGTCAAGTCAACACCAAATCTGAGGTTGTAATTTGCTAACTCATTGCTGAGGATCTTGTGATACAGAATCAAGAGCTTAGGAAAGGACACCTGAAACTTAAATAAATAATGTTCAGTCACTCAATGCAGAAGAAGTCTGTTGAAGGAACGAAGCTTCTGTTGTAATTTTACCCTTTGATCTTAAGTTTGAACAATAGAAGAAACATGCAAGGCTATATAAAGGCATTGTTCATACATAAAGCAAGAAACTATGTTTCGTGGCTTTAAATAATCTTAATTGTGTTTACATCCAACTTATCGATTTAAAACAAGTGGATGTAACTTTTAGAATTATTATTTGTTAGTGACAAACCAATAATGAACTAATGTGATTACTTCCATTGAATTAAGCAATTGAAAGCAACAACTAGGCAACCACAGCTAAATGGAGGAAAGAAAGGGGGAAGCTTCGAAGCACACAACACTGAAGGGGGACAGAATAAAAATCATAGCATCGATAAAACCATGAATCAACCATGCAATACATTGTCTGGTGTGTTGGAACCTGACTCCCCCCTTTCTTGCCAATTCTATTGTACCGTGCGTATGCTACTTACGTCATTCGGAATGGTCACTTGTGATTCGGTAGGACCGGCGCTGTCATCGCAATCTGTCGGACCATTCCTCATGTGATTGTTTTTCATTAGCCCCGGTACCGGACCATCGGTTCTCAGTCCGGGAGCTGGGTTCCTTGGGCCGCTCATTCTCATGCCCCCCCTCCCCATACCCGGTGGGGGGCCGTCAAAACCGTCCCTAATGCCTAAAAGCCACCCAGTCAGTTCAACACACCAGCCAATATATTTGTAACTGCAATGAATTATCTTTCAGTGACATACTATTCGAAATTATTAAACCAATAATGTATCACAAAACTTTTTGAAAATAGTCCTAAGTGTCTAGGGCAAACGAAGTTGTTCTATGCACATGTTTCCAACCTAATGGTTAAGATATCATCTACTTTTAGAGCAAGGGACCCAAAACGATTAAATAATATGAAAGAAGGGAAAACCAGTTTTAAGTACAAAATTAAAAATTATCTTATCCACTATGTCAAGTACACTGTTAATATACAATTGTAAGACATTTATAATATTTGGTTCATTTGCATATATTAAAAAGAATTACAATATAACTCTAAATAATATTTCAACAAAGCTTTTTAAAGAATTAAAGACTATTGAGTTTTTCTACAGCTACAGAATAATAACTAAATATAGGCACCAAAATCAAATTAAAAATTTTGAAGTGTATTTAAAGCATTTAGTACACAAGAAAATGTTAATGGCAATTTCTTTCCAATACTACGGAACAGAAGGGCTACGCTGTGCGGAGTCCTGAAGTGATGCCAGCCCGGCAATGGCATCATGTGTATGTATGCGTTGTTTACACATTCTTCGATCTAAGTAAATATAAATATATATTTTATAACTGCATAAAATAGCAAATCTAACAGTGTAAAATTGTTTTGGTTAAAATATTTTAACAGAAACTTAATGCCACCAGCTGCATTATGGCTATGTTACTCAAAGGGGAGGAATTTTGATACTATTAGCATCTGATAAAACAACTGCCGCAGCCCTTTAATTCTCAATTCCTGATTTCTGTCATTTAGAGTTTCAAAAATACAACAAGCAGAAAAGTAAACCTCAAACAATCCAGACCTGAATTATATGAATTCCGAATTATCCAGTCGAGGTTGAGAAAAATAATTCAGTTAAAATGTTTTCCTTCAAATGTAGCATTTTATTTTTCTAGACGCAACTGCAATGCATCAAAGAGAACATGAAATAAATCATATTGACTGTTGTTAGTGCTGTCTTAATCTCCAATCTGCCGATATGAGACACGATTGTGTGACAACGAGATTCACAACATAGTCGAGATTTGTCTGCCCTGATAGTGCCATGAGATTTTTAAGCAGATGAACATCGTATCAATTAGGATACGTACATCACTGTGAGAAGAGATAAAATTAATATACCACAAAATAATGAGAATTTCTTCCTCAGAGGTTTCAAGCCATAATGAAAACAAGAGTTATTTGCAGTGATCTAATGAAGAGGATGGAGGATATATCGGAAACAATAGTTTTGCAAATGTTATAACAAGATACATCGATGTTATAACTTCAAATATTATTCAAAGTTTTACTATTACAATCTGATCTCCGCCGAATGAATCCAGATAAATCGAGGTTGACTGTGTTTGGAAATCTATCAAATTCAGTTTAAGCTAACTACTTCAAACTCAGTCACACAATTTTATTGCGACATATTAAAAGAAAGTAATGATCTAAGTGTTTATTTAATATATAGAAAAATTAGAGTACAGTAGAGTCCCACAAACTCAGACTAATGTGGACCGGAGTTCGGGTTTGTGAAAATTCCGAGTTATCGGGAAATGAGTAAAAATAAGAAAAAATAAGAATAGTGTCTGTTATTTCTATAAGAAATCATTTATTTATTCCATAGTAAGAAATAAAAAACTACATTATCAGTTACAAAAAACTTAAAGAAAAACCAAAACTGTTTTATATGTGTCACACCGAGCTCTGGCCTTGAATCTCAGTGCACTTTATTGCTCTGGCAGGCTTTCCGAGTTATCCAGAATTCCGGGTTATCGAAGTCCGGGTTTGCGGGACTCTTCTGTACATTTCTTTATGAATACAAAACAAAACATTTATTTACAAGTACGTTCCAACTTTAGTTTAACGACTCTAGTGCAATGACAGTAAAAGTTCTTAGGAAATGTTTATTTACCTCCTCCACCACCGAAGCCGCCACCTCCAAATCCACCTCTCGGAGGGGGTCCACTAAAAAAACAAGCTAAATTTAATTTGTTTTCAAATTTAGTATGAAAATTTGATTTTGCCTAATGTGTTGTACTTTCTTTACAAACCAAACCTGAGCATTTCTATCTAGTTTACAAGATGTATACAACATTTCACTTATAAAATTCCATATCTTTACCTGGCCATTAAAAAACATCCCAACCATTGAAAAAATGGCTATGTTGCTTCTTGTAACAAGTACTTGAGCAAAAGTTTTATAAATAGTATACCAGGTGTCCATAATTATATTCCATCTATCCTAAGCCAAATCTGGCCGTATGACAAAAAAAAACTGATTTCCTGGATTAGGCTGCAGGGGGGTTATAATAAATAAAAACTGAAAAATACAATCCTTGTACATTTCATACCTTAATTTATCTCACGATTATTCTTTTCAGAAAGACAGAAATCTTTGCCGTGAAAACTGATCCGCAGTGCACAAAATTAAACTATACTGCACCATACTCAAGATCCTTTGTATGTACAAGAGAATCACCACAACTAAATCGTGTTATATTGGAGATTATAGGTTTTCTTCTTATTGAAATACTAGCTGCTTTTCTTGCTTGCAAAACAGAATAATAAATTATAAGCTTATTCTAATCTTCATCTGATCTGTAACCAAGACGCGGTTATTCAAAGCACAACTAACCAAGAATCGATACCCAATGAAAACAGATGAAATCGTCTTCTTATGGAAAAGCACGTTGAACGAATAAAAATCAACCCATTACTTTTAGGTGGCTAGGTGCTCATTACTAATGATCCTTAATTACGTTGACTGTAGTCTTTTCTGAAAGACAATTTGACCCTAATTCTGCGTGGAAATTTGTTGTTCCGTTATGTGCCTATCCCTCCCTCCCCTCGACTGCACTATTGCATCATCACTGCTGTCTGCTCCCCTACAGGTGGGCGGAACAGAGTCAAGGTTATTAACCCTATCCTGCCAACCAATAATCTTCACCACTGATAAGCCCTGACACTGAGGGTGGCGCTAAACACTACCTTGTCGTCTTGCGCTTTGCACTGTTATGGCAGTCACTGCTTCGATCGTATCTGTGTTGCAAGCTGTTGTGCAATAGGTTTTAGGTTTAGAAGTTGCATAGAATAAATATGATGCAAATAATCTTGTATTTTTTCAGCAACTCTCTTTGATATTGATTTGTTTAGGATTTAGGCTAATATTGTTCTTTGAAAAAACACGTTTTGGATTTTGCACGAGATTCACGGTTATTTCCCGGTTTAGAATTCCCAGTTTTCCCGAATTCCCGATGCAGTGGCCACCATGCAGCCACAATACGGCCATGATGTGACCAAGAAGGCCGTGATGCGACCAAGAATGTGGCCACAAGAGGACAGAATTTGAGGGCCGCAATGCAACCAAAATTTGAACGTGTCAAATATGCTCACCGCCAATCAAGTTAACAATTTTCAGGCTGAAATACGACCAAGAAACTGTCTGCCACAAAAGGGCCGAGATTTTGCATCCTCAATGCTAAAGAGAGTTTTGAAAGCCATAATACAACAAAGAGAAATGCTGGCCACCAAATTATCTAGATTTGATTTCAGCAATGCAACCAAGAGATTTTCTGCCTGCAAATGGAGCGAGAGATCTTCTGGCCAAAATAGTTCCGATAGATTTGTTGGCGGTGAAATAAATGACATTTTTTCCGAACAAAATATTACCGAAATATTTGTTCAAAGCAATTTGGTCAAAATACTTACCAATCAAGGAATTGGTGGACTGCACCATTTTTGAGTTTGCTTAAAAATTGTCAATGATCTCTATTGATTAAGCAAAATTTGATTTGAAATTAAAAGGAAAATGTTGAAAACAATAATTTTATTTCAACAATTAACTTTTTTTATTTTTTCTGTTCAATAGAACCTCGATTAACCGTCACTCTTTTATCCGTCACTGCTTCCGGGCTCGCAATAATTTTATAATAATTAAGAGTTTAAGTTTTTTTATAATTTGAAATTATAAAAAGTTAAGTACGTTTGTTTAGTTTATGTTATAACGATGCAGATTTAATACCAAATGATATAGATATATAAAATTACGTAGGGGAAATTTTTGCGCCGAAATTGTGGGCGTTTGGAAGGTCGCAGGATGATGGGAGGGGGCTGAAATTGAAGGTTTCCATCCCAGGGACTCGGGGAAAATACTGAAATTGCTCTTAGCTTACTATAAAATGAGAAATAACGTAAGATAGCTGTCATTTAAAGACCACTGGGTTGTAAAAAGGTCTGCTTTGTTTACTTAAAATGAAATGCTAGATATAATCATCATTTTGTGGATCCAAAAGCCTATTTTCTAAGAAGGTATTTTGTACTATAGTAAAGAAGAATTATGCTTAGGGGCTATTATAGCCCCTTTAAGCCTCTAGTATTCATTATATACGTTGTTTCCGTGCTGTAACAATGTGTTTCATTGATTACTCCCAAAACAAAATACTCTGACTCTACTGAGGCGACTGAAAGAATTAAATAAATAGTTATTTTTATCAAAATGGGAGGTACATGAAATTTTTCTTTTACTTGAAAATGGATTAATCTACTTTTACTTTTAGATTAATCTATGGTTATATGCTTCATGAATCGTAACTGCACGCAACATTCATGAAATATTATCTTAACTATAAGTATTTGGTATCATTTTTCTCGTAATTTCACGAAGATTACAAATATGTTATGATCATTAGTTGAAACTGATGTTTAAAAAAAATGCAATTACTCACTTAAGACCCTAGTGCATGAGTCATCTACCTGCCGGTCAGAGGGTAGTGGGGCCGGCCGCTCCGCGTTGGTGAGTGCGCGTGTGAGAGCAAGGGTCGTCTTAATCCCTTACACGCCATGCGAAATACAAAACCGTATAGATAGCTGAAGACGCACGCTCATGGGTTTACGTTTGCGCGGCAAATAAACACGTGAATTTCTTTCTTCCTTAATTCATTTGTTTTCTTATTCTCTACATTCCCTCTATTGTACGATTCATCGGTTTTCAACTACCGATTAATGCATCGATGTCTCCACTGCTTGTTTCTAATCATTTTCTGTTTTTTGTATCATCGTTCAAGATGTTTGTGACAATAAATAAACTCTTTACAAATGACGCCAGAACGAACGTCTTTGTTGCGTATTTTGTTTTCTATACGCGAAAATCCAAACGACTTGTCCTACAACAACATTTGACGGCTAATATTTTTTGTCTAATTTTTAGTATAAATCGATTGAGTCAAAAATGAAATTTTTATCTCTTGCCGTTCAAGAGAAATTCTATGATCAAACTAATAGACTGGTGTAAATTTTGTCGTTCTCCAAGGTCAACTACATATAGCAGAAACTCCGAATTCCATCTAATTGGAGATAATATTTTTTCAACTGTCAACGTCCTTTCCTTATCACTCAGGATTATTGTTTGTGTACGTTTTTCGTGGGAAGGACACGCTCTTCCGGTTTAACGTGACCAAAAATAGATCACAAAAATTATCTTCTCGATAAGACTTCTCGTATCATAAGTTCGGCTAGAAATTCAACCTTATTCAAAGCTGTTTAGTGTTTGTACGACTATTTCATTGCGTCAAAAGGAGCAACGGTCCTTTTAAGTTGTTATACGAGGATACGATATTAAGCAGTAAGCGTACGATAATTTTGAGTCGGCAAGGGGACGGCTGGTTGTCTTGACTCGAGACGTGTAGTGAAGATCGCTTTGAAGTTTGACATCGCGATCGCGACCATCCTTGTTCGTCTCGTTATAATATTGCGTGGACGCCATAAGTCAGAAGCTTGGCGCGAATCATTTATTGTTGAACATCGGTAAATCTTGAATTTTAAATATTTTTTGTTATAGTTCATTGAACGTACATAGTTAACTGCATTTTGAAGAAAATCCCACATGTCAACATCTACCATATGGCTTTGAATCAAGCATTAGCACCACATGTTTAATGTAAACAAAGCAGACGTTTTTCAATCCCAATGCATTTCAAATGGAAGATATTTTTCGTTATTTCTCATTTTCTGGTAGATTTGGACATAATCTGATATTTTTCCCGACCCCCTGGGACCAAGACCTTTAATTTGAGCCCTCTCCCATCATCCTGCGAGCTGTCAAACTCTCACAATTTTGATTGAAAAAAATCGCTTACAGAAGAAGATTTTCCAAACCAACCAGCTTTTTGGGCGTATTGCCTTAATATCACCCTAATAGCACGTATTTGGTATCATTTTTCTCGTAATTGCACAGGGATTCGAGATGTAATATCATAGATGGTCAAAACTGTAGTGAAAAAAAGTTACCATTCAGTACTAGAGGTCCCAGTGCATGAGTCATCTACCTGCCGGGCGAGGCAGGGTGGGACGGATGGGGGGGGGGGGGTAGCTGCGTTTGTGTGTCTGTGTGTGTAAGGGTCTCCTAATCCCTTACATGCCATGCGAAATGTAAAACCGTATAGTCTTTTCTCTCTCTTCACCTTTCCATCCTTCCCTCCCCCCTCCAAAGCAACCGATAGTTAACCGTTACACAGTGTTTGCTGTTACACAGTGTGTAGCTAGATGAGTTCTGTGAATCAACTGCAGTACAGTAACTGTTGATTTTTAAAGATGGCTGAAAAACAAAAACGAGTCGTACTAGGGCTTGACCAAAAAATAAAAATTATTGAACACTTGAGGAAGGGCAAAACAGCTACAAGTATCGTGCTGATTTATGGTGTTGGCGGCCTCTTTTAAAAGATAGCGGATCTTTTAATGTGAGGTTATGTAATTCACTTACGAACACTGAATGAGCACAATAACATATAGTTTAGAAAGTTTTTAATTACCATTGTTTGAATGTAATTTAAATATAAATATTTACTATCCACTTATAAAGGGTTTAATTTCTTCCAAAATATTTTAAATCTATGTATTGAATAGATTTATAGTTAAATTTCTGTTATCCGTCTATTCTCTTAACCGTCACACTCCTGGTCCCGAGAGTGACGTTAATCGAGATTCTACTGTACTTTGTTTTTTGTAATGATTTTCTTGTAACATATTTATCTTATTTTTTATTTCTTTAGAAAGTTTTGAAAGTCAATGCTCTTTGATTTAGTAAAATTCATTAAAAAAATTATATTTCATAGATGAACCTTCCCTAAAATGAACATCATTCTACTGTCATGTTCAATCATAATAAAATGATCATCATGTAAAACATAAATAATGGGTCGAGCCCTCTTTCCCGTTATTTTGAAGTAAAATGATTTATTTCATTGAGTCAGAACTACAAAGTCCATGCCACACTCACCCCAAGCCAGGTCCTCTCGCCGGGGGTCCACCGAAGGGTGCTGGTCTCCCACGACCCATGTCCCGGCCCATCTCTCGACCTATGGGCGGCCCTCCCATGTCTCTTCCCATCCCCATACCACCACCACGGCCTCCCATTGCACCCCCATAGCCACCGTAGTCATCTGCATAGACATCATCAAAGTTGATGGGGTCGTAGGGGTTATCCGCTCCCTTCACTGCAACCTGAAACAAATGTCAAACTAGTTCGCTCCATATTTTGTCAAGTTTTAATAATATTAGTTTATGATAGATTATAGTTCCCCTCGGTCCTACTGTTCATTGTTTGTGACTTAAAGTATAATTAGATAAGATAAAACCATCCAAATGCTAAATTCCAAGAACCATTCACTATCTTTTGTTACTTACAGTCTTCAAAAGTTCGACCATCTCCTGTACACAGTCAACTGTGTTTCCCCTCCCTGTGATCTGGACCACTCGGTCTGTGCTCTGTGGACAGCATGAAGTGTAGATCTTGATTCTGGCCCCAGTTTTCTGAAATATAAATCTACTTTAGATATGGTTGTTGAATTATAAAAAAAAGTCTCTTGCTCACAAGACCATTCTTCTGGCAAACTCTAAAGGAATTTCATCTGATACTCTTCTACAGTTTAATGTGTTATTAATTAGATGGAAACACTAACACCCCCGTTTGTGCACACCTGCACACTAGAGAATTTCAAAAATTTAAATCACTTTTATTAGACAATTGGTCCGATGACCAAGAGCAGAGGCATAAGTTTCAAGTGTTTCCAACAGTTCTCCATGGTTAGCACCACAAGTGAACATCTTTATTCAGATGGGGTGTGGTTAAAGAGTACGTTTTATAGTAGAACCTAAAATTTAACTTTATCGTAAAAAGTTTTCCTCTATTGGAAAATGATCCTTTCATACACATTAAATGGCTGGTTGGTGTAGTGGTTATAGTGCCCGCCTACAAACTAGTAGGTAGCCGGATCGATCCCGAGAAAAGTTAGTAGGTTTTTGAAGGGTTGTTTCTGGAGCCAGCTGACACACTGGTTGTTGGGCTATTAATTAACAATCCTGTCTAAGGTACATGCCAACCTTAGTCAGTAACAAGGCTACAAGATCGTGCCACTATCATCATGATCATCACATTCATCCTCCACTCATATTCAGGGTAACGTCCTCCATGAGGTACCTGTCTCAAAAAGAATGAATGAAATGAATGAAAATTCCATTTACCGGTAGAAATTTCGGAATATGTTCGTACACTTTAATTTTTAGGATATTGGTATAGCTATTTTTGTTTTATTCAACCATCCCTCCTTCAGGTTCAGATGCATAATAGACTACTACGTGCACTAACGTCAATGCTAACAGGAATCACCATCAGGTTTTACAACTAGTAAGTAGATAATAAATGGTTGAATGAATAATTCAGACAGAGCATCAAATCAAGTAGGCCCTAATATCAATGTTTGTTTATAAATAAGCATGGAAAAAACTCTAACATGGGAAGTGGATAAGTAGCCTAAGTTTGATAGCCATCGAAATGTAAAAATGTTGCTTTGTGGCAGAAATCAACTAGATGGAGCTCTACACGGCACCAAGTTTTATTAATGAAAGTAAAAGGTAAATTTGTTATGGTTCTTATTTTTAGTAAAAAATAATATTTCCAAGACTTTATGTAAAAAAAACTCAAAGACCACATCCATGGTTTAGTGTCCCAAACGAACAAATAAACAAAAAAGTAAAAAATAATCACATTCATGTTTAATGAGGAACTGTACATCCGATTGGTAAATAGTACAGTTAACTAAATTAAACTATTCAAAATAATGATTAATTTGTTAGTATTTCAAGTGTAGTTCTCTTAAATAAAAATGTCTTAGTTAAACTGCACATTAACTGTTTAGTTTATACAATCGACACCTAAAAAACCCACAAAAAATTATTTATGAGTCTCCTAAATAAAAATGTCTTAGTTAAACTGCACATTAACTGTTTAGTTTATACAATCGACACCTAAAAAACCCACGAAAAATTATTTATGAGGTTGGGTGATTTATGGATTATGAATGAGTTATTAATCCCACATAAAAATGCAATAATTGATAATTTTTATCCTAGCACTGGTATAAAAAATAAATATCAAGAATTGTCCTTAGAAACATTTAAAATTTTTGAACAAATTTTAGACGAATCCTAGAATATATTCCTCTTAGCAAATACTGAACCTTTTTAAAACACTGACAAGAGTATTGAAGTAAAAAATGACAAGAAATTAAGGTCATCGAAAACCAAAAATAAAATAAACATTTACAAATATAAAAAATAATGGTTTGAATTTTATAACTACGACGTTTTACTACTTTCTATTGTATTTACTTGGAGGCAAAGGTTTATTAGCTTACTAAGAAAGATACAGTGATGTCTTTCCGGGTTAGTTTAAGCTTAACTAAGGGGCATTCCTTTGTACCTCTCTAAGCTCCTTGACTTTAAGTCCTCCTTTGCCGATGATGCAGCCCGCCTGGCTCTGATGAACCAACATCCTTATGTCGACATCATCCCCACCCTTGCTCCTTCCACTTGTCTGTAACATGTCCGAGGTAAGATACATCTTACATTTAACCTTCCAATTACCAATAACATCTATTTAGGAAAGGTGAGTTTAATCGGCTACATCTTAATTAATTTTATCCAATATACAATGTTAAGAAAATTTTCAGAAAGTGTTGATAGAATAGTTAATAATTAGGGAAACAAGTTAATAATTATGGTTGGTTATTATTATTTAGTTATATATGGAAACATATGCTTACACTTTTTCAAACTATTTATTAAATATATGTTTGTTTACATATTTGTGAAAACATTATTTTTATACATAACATCTGTAGTAGTCTGGTTGCAGTTGAAAAAAATTGGAAGTGAGGTCCACCTCATGTTTTATAATGGGTTTTGTTTCTTCAATACCTACATAGTGAAAATCTGCAGGGTGCCACTCTGTCACCCTTGAGCAAATTTAATAATCAATATGACGGCCAAGATGGCTTAAAACCATATAATTTTTGAAAAAAGTTACCTCACTGCATTTTTACGTGCATTTTTTAGATATTTACCAACACCTATCTTCGTTGGGTGGCTCTAATCCTATATTCTGACAGGATAGTATTTTTCGGCCACCATCTTGGATCCGCCATATTGGATATCAACTTTATTTTTTTAAATGTAAAGATGGTGTTGTGACATATCATTATGAATTAGATTTTTACGCTGATTACAATGCTGGAATCCGTTTTTGAAAATATGCATTCGTTAAAAAGATATGCTCAAATAAAAATTCATCCGTATACATTTCTTATGGACATTTTGTATTTTCAATATTTTTTGGATTATTTTCCTGCTATCTCTCATTACAATAAAGATATGCAGTTCGTTTTGGTCTTAAAATACTCAGTGAAATACCGGCTTTCATTTGAGATTTTAATCATCAACATTGGACAAGTGACAGATGAGCTATAAGGCTAAATGTAATTAAAAAATCAATTTTTCTGAAATTGGTTTTTAATCAAGTATGTACATCTCTGGTTATAAATAAAGTATTTAGTTAATTTTGATCTTAGAATACGCAGTGATAAAAGCCAACACTTTTATTTAAAATACTGACACGTAATTTTGGTTAAGCTGTAAACTAATTTTAAGGCTCATTATGACATAAAGATTAGTTATTTTTAAATTTTACGCTTAATAGTGGATTGTAACTCACCCCAAACTTGTTTGAATTAAATTATCACGGTCTCAAATGAAAGCTGATACTGAGTTTTTTTTTAATATTCAGAAATCCAGACCTTTCCTGGAACTGGAGACCTGAGTCTTTATATAAACAAAAATGTCTGAAAACTTTAATTTTTAATGGGTTTTAGAACCACAACTCTCCTGAAACTCAATCTATTAAAATAATTTATGACTAAAATGAAAGCCAATAATCTACTAAGTCAATTAAGACCTATACGATTTTTTAGCCTTCTTTGGAACTAGAGAAATCCTTAAAGAAATGTAAAATTACGCAAGCTCATAAAGTCATATAACCTTTAGTCCGATCTTATTGAGAATCAGCTTACTTGAGAGCTGATAGTTTACTGAGTGATTTAAGACCAAAATTAATGTAATACCTCATTTAGAAACTGAGATAATACTTGACTAAAAAAGAATTTCTGAAAAATTGATTTTCAACTTAAATTAGCTCATCTGTCACTCATCCGATGTTGATAATTGATACCTCAAATGAAAGCCAGTATTTCACTGAGTATTTTAAGACCAAAATGAACTACATATCTTTATTATAATGAGAGATAGCAGGAAAATAATCCAAAAAACGTCCATAAGAAATGTAGAGGGATAAAATTTTATTTGAGTACATCTTTGAGTGCATATTTTCAAAAACGGATTTCAGCATTGTAATCAGCGTAAAAATCTAGTTCATAATGATACGTCACAAAACCATCTTTACATTAAAAAAAATAAAGTTGATATCCAATATGGCGGCCAAAAAATATTATCCTGTCAAAATGTAGGATTAGCCACCCAACGATGATAGGCATTGGTCAATATCTCAAAAAATGCACGTAAAAAATGCAGTGAGGAAACCTTTTTTTTAAATTATATGGTTTTAAGCCATCTTGGATATTTGAATTTGCTCAAGGGTGACAAAGTGTCACCCGGCAGATCTGAATTATGTAGGTTTTAACAGAAATCAACAAAAAACTTCGGGTAGACCTTATTTCCAGGTTTAGGTTCAAAATGCATTTTAGCAACTAGACTATAGCTGTTCTTTAACTGCAGATTCACTAGCAAACACTGCAATCTGTACTTTACTTGTAGAACTATTTAAAACATTACCATATGTTTAATTGTAAACATAGTGAACTCAGCTTGGTCAAATGTAGAAGGATAGCGCCACTGTTCCGAAACTTAAGCCCTTTACTGAAAGTCTTTAGTGACGCCTTTTTTAAAAATTCTGAGATTTATTGCCAAATTTATATAAAAATCCCTTTAATTTGTCACCTCAAATATTAAAATCTGTCCAGCCGTTAATGAGGTTTGACTGTGAAAAGAAAACCTCTTGAGTCTTAATATATTTATACCATTTTACTAAGTCATTTGGTATTCACAAAAGGAGACGAAAAACTTGCCATCATATAATTATGATGGCTTCCCTTACAATCTCATGATCAGGTAAGGGCTACTTCATGGCCTGTAATTGAAATACTTAGGCCTACACCACAGCCTGTAGTAATTCTTACGTTATTCACTGAATATATAGTTGAAACAATATTTCAGACCAACAAATAAACATCAGTTACCTATCACTATCACCCCAAATTATATTTTTAACAATTTTGTCATAAAAATTTTAAGTGATTTTCTTTGATAAAAAATCCTCAAAAGCTCGTTAAAAAAATTTATGTCAGTAGTTGGTTTTCTTTCCCTGATTTTTTGTACAGAATGACCCAATCCCCTAGACGAATTTAAATCAACAAATATAAAAACAACTTACATCTTCCAGATTCGGGACTACTTCTTGTATAACTTTGATGACTGTCTCAACTTCTGGAGCACTGACAGTCAAAATGCTGAAAAAACAAACAGCTCTCATTAGTCTAAAAACTTAAGCATACATGCTGTAAACAGAATACATCCGTTATAGATCAACTGTTTTTTAAGGCTCAAATGAAAAGTATCTATTGAATAGTGGCTGAGTTAATGGGAGATAATGGTAAAAAAAAATCTTTGTATTCAATGTTTAATAAAAAATAAGTTAGCCTATTCCTGTTTTTTTTTTTACTAAATAAAAATAAACATTGACATTGACGGATGCATTCTGTAAAAAAATAAGTTTTTTTTTGATGAACTAAAAATGTTTTCACGTAGGTATTCACATTTATAACTCAATAGTTTGCAGGGAAACTCAAACGCAATGTTACCAATGAACAAAATTTAATAATTCACCGCAATAAATTATAAAGGGTCACATACAAAATTCCTGAATAATCTAATGCAAGGACATCTTATTTGACTGCATGTACTGAAATAATTTAAACATAGAAAAATAACCAGTTACATTTTTGGCCATCACTCCAGAAGAATTAAAGCTTATATTTTAAATAATGAACTGTTCCCTGAAAAAGTATTTGATTTTTCCATAAAGCAAAAGCAGAATACTTATCTTCTTTAGGAGGGGAATGGGTTTTCATTCAGTTTCTCTTTTTTTAAGCATGATAACTAATTTTTTAATACATAACAAAGTGCTTCAACTTGTAAAAGGTTATGTAAAATTAATTTACAAGAAATCCCTCATGTTTCATACTCAATAAATCTAATTAAAACAAAATATCTTAAGATGAGTGCAAAAACTCAAGATCGTAAACTATCTTAAAACATAAGTTGGATACATTTAATAAAAATTAAATACCATCCACAAGAAAAAAGAAATTAAGTAATTAAAGCAACATTGATATTTAATGGGCTAAGCATAATGTACCAATTCTTGAAAAGTCGTATTTAAGAACCGTTTCTACAAGTCGTTGCTGGAATGAGAGGGGCGAGGGAGCGGGATCGTGGAGATGGCCCTAACATTAACTCTAGTGTGCAGCTGAAAGCGGCACGCATGCGTGGGACCCGTAATGTCATACTGATATAGTTGAGGGTATTACCGTTCAGGGCCAGGGCAATCGGGGACTGTAACTGATGCTTTGAACTGGAGTTGCAAGTCAGCGGGGCAGGACAGGCGATCACCGGGTCAAAAACATAAACATTAATAATTCTGTCCCCACAGTACGAGGGTGTCAAGTCATTGGTAGTGTGCCAGCCTTCTGCCATGTCCCCCCTGGCATCCATTACGGTCATACTCCCTTGTTAAGTGTTAAAAATCACTCTGCTTCTTTAGGTTAATATTTTTAATTGTTAGTTTGAATTTTTTTTAATACTGAAAATTATTTTAATAATCAGGAGAGAGCTGAAGTATTTAAGTGAGTTTATGATTAATATTTAAGTCAAAATGTTTTCTTTAGGTACAATAACCAAAGTTGCAAATGCAGAGATGAAATTTTTGCCTTGGGTTTAACATGATCATTTAATTTAAAACGATTATTTAAAATTTACATAATACTAAATTAACATTATCTGGTCAAAGTTGCAGTTTATGAAATTGACACCTGTCATGTAAAATTATATTATCAATAGTGTAAGAGTCACAAAAATTTTCAAAATATGTAAACATTTAAATTAAAAAATTTAAATTTTATTTAAAATAGCACTAAGCACTTTGCCTGTTAACTTTGAACATAAGACTGAAATTTAGTATGGATGTCAATACAATGAATCAATTTTTACAAATGTACTGTTAGTACTGGCAACACTACCAATTAACACAATATCCAGGACACTGGGCCTACAGAGACTAGAAGACATACACCCATTAGTTAGTTTCCAACTATATAGGCCTATTCCATTCAGGGCGGGGTGGGAATCCCTCCTCTTTGCCTTCCTTTGGGTGCTGAATGGGGTTGGCTGACAGACATTTAATCATATTTTAATGGGTGTTGTGTCATATTCTAGTGCAATAAACATTGCAAATGGTTATTAGACACAGGATAACATAAGACCATATAGCATTTTAAAAAGAAATTAATATAAACAGTCACCAGTTTTCAAGTGAACTCTTGACTTAAAAAAAATATGTATGTATATTCCAGAACCAATAATTTACTACGGCTATTGATTGCTCAAATATTTCAAAAGGTTATAGAAATAGGGGTCTAAATAGATTATTATTCCACATACTCAGCAAGTGATAGTTTGAAATACTGCACAAAAAATAGGGACAGTTTTAAGTTAAGGATATTTGAAAGATTTTGCAATCATACTTTGTTTCACTGGCCTAATGAAAAAGCCAAGTGATGAGAGACTTAGTGATTGGAAAGTAAATTACAAGAGTTTAAATGTTAACAAATAGAGGCTTCTAATTTTAAGTCAGTATTAATGAACATTAAGAACTGAATAAGAATTTAGCACGATCAAATAGGCCTACGTAATAGTTTCAAAGGTAGACTAGATAAAAAATGTTTTAAAATCAGAAAAATATTAAGGTAAACATAACTTTTATTACGAAATGGGCCAAATTAACTTAAGCTTAAATGGGCCATCCATAAATAATTACGTCATCGCTTTTTGGCAATTTTTGGACCCCCCCCCTCCCTACGACCATCATACCGTCACAATCCGTCTGACCCCTCCCCCCCACATTGAAAAATTACATCATAGGGTACAAACTCCTAAAATCATGCCATCTTTGGGAAAGCCCTCCAAAAAGGTTTCTTTAATTGGTTGTTGAAACCATCAAATTAAATATTAAACACATTTTGGGCTAATTCAGGGTTGCCAGCAAATGGTTTCCAAAAAAATCACGCATCTTTCCCGGTATTCCCAGTCAAAATAACCAAAATTCAAGGCCCATACTTATCATTCCTAAGGTCCAATTCACACAGAACGGACGTTTGGTGGAGTCGTGACACGGTCCTTTCGCTGTCGCTCCCATGCAAACGTATTGCCCAATTTACACAGGAGCGACATAGTGCGGGCGGCCGCCCTCCCGCGCCACATTGTGGCTTGTGTGTGAATTGGGCCTAAATAAGTTTGAGCTTGGACAAATAATTTTTCTTTACAGCTTTTAAACCATTTTTTTGTATCACTAATTTAATACATCCATCGAAATAGCGTGAGTATTACCTATATAACTATGATTTAGAGAATGCATCCCAATGTGTTGACGCATGAATTAAAACCGGACTCGGTTAATTTATGAGAACAGCAGTAATTAATTACGCATTAAAACAAATAATTAAGAAATAGAATAAAAAGTTAGGGATTGCATGACTCCATGAAAATTTCAATAAATCCCTAATAGACGTTGATTATAGCCTACTATTCTGCTTTAACAACTGCCTTAGTTATTCGTTATTTACGGCGAGAACGACGTTGTCTCATTATCAAGACTTGCAGCGCATGCGCACCCTGAGAAGGGTTGGAGGAATCATGGACACGCCAGTGTTCCCAGATTTTAAAGTCACATTATCGTTCCAGACCAGAAAAGTTATTCTGAATCGACCTAAATTTTCGTACTCTTTCAATGAAACTCTTAAATTTGGGGTAATTTTACAAAGAATACGCTGTAATACTGCCAGAATAAACCCATTTTAATACTAAAAAGGTATTACTTATCCTTAACATTGTGAAAATAAAATATAATATGGGATTCAAAACATCATCGAACTATCATACCAGACATAAGTTGGATCGTACCACATACAAAATTATCGTAAAAGCACATAGTTATCATCGTACGTCTGGGAACACTGGCACGTATCCGAGTCAGCAGTTTATTCCCTTGTGTCTGGGAACAGGATGACTTTGATTACAAATTGAACGAATACAGTCCAACAGTCATTGGCATAAACGGATCAAATTTCTTGAGGTTATGATGTCACATCACACGACTTGACGTAATTGTTTGGACAATTTAAATTGTAAAATTAGTTCATTCGAATCGTCTGTTGTCTTGAGCTACTGCTACGCTAGAATTAATAAAACTATGAAGCGCGAGAGGGAGGGTAATTTATATACTTATCAATCGCCAACGACAGGCCAACCTCATGAAGATAAAGAGAAGCTTACGAGGAATTCCGGAATCTCCGAAAATTCATTAGACTCAATGTCACTATCTACCGGGCAATTAGCAAACTTTAAGAACAAAATAACAACAACCCAATCGATTCAGGCAATGTGAAAGAACCTTGTGACAAAAACAAAAATGCTCCAGCCAATGACATATTCGGTGGTTTTTGTTTGTTTATGTGCGGGACATGACTGATGCTGGCGAAAGATAGCTGAAATTGGTAAATGTTTATTTTCCAGTACTGGGAGTACTGGAAAGTAAACATTTACCATGCAGTTTATTTAGGAAATAATGAAAAATAAATAAAGGTAAAGAGGTAAAGGAAGATGAGGCACAAATAACTAAGACCTGTTTAACTGTTTAATGACAGATAATAATTTAAAGGTTAGGTTACAGTTAACGGCGTCATGTCTTGGTTTGTTCTATTTAATGCTTGAGAATATTGGACTGTATTAATTCAATACGACCTCGTCCATGACGTCATAACATTTCGCCCCACTACTCGGTTTATGCCAGTGAAATTCGTAGCCAAAACCGTCCTGTCCCAAGACGCTCGTCTTCGATGAATATGTCAAAGGCGTCTGCTTTGCAGTTATGGAACGAGAACCGTTCCGATCATTTTGTATTGGCCGCGGAACGTGTTCTTTTAACAGACAGTTCCCGTTCCGGCTGTAGTTTCGATATTTCTTTTGACATCAGCTCCCCCAACAGCGGTGACTCTTTTTAGGACAAAAGCCCTACAATTCCGTTCGATGAATATGTAGTACCTGTTATTTTGTGCCGTAATTCGTTGCGAGAGGTACGAAAACTACATCGGAAAAAGATCTCGTTACGGAACGTATTAAAATACAGTCGGAACAGTTCCCGGAACATTCCGGAACCAAAATGGAACAAAATAACAGTTCCAGTTCCTTTGGCACACCTCTCTTTACTTTGGAATCACTTTGCCTTCGTGTCAGGAGAAACGTGTTGTGTTCGGACGGCAACTTATGCTTTGTCCGACACATCCCCGAAACTAGCCGAACTCCTGATCGAGAAATAACCATATTACAGACCGACACCCCAAAACGATCACTGTTTTAGAGTTAACATTTAATTTTTATAAAATTCAAGGATCTTTTGAAAAATTCACGCATAATTCATGGGTTTTTTCCCGGTGTGTAAAATTCACGCATAATTCGTGGAACTCCCGGCAGCTGGCAACCCTGTAATTTGATGTTAACCCTTTTAAGGCCGAAGGCCGTAATAGGCCCCCGTGGCAAAAACTACGTTCGCGGCCGACGGCCGTAATAGGCACCCGTCCACTTTTCCCCGTTTACTGGCTGGTTGTGTTTTCCAAAGGCCACTAAACGTGATATTCCCTTGTAGAGGAACATCTGGGCTTCATGAATAATGGCAAATACTGCCGTTTTAGCCTAAATTTCCTAGTTGTTTGTATAGATTTTCATGTCATGATCGTCTGCTGGCCATGTGATGATTTTGTTGCTGTTTAATTTTCGTGTTTTGTTGGTTATGTGATGAGGTTATTGTTTTAATCGACCAAATATCATTTATTAAATGAGTTGTATGTGCTTGACTTGTGTTTTCAATGAAGAATGAGCAAAAGAACTCGAGATAAATGACCTGTAAGCGAAATTGTCCTCCTGTATGCAAATAACATGGCGTCAGCCATTTAGGCCTAAAACAGCGAAGTGTCAATTTTTACATTATCCCTTATAGTTCTCTTATTAATTAAGGTAGGTACTTCAAAATTGGCATACTTCCTGTAAATAAATTTTACTTTATAGTTATAAATGGTTTTTGGATGTAAAACAAAGTTATATATTTTTTATATGCCGTCAAAGTGGAAAAATATAAATTAGCTCATTAAACTTTTCTTACATATATCTGTCAACAAAATTTCTTTCTGATAATTTCATAATATATTCTAATGCATTTTAAAGCCCATTTAATTAGGAACAATTAAAAAAAAAATTATGAGTATCTGATACAAATTGTGGAAGTTATAGCCCTTTAACTAAAACTATGCAAAGTACATAAGAAATGGCTTGGCCTTTTTCGCAAGTACCACAGTTTGGGAGCTGGCCTTTTTCGCAAATACCACAGTTTGGGAGCTGGCCTTTTTCGCAAATACCACAGTTTGGGAGGTGGCCTTAAAAGGGTTAACCAACGCTTCAAAACACGACTTTTTGAATTTTGTAAGTACAACCTATACACATCACTGCATTTACTGTGTTGATGGATGCTAGCGCTGTGTCCAAATCTAAAAATATTGATCATTAAAATCTGCATTGACTGTAGCTTTGTTTGTTTTAACCTGAAGCTAAAATGACCATTGTATTGGATGTTGTAAAAAAGAGAGTACATAGTTACTAATGTTTTTTCTTAGCTATCAAACTTTAGGCCTATTTTATGAAATTACATCAAATGTTTACTATTTTCCTATCAAAATTAATTATAAAACCAAATTTGAAAAATCACGTCTTCTCAGCGTCTTTACACCCCCCCCCCCCCCCCAGCACACCATCCTACCGTCATTTCCATTTTCAGATGACGTAATTTATGGATGGCCCCTTATAAAATAATATGAACTATTTTCCTCTGCTCTGCGGATAAAAATCAATATACAAAGTAATCAAGAGTTCACAATAAAACACTGAATTGGGTTAGCATGAAATAATTAAGTTTAGGTGAAATGAGGACTTAACAAATAATAAGTCCACCGAAGTATGTAGGCCTAATACTTGATATATATAATTAGACTATTAGCTATCTAATAAAATTTGATGAAACGTGATAGCAGAATAACTCTTTATTTTCATAAAATATAACTGGTAGAAGAAAAGTAAAAAATATTAGGCCTACAATGTTGATGAGCGATAATGATGCAAAAAATTTAAAGGTAATGTGTGCTGACAAGATTGTTGAGGACAAAATTATCTTAAAAACAGTTTTTCAATCTTCAAGAAATTAAAATGTGCCAAGAAAATAGAGGTTTTTCTATGTATACTGGCTGAAACAGAAGGAGTGGACACTACAAAACATATAGTCTTATGAAGTTTACGATTTGCAGGGCATTCCTTTATTCGCTGGAACGGACATACTAAACATGTCTGTGTTTAGTGTGGAAGGGCCATATACAAGAGCAACTTAATCTTCTGGGCTTCCTGTAACGATAACAACACTGGGTTCATATATCAATTCATTCGTAAATAAAATTTCAACTGAAAATATCCCAAAACTCAAATGTACACTGCTATTATAGGATGTTAAGATTTTTTTGCAAAAATAAAGATCAAGATTTTAATTTTGTTTCACTGGAAGCTATTTGAAAATAAATCTCATCAGTGTCTAAATTCGTGTTTTAATTTATTCATTTGACAAAAGAATGAAATGTCATCTGAGATAAAAATGCTATCTGTATGGGGCAAAAATCATTCGGGAAATAATATTTACTTATACATTTTCTATTTCCTGTATTTTGCGTCACATAAGCCTCTACTTATCTAATTATAATGCTTGGCTCTATTACTGGTCTAGAAACCTGGGAACTACTTGTTGAATTTTTGATAATTAATTATGTACAACTGCTATCTTATGGTAATCTTATCAATGATCAATTTGAAATATAATCTTTCTGTATTAAATTTTTCCCCTCAATTTATAGGGTCAACTAATGCTTACAGGGGAATACATTATTTGAGTGTTATTTACTAATCAAAACAAACTTGTAAACCTAGCACCCTGTTAATTATTTTGATGTTGATAATGAAGATTATGGATAGTTTTTGAAAATTTGCTAAATTTTGTTTAAGGGAAGTTTTTAAATCCATGACGGCATCTAAATTATTTATAACTAAATTCATTAAATTTTTAGCAATAAAAAAATGAAAACATCTCCACCTAAAAATAAAATTAATGGCCATTCTATTCTTTACTCTTCTGTTTTTATCAACATCATACGAAACAATAACGATGTTACTACTCACCTCAGAACGCAGTCTTGAAATATTCTTCCCACCCTTTCCTATGATAGATCCAGCAACCTGAGAAAAGAAAAAAACACTTCAGAATAACGAAATCAAGTTGTCCCCCTGAGGAAAATGTTTCCGATCTTCTGCAGAAAAGCTTTACACAGAGATCCAGGTAGTATGCGGATTCAAGCTGCATAACTTATATTCAGACGACTCTCAATAGTTCAACACTTGAAACACTGTGTGTAGTTCAATACAATCTGTCAATCAACAAACATTTGAAGACCAACAAATATTTTTCCCAATGATATTTACAGGGATCTATATTACAATAAAAGTTAATCAATTAGCTGTGCAATGGTATAGGATAGTGGTATTTAATACATTTAGGGGATGAAAATATATCAAGGACAGTTTGAATGTCAAAACAATAGAAATTAATGTTTCACACTATTGTGCAGGCTTCAACTGTGAAGCAGCTCCGACAAAGGTTAGTTTGGTAACTCCGATCTTCACATCACTTGGTCTTTACCATTCACAAGGATCACCACAATCATCAATAGACATTGTATATACCATACTAACATCCTTCCAAGCACAAACAAAGAGAGTTATCGTTATGGGGGACATGAGCATAGACCAATTTAAGGACGAAGTGGACAATCAAATGCTTGAATACGAACTAATGAACCACCTACGACCTAATGAACTTTGATATGAGATGACTTCCACTACCAGCTACAAGAACTACAAGCACTTCAGCTACATCTATAGACCTCGTTTGTACAAATATTCCTGACATCTAGTTTAAGTCTTTGTCTTTGAAACTAGTCACTCAGACCATACTGCTCAAACTTGCTCAATCAATTTAACAGCTCAACACAAACCATGTCAGGATATTTCAAACAGCAGAAACTTCAGTATAAAAGTATGGACTCTTTTAAGGAGCTTATCAGCAATGGAACTGGGAGAACATTTACAGCAAGGAAGAAGTTGATGTAGCATATAGCAAATTCCTAGGAACTGTTATAAGAGCTATGGCCTGTGCATGCCACAAGAAAAAAATAAAAATAAAATCCAAACCCAAACCAAAGTCCTTCTGTGATAACAATGCAAAAGAACTGAAAGCAATGTTTACAGCAGCCTTTTACATAAATATCAAGTCACAGAAGACAAACTAAATGACTAAAACCTTTATTTTTAATGAGCATTAAAAATAAAGGGTGGATAAAAAATAGATAGAAAAAGGCACTTTTTCAATGTAAAATAACATGCATTTTCATAGTTTTACATTTCAATACTTTGACACCCACAAAGTCCATTGTCGAACTATCGAGAGTCAACTATGTCAAAATTTATAACGTCTTTGTGGTACAGTAAAGTCCCAATAATCCAAAACTCCGTAATCTGAAATTCTGCTTGGTCCGAACCTCTTCTGGGACAGAGGAAATTTTACCCAATCCTGGGTAAAAAATGGGTGAAACTATGCTAAAGACATAAATTGCTATAAATTGAATAGGGTGAAGTGGGGTAAGTGTAACCACGTTTTGGCATAGTTCAGCTTTGACCTCAAATTGCCATCTTGTTATACATGATATAGTTCTGAAATTTTTAATGCATAAACTTTGACTAATGGGCTTTAAAACAATATGCATTGTTATTTAAAAATAAAATCTTTTTTTGGTAAAAAAAATACTAAAAATGTTGTGTTTTGTGGTTACACTTGCCCCAGGGTTCGGGGCAAGTATAACCTCTGCCTGTTAAAAATATATAAAGCATTGAAAAAGAGACATGGGGCAAGTGGCCAGATTCCAAATCTTTTGCTGATTCCAAGACTTTTTGACTTATTAAAATACGCCTATCTTAATTTTTACTCAAGTTACAAACTTTTTCGTGAACCTCTTCTCGCGTTTTGTGAAAAACGCAAAACATGCAAAACGGGAAGATTACTGTTAAAACATAAAAACACAACATTAAATGGTTCTTACATGGTTTTTAATGTTGTTTAACATGTGTAGAATAAATCTCACAGCAATATTGTTTTTTTATTTACATTTGGGCAAGAAAATCCTAAATTATAAAACGGGGTAAGTTTAAAGTAAAAGTTATATAGGCTAATCACTTAAGCAGTTCACTCACAAACAATTATGTTTTTCTTCTCAAACCAACTTAACTCAGTAACAATATGTGTCAAATTTTATCTTATCTTCTAAATTCCTAATTTTATATTTACATCAAAGTTTTTTTTCTTTACTTGATATTATATGAGTCGAACACTACACCAAATGTAAGGTCTCCCCTGCGACCCAAAGTGGGCTCAGGCAGAACAGTGATAACGTCAGTAGATGGAATTTCGTATTCATCTAACAAAGCAAAAGCAAGCTCTCTAAACAAAAAAAAACATAATCAGCAGCAAAAATAGTGTAAAATAAATAAATTTGATTTTGAAACAGCCTTGACACCTAATAAATTGATTCAAAGAATATTTACCTTGGTAAATTGCCTTGAGGTGTCAAATAATTTTCCTTTACGCTGTACGCGTTCCGGACGTACTACCGTCCATCATCAGCAGCGTCTTGTATATAGTTAAAAGCCCATGATTTAATGGTTGTCACATACACACATATTGACGGAACGAAGTACATTCACAACTTTGAAAGTGCATCTACACATATTAAAATTTACACAGACGTACGCACAATAAAACATAAAATACGGCATGCCGAACACGATCGCGGAACCGCACCATTCAATTGTCGTAGGCCTACTGAGGTTTGGGGTCAAGGCTGTATCATCTTATCAGCTGATATGTGGTTGACTTCGGACAGCTGGATTCGGTTTTTCACTTTCCAGAGAGGTAAATAGCTTATAGGTGATTTTGTCATTATAGTCTTCCTTCTTATTTAGCAGGTTTTCTTTGCCGTTTGCCAACACACTTTGATAAATAAATAATTCTTCCCAAACCTGAGCTTTATTTTTATTGCTACAACGCTTTAATATTTTTAGGGATTTATCAAAATCAATTCTGTGGTTGTCATTCTCCTTAAGGTGTTGCGCTACTTCAGATGAAGGATTACTCTGGCCTGCAGCATTTATGTTCCTTAAACCTTTCAGCAAAAGTCCTATTAGTGTAGCCTATGTATTTTTTGTTACAATTTTCCCCACTGTTACACTCAATTAAATACACTCCTTTTCCCTGTTTTTTATCCGTGGAAGGCATTTTTTTAGAAATAACTGGTTTGTTTATTTTATATCCTGGATAAAAGCCATTCTTTTTAAGCACATTACCTATTATTTCTGATTGTTTATTTAGAAAGTTAAGAGGTACAAACTTTTCTGAGGTACATATCAGCTGATAAGATGATACAGCCTTGACCCCAAACCTCAGTAGGCCTACGACAATTGAATGGTGCGGTTCCGCGATCGTGTTCGGCATGCCGTATTTTATGTTTTATTGTGCGTACGTCTGTGTAAATTTTAATATGTGTAGATGCACTTTCAAAGTTGTGAATGTACTTCGTTCCGTCAATATGTGTGTACGTGACAACCATTAAATCATGGGCTTTTAACTATATACAAGACGCTGCTGATGATGGACGGTAGTACGTCCGAAATGCGTACAGCGTAAAGGAAAATTATTTGACACCTCAAGGCAATTTACCAAGGTAAATATCCTTTGAATCAAATAAATTTGCTTGTGTATTACTATATGGGGCAAGTGTAACCCCCCTGGTTACACTTGCCACGAATCCAAAAAAGCCACTTGCCCCGACTGCAAAATTTCAGGGGTAAGTGTAACCACACTTGTAAAATCTAAACAATAGGAAATAGCACAATCTGAAATTATATTCAGATTCTACAAGCAAAAATTAGTTTGTAAACCAAAAACTGTCAAATTTGCATTAAAAATGTGAGTATGAAAAATTGTCAAAGTTTGAGGTCGGCACTTGCCGATGGAGTGGAAATGTAAGCTTTTTTAAACATTCTAAAACTATTACTTGCACATATTTTATATGCATTCTTAAGGCTAAATATAACAAAGGAAGGTCCAAATAACAAGATATGATAGTATTTAGGTCCAAAATTATCTTATCAGTTGAGTGATAAGCCGTGGTTACACTAGCCCCCCGGTTAATCTTACCCCACTTCACCCTATGCTTAAATGGGAGAATAATTTTGCAAACGACGATCGCGAGTGTTTACCGTCCATGGGTGGATAGACAAAATTTTTAGTAATGGTAGGAATAACTTTCCTGAAAAAATGTGAACAACTGTGCAATTTGATTATGGGTACTTACCAATCACAGGAACTTAGTAAAATAAGCAAATGGCCATTTCATTGTAACATGCATATTTACCGTTGGCAGGCCGGCACAGCAGCAGCAAATGCAAGGTTGTTAATGTCGCACATCTTTATCAATTGTAGAAAAACAACGGAAGTAACTTTGCGAAAATCCTTGCAAAGTAAACAAACAAGATTGAAATTTAATCACCCATATTAACTGATTGCAGGTAAATAGCAGAAACAAAATAAACTTTGTATTTTGTAATTATTTTTGTTTTAGTAATAATTCCGCTAAATCTAAATATTTGCTACCTAATCCAAAATCTGACCAGTCCCAATTATTTCGGATAATCGGGACTTCACTGTAATACTTGAAATATTCTATGCTGGAATAAATTCTCAACTACAACCATTTCATATTAACTATCTTGTGTTCAACCTTATTGACTAAGAAAATTCAATAATAATTATATTTTCCCCCCAGTTTTTAAGAATATATTTTCCCCTTGTACAAAAACTATATAGCCTATCAATACATTAGGGATTTTCTTTTCGGAGTCATAATTGAAAACAGTTGGATGGATTTTAACATTACGGGAGGCAACCTAAAGGGAATTTCATGCAGATTTGTGGGTATGACTCAGAATTTTAAGAAAGGGTGCCACTTAGCTACAGAAAGGGGCTGAAGTTAAAGAACAGTATCTCTCTTTGTCGACTCCATATCAAACCCAATTCACTTTGTTTACAGCAGTTTAATTATCTTGTTAGTTGCTAAATTTGGACATAAAATCATACATTATTTTTTTTAAATTATTTTATTATACATTATTTTTTTAAATTATTTTTTCCTGGTTGAATTGATTGGATTTCATGGCTTAAAATGGTTCTAAAAGTTATCCGCAGATTGCTGCACTCCCACAAGTGTTTGCTTGCAAACAGAGTAATCTATAGCAGAATTAATTAATAAAATTATGAAACGGGAGAGGAAGGGTAATTTACATATGTGTCATTCGGCAGCCACAAGCAGTTCCCACGAAGGCAGATGCAAACTCACAAGGAATCCCAAAATCTCAGAAAATACTAAAGTCAAAGTAACACTATCTAGCAAAAAATCAACCATCTTTTAAAGACAAGAGCTGTTTTTTTTTGTTTTTTTGTACTTAATCAAAAACAAACCCAATTACTTGTCCAATAAAAATGATATTGTGGAAAGAGACACAACTTTCGGAATTAAAAAAAAAATAATAATAATAAGAGAGAGACAATTTGTGATGCTCCAGCAAATGATGTACTTGGTGGGATCGCACAATCATACTCGCTGGTTTTCATGAGGGAAATGTCTGTGTCGCTGGTGGACGATAGGTGTAAATTCCCTCCCTCTCCCGCTTCATAGTTACTAATGTAATTAAAACACTTACTCGTATTATGATGTAAATAAGAGCCCTAGTCAAAATGAATCAATACATAACAAAATATAATGTATTACCTTGCTCGGGATGAGTAGCCGTACTTCAACATCGTCAGGACCCAAACGAGAGCGCTTGTACGGCCCTCCCATGTTGCCGTCGGAGAATCGCTTCATCCCTGCAACATCATGCATTACCTATAACACTGTATATCAAAGCTTTGGCAAATTAAATAAAATAACATGCAGTTTATAGGTCATCTAAAAGGAGAAACAGATAAAAAAATTCACAACTGTCTGTAACATACACCCAAAAATAAGTATCCCTCATCTCTTGAGCTTATCTTTCAACAGTTAAAAAAATAACTGTATCATTTTATTCCTTTCCAGAATTTGAATCTAAAAGCACCACCACTTCACAATAAATATAAAATAACAGTACACATACAAGAAATGAGAACTGAATTGTAATATAACAAATTGGATAAAAATACAATCCTTATTTTGGCCTAACTATGGGCTATCGACAATGATGCCACGATAAATTATAGTAGGCCTAATCCTATCATATTGATAAGTTATGTTTTCCAGCCATTCTTTTCTGGTTTTAAATTATTTAGGCAGTTTTCATTAAAACGATAAACATCGTGGTCATTAAATTGGTGTTATCCAAGCAAATCTAGCATTTTACATCCTAACAAAAGTTATGAAAACTGTAAGCAAAATGCGGAGTTTTAATTATATTATTCTAGAAAATTCATGTGGGACAACCAAAACTTAGTTATACACAAGACAGAGAAGGCTGACTGAGAAGTGAGGTGGATAGACATCCTCATTGTGAGCATATACTGTATGTATCTACCTCCACCCCCCCCCCCCACCTACACCAATACCTGGGTAGGAATATTTAGCATTGTTTGACACTACTTTGAGCTCATCTTAAAATAAAAAAATGTCTTTAAACTAATGCTCTCTGACCGTTGCAAAAGACGAATATAACCCAAGTTATTAATACATTTTTTGATTGCGATCTTAAGAGATTGTTACAAAAAATTCATAAAATAAGCTTTTTATTAGCCCCTGAAGAATATTTACACTCTAGTTCAAACTCCTAATTTTATGTCATTGTTATTGGCAGTGTTTGAGTTTAACCTCATTAGAAAAGGTGTTAAAGCGGGTATGAATTGCAAAGGCCGCAGTGATTAATTCAAAATTTCCGGGAAACTCGGCGAGAAAACTGAACCAAGATTCAGGCCTATAAACACTAAAATATCGGAAAAGGATATTTCTAATATTGTTTCCCACATTGAGTGAACCCCAAAAAGATAACAATGCAATGGAAAATTAACGAAAAAGGTAATGAAAATTACTGACTGCACCAACAGGTTAAGTAAACAAGCAGCCTACTAGTTTTAATGAAAAATTATCGACTGCACCACCTTTAAAGTGGTACTAGTTTTAAAATGGTGGTTGTGGCACCACCTTTAAAGTAGTACTAGCTCAATACCCGTGGTCCAAAATAATGATATCTGCTAAATTACAAATCCGAGATTCTCGGCTCTGTCCCGACCATTGAAAAATCCTTATAGAAAATATGACTCATGACTTGAAAAATAATAATGATCATGATATGTGCTTTAAAACATTAGATACGATGGCAAGATCCATCGTCGCAATACAAAGAACACAAAATTCGACTAACGTAATTAAAGAGATTTGAGCCGTGATACTACGAGGGATTCGCCTTCGCCTGCCCCGAGCCCGCCGGCCTTCTGTCGCGAACCGGCGAAACGGTCGATCGTTGACCGCTCGATACGACGGCTATTTATTTGCTAGTTTTAGCGAATTTCCTTTATAGGGAAGAAGCTGTTACCGTAGTACTCATGGTAAGACCTAAGCCCGAGACCATGATAACGTTTCGTTTTGGGGCCCCCAGAAGCAAAAAACACTATTCGTTCAATATCATATATACATATATATATATATATATATATACATATGTGTGTGTGTGTGTGTGTGTGTGTCTTTAAGCACGATAGCGGCCGTAAAAATGGCCCGGTACAGCCATGTAAAGTAGTAATTATTCGGACGAGTTCGAAAACCAGCCCGATCGGATTACCGGATGGGGGGGTAAAGGGGGATAAACCCCCCCAAAACTGGGTTTTTATAGTTTTTTACATAGAAAAATAAAAATAACCCAATTTTTGTTAGCACCATTGAATTCAGCTCAAAAAAACAAACAATTTGGTACTTTGAATCACTGCTCTATGTCCAGTGGTTACAGAGATATTGAAAGTGGTAAACACAGTACGTTGTCCCGATGTTAACCTTATGGGGAATAAGTAAAATTCTATATCTCGTTTTATTAAGATATGTTGAGAAGTAAATGAGATATAGAATTATACTTATTCCCCATAAGGTTAACATTAGGACAACGTACTGTGTTTACCACTTTCAATATCTCTGTAACCACTGGACATTGAGCAGTGATTCAAAGTACCAAATTGTTTGTTTTTTTTGAGCTGAATTCAATGGTGCTAACAAAAATTGGGTTATTTTTATTTTTGGAACTTGGTAAATGGCCTCTTCTAGTTCAGATCTACTAAATATTAAATTAAAACCACCCAGTTTTAATATACCCGTAGCAGCAAACCTGCATACTCATTCCCCATGTTATTCTTATGGAGCTTTCAAAAACATGTAAAATCTCGCTATGTTGGATTGAAAAATGTTGTTTTGCATTTGAAATTCGCTGAGTATGCAGGTCTGCTGCAACGGGGGTATTTTTTGTATAAAGTTCGTTTCTGGTCAAAGGACAAGATTCCCGATCTGTTCAAGACAACCCAGCCTTGCAAAAGTGACTCTCTATTCCTAAATTTTCGACTGGTTTTTGGATGCTACGAACATTTTAGTCAAACTAGTTAACCTCTTTTCCTTGAGAAATACACTTTTTTAGTAGTTCACCGGTACAGGGAACTAAGACGTAAAAAGGGGTGGAGATTTTTCAGGCCTACCCAGCGACAAAATAGTCCAAATAGACGGAGCACACTAGGCGCGACGTTAAGTCATAAATTTGACTCCAATGCGTAGGCATGGAAAACAAACTACGTAAAAATTAAAATATGGTATTAAATTAAAGGCCTGAATTTCAGAATTCCTACGGTACCAAATATATTTTTTACAGGCAGTCTACACATTGTAAACACTGATAACCAAGAAGCTCATCCTGACATTTTTTAAATAAGCCTTTGAGATGCTGCCACCACGGAATGCAACTCAACTGTAACGTCAGCTGTAACGTTCCCATGATGTGTAAACTGCCTCTAAACCATTTATAATTGATACCATTTGATTTGATACCACATTTGATTTTTTTAGTCGCCTATATTTTTGTAAAGAACAGTTTAGAATTGACTGTGTTTTTATGCAGGCGCCGCACGGACAAACTATCTCACAAAAACTTTATCAACTTAACTAAGGCAGCTATTTTTCAAAATTATGAATAACAAAATTTAACTCTTTAGCAACAATTTCCACCATTTTTATTTTACCTGAGCAAAAAATAAAAAAGTAGCAGCCGACCGCTTTTTGGTGAAAATTTTTAAAAGTTGAATCAAAACTGTTGACTTCTGTCATTGTCTAAATTAAGAAAACTATATATGAAATTTAGTTAATTACCGTTCAAAATTAAAGGACTCCTCACATACTATGTTTAAACCTTTTGCCTCAATACTAAATGGTAATAAACTACGAGTTATTTGAAACGTGAGCACTGACAGATTACGCGGTTGTTCTATACACCGTTTTATGTTTCTATAACTAGACAAGATGGTTGTCTAGTCTCTGCTTCATTTGCTGTAATGCGAGTAAGATAGTCTTGAGTCATTTGTACTATGTGTCAATGGGCTTACCTATCGATTTCATTTAAATAGGTAAATTTGTATTGACTTTGGAAACATTTCAGATATAAAAACAAATAGTCAACACCTCTATCCAGGAATCTCGTTTTAGCGAATTTGCCTATGGAATGGCCGTTATGGCGTAGCGTTTTAGCATTAACTTCGGAAAAAGAAGTATGACTTCTGTCTGTATCAAAAAGTAAGGCCGTAGCCAATTGGGGGGGGGGGGGGGTCAGGGGATCAAAACCCCCCCGAAAATGTTGAAATTGCCTTTAAATTAAAAGATAGAAAGTTATTTTTTTCACTTCCTGTATCCGCGCGGAGCCCAAAACCCTCCCCCCCCCCAAAAAAAAAAAAAAAATTCTGGCTAAGGCTTTGTCATAAAGTCAATGGTTTTAGCTATTTGGCATGAACTACACCGAATCAAAACTTCTCGAAATTCCCCAAATTTCATGTCCCAATTTTCAGAAAAAATTGATTTAATTTAAATTTTCAGGACTAACATAATGAAATTACACGCAATAGCAAAACAATTGATAGACGCAAAACCAATAAATGAGTAGTTTTAAATTACATCCTCATCCTGCCTTTACTTCGTGGGGTATGAGTACAGAAAGGATGTACAACATCATGGCAATATAAGAAAAGAAGATATAAGCAACAGATATAGCCTTGGGTAACGTAGGTCATCTTATCAAAAAGACAATGGTACTGTATGATGATAGACATAGTTAGGGCTGAAGTCCTATAACAGATTAGGACTTCGATGTATAAATATCCACAAAGAATATTCCTAATAACATTTGTTGAAAGTCGTGGGCAGGTGTGGCGGCGGCGCCAGCGGGACTGGCGAGTGGCGTGAGACCGTACAGCGGTACAGTAGGAGTGGCGCCGCGGCGGCCGGCAACGCTTTGGCGTATTGATCGGTCTCTACGCCGTACGCCGTACGTCCTCTCTGGCCGCCCAC
Source organism: Flexamia atlantica (assembly GCA_035578135.1). Classification (NCBI taxonomy): domain Eukaryota; kingdom Metazoa; phylum Arthropoda; class Insecta; order Hemiptera; family Cicadellidae; genus Flexamia; species Flexamia atlantica. Next base: position 42,477,243 of record JAQJVK010000009.1, read on the forward strand.
ACTAGGCGTACATCTATTTTATTTCTGTACAAAGAAAATAAACCCTGTGATGCGTACTATTTTGAAGGTACCTAATAAGTTAACGCAGCCATAACTTGCCTTGTTGTCATAATAAATTATTACATAAAATATAGTACTCTTTTGTGTTCAAAAATGAATAAAATTGAGCATTATATAATAGCAACGCATTATAACAACTTTTAATAAAAGGGCCAAGGATTTTGAGTTACGTTTTGCTGGATTCTTTTGGTCGAATGCCAATATTAATTCACAATAACTTAATGGGGAAGTAATACCAAATTGATTTTTTGTAATGAATATTTCGTGGCATAAAGCATAATCTCCTTTTTTGAAATATTCGCCTAAACTTTTTAAAATCTCAATCAAGCTTGAATTAAAATATAATTGCAAAATAGTTAGCGAAGCGGGCGTCTTTAGGAATTGAATTTATAACGAAGAAGTGATTAACAAAAATCTCTTTTTACTGGGGAGGGAGGGGAAATGCAAATGCAGTGAGGTCGTTGTGCCCGGCTCTAATCGGGGCCCTCGTTTAACTTTATGTTATTAGCTCTTTCAACGACAAATTAGTTATGAATTATTTCCATCATATTGAACGTTTAGGTCATTACACACTTTACATAGCAAAAACCTCATGAAATAGGCAAAACTCGCACTTTAAATCGACTAAAAACTTGGCAGACCTTATATTATTAATTCACAGTTCGAATTCATTAGACAAAAAGACTAACCAAATATATTTTTTTTATTATTTTAACATGGGAAGTGATGACTCTGCTCCTGGAATCAGATGCTGCAGCCTCTTGCGGGATTCATGAGCACGATTTAGGGAAAAGACATTGTGAGGACGCTTCGCTTCCTCTGGGGTTTCTACGTAGAATTTAGTTTTTTCCAGTGGAAATAATTAAAAATATTTTTCAAAGTAATTGAAGAATCGGTAACTAACAACATTGTAATGTGCTTTTATCGGAAACGATATCGGGAGCAATTTTTCCCAATGCTAATTTTATGGCGATGAAATCTGCTTCTTAATTATTGTTTGTGAGTTCATCCGATTACGCGATAAAAGGGCTATTTCTAGTTACAAGGGAATCAGTAATGAAAAAAAATAACTGACTGTTACCGGTCTAAGAAAACAAACTATAATCCTAGGCGGGCGGCAGCCGAGAGCCGGAATGGAGGGAGGGGATAGGCCTAGTAGTTTAAAGTTGGCAACACTGTTGAGATAATCACCCTGAACAGACATCCTGAATAAAGAGCGACTCCACTTAAATGTCCTGTTATGGAAAGGGATTTAATTTAAATTTTACATGACTCAGCCGCACTTTCTTCAACAAAGGTGTACAATGAATATTTGATTTATGTCAATGTGAATAAAAAAACTAGTCAATGAACAAGAGTACACAAGAGAGTGATGAAAATAGAGGCGGTCGTAGTTGCGGTCGCATATTTAGACGATGGGTCACAATCTATATTTAAATTCGACTCCTTAACTTGGCATGGCAAGGGGTAAAATTAGTTCCCACAAACTAGAAACCTGTTGTAGAAATAACAAAATTGTATTTATAATCGAGCTTTGCTAGAAATCCAAATTTCTCATTCGCGTTACGGTACCGCAAAAATTGCCAATGATAGAAAAATTGGCTTTCCTTCAGAACAATTACCGCGAGGTACATACGAGGTTCAACATCAACAATGACTAGTAAATCCGGTACTCGGAATCGAGCAATTGCCATGTATTGATTTCTAAATAAAAATATGGTAAAGTATTCTAGAACGATTTTATAAATAATATGGTTAAACTTAAGGCGTCTAGGGCCGTTTCCTTTGATATAATCTTCATAAATGTTATTTCCTGTAAAACTACACGCCAAGCACTTTCCAACGACACCTTATTAAAATCGGTCAGTAGTTCAAGAGGAGTAATGATTACAAAAAACCCCTAGCGTATCAAATAAGTACAGCATAGATGGCACAATCTTAGATGAAAAAATCCGAATAGGCCCCGACTTAATTCTCAAGAATGTTGCGTCAATCACTGTCCACATTCTGGTTAGATATCACTTTGCGAAATAAAATTATATCACTTTGAAATTATTTTTATAAGTTTAAATTTTCACAGGGCAGAACGTTTTGTAGCATATCTGCAATGAGCAGGGATGGTATTATTAATTGTCGAGTGGCCAACTGATCAAACATGTTTTTCAGAACAAAACAATGATTTGGTAATTCAAGCAGAATCTCGTGGCCCCAGTCTTTAGTTGTTAATAGTAAAGACGGCTGGTTCTTAGCCTTTAATGTACGATTAGAACCAAGCACATCATGTACGATTGTTCACGTACACGTAATTCTGTACGATTACACTACAATTTGTCATGTCTTGTTGGTACACATCATGTACGATTGCACATCATGTACACGTAATTCTGGTACTCATTGACTACTATGTTAGTGTTCACGCAAAACGGCACAAGAATACCATAGATAACACGCTTGTGCGAAAAAGCTAATACTTTAGTTTAGCATTTAATAATATTTCATGATTACATTAGCCTCTGGAGGCTAACAAATATTGATCTCCGACCATTGGACGTTTTTCAGTTCACGTAGTAGTTTAAAGATGCAACAAAATGTCTATCGGTTTAATTCTTATGATCGCCTATTTCAACAGTTAAGGTTGATTTACGATCTCCCATTGTTGAACGTATAACAAAATCAAGCGCTTGCTGCAAAGGCGTTTCCATCAACGCCCAAAATCTTTCTCTAGTTGGAGCTTTTCTACTATTTGGATGAGTTTTTTTTACTGCATCAACCGAGTTTGATTATAATAGGTTATTTATTTATTTAATGTTTGCAGCTCCTTTTAGACTGCCATTTGTTTAGTTTTTTAATTTAAATAACAATTTAGCCTACTCTCACAAATTTTAATCTGTGTTCATTTATGTGTTTCCATGTATGACGTAAGTAATTTTAAATTGTTAATAAATTTTCGCTTGCAAACAATAAATTAGGAATTTAAGAATTTTGAATATCTAGGCCGGAAAGTACTGTTTTGCTGGACGAGCATGATAGTTCCCGTGCGAGCGAAAGCGAGTGCGGGAACTATCATACGAGTACGGCATAACTTCCCGGCCGTGTAACGTACGATAATTTCATCGTACTACGCAGAAAAAAAACATACCTTCGATCATAACGTAGTCCTTGCATAAACATGCGTTTCTTAAACCTTCAAACCTACCCTATAACAAACAGAAAAACATTTGCTACGGATGCAGTGCTGCCACTACATTCCTCTAAAAAAGAAACCAATAAACAAGCACTAAACGTCGGTTTGCTGCAAATCACCGTTTACTTTTCCGTTCTTTCCGACCTAGGCCGGATAAGAGTTTATCCGGCCTAGGCCGGCAATGGGTAACTTTCGAGCCAACAAAAAGGAACTAAAAACAAATGTTTCTGTGTTAGTATGATGAAAAAGGAATAGTTTTTTGTGAAAACAATTACTGAATGATAATTTAAGTTATATTTAACAAATTACGACAAATTAAATGGGTATTCATTTAATGCGACTAACGATTACAACTAAGGATCGCTAAATATCTCAGACGGGGCAATTGAAGATGAGAGTAAGCGATCACTGATCACATGTATTTGAGGTTGTGAGGGGGGAGCCAATGTGTTTCGTGGTGGTAGGAATTGGGCGTCTCGTAAACATCAAATTGTTTGGTATTCTTAACTATTGATCATCTACTTAGTTTAATTATGGTGCCTTATTAGATGCTTTTAACATCGGGTTAAATCAGATGCTCGGCTGCTTTAATGAGTAACCCAAAAACAGCGAACACAAAACAATTATATTACATTACTGTTGCATATTCGCTTGCCAAGGCACTTACAATTTGAGTAGGCCTAATAATGACATAGCTTTGCTGATGTACTTTTCTATTTCAATGTAAAGATTAGGGAGAACGTAAAAGGCGTCAATGGCTCATCCCATTCTCCCCCTCTTCCTTTAAGACCGGCCCCGGCCGCACACTACACGAGACGACACAGCACTTAACTGACTTTTCATGTCCTCAACATTGCTTTGCCTGTACCAAACGAAACTTTGCCTGACGAATACACACTTCAAACAAAGAAGTATATTCGCGACGCAACATGTCCTGAACCTTTGCTGGGGGAAGGCCGATTGCACCACACCAACCTCGGAGGAGGGGTGAGTCACATAGCGTGCTGTGCTGGGTCGCCTGGCGCCCTCTCCCCCTCCCCCTCCCACTGCCTCTCCGACGCTAAGTAATTAAATTACTTTATCAAACAACCGGACCCGCCAGGGGCCAAACGTTCTGCATACTTGCCACAAGGTCGGAGTAATAACTGAGCAATAATGAAGCAATCAACGAACTTCAGCAAAAATTTTATGCATTGGCTGATGATGCATTAAATGCTGAGAGAAAACAATGAGAAAACACAATTATTAATATTTATATTTTGAGCTTTTAATTTTTGTTCAAAAGAAAAAAAATACGTGTGTCAACAATAGTTTTATTTCACGGATTTTCTCTTTCTCAATTAAATGAAAACTCAATCATCTGTAATTGTAGAATGTTGCCTAGAATCACACAATGATTAATTATATTTTGAAGACTCTAAGCTGCATTAATACTTCATATTCCTTGTTTATAAAAAGGCCAAACCGTTCAACTTTAAAATTACTTTGAACCCCTCAGAATATCTTTTTCAGTGCGTCATAAGACGGAGCTTAATCAAAAGACCAACTTTAAAAAAAATATAGTACCATTGCAGAGGGGTGGAAACCATGGTGGAAACGGGGCCTTTCGAGGAGAAGGCCAGAAAATTACTACATATCTAAATTAATAAGCACGCAAGACCTTAATGATATATGCATTATAAAGTCGTTCTTCACTCACCCACTATTTTGCTGGCGTCCTTAGTCGTTCGGGGTTAAAAGTGATTTCTGAAACAGAAAATGAGAAGGAATAAATAACAAACGTAACAAAATGAGAAACAAGCGCAAGAAGCTATAAACTGGAGAGTAAAATGACCACATAGTAAAAATAGACAGATCATCCCTACCTTAATAGCATTGCAGCAAATGAAGCAGGGGCCGTCATATTCTTTCGGTATATAAACACAAAACGACGCCTAAAACCGCGTAATCTGACAGTGCTCAGAAGCAGTTTACGCATCATAGGAACGTTACAGGTTCATTCCGCGGCGGCAGCTTCTCTTATCGAAAAAATGTCAGTACAAGCTTCTTGGTTATCGAATTTTACGATGTGTAAACTGCCTCTAAACAGTTTATAATTGATACCATAGTGATTGCGAGATTCAGACCTTTAATTTGATACCTTATTTTTAATCTTTTACGTAATTTGTTCCGCCATCTTGTCACCGACTAAGGACAATCTCCTGTTTCATTGCGCGCGGGCCTATGCTCCATCTATTTGTACTATGTGGTCGATGGTAAAAACGATCTTGCACAAACGCTCTTTTGTACCTCTGATCATCTCAATACAACGTCGATTGTCCCAATATTTACAAGTAGGCCTACTGTAGCTTCCCGGTTATATTTTTCCACAAATTAAAATTTTTTGTTAGTGATCAATGGAATTAGGCTGAACAAAAAAAACAATGAGAAATTGACGTACATTCCTTTCTTTTGATATTATGCAAATTACCACCCACGGCTCTAGACTCAAATGAAGTGCGCTATCGACCAATTTTCATATTTGGTTGTGACTTTTGTGATTATTATCATTTTACACTAGTTTAGGCCGTCTGCTAAACCATAACTAACTTCATAAAATCTACTAAAATTCTTTATTTTGAGTTGATCAAGCCCGTGTTTTCAATCAGGTTCCTACGCGCAAACATTGGTTCGCTTACATTATCTCCTTATCAATTCAGAAAACAATGAACCTGGATCACTCCATTAAGGCCGAGTACGGTGGATGAAGAATGACCAGGAACACAAAGCCCTCAGCTGTCGGTAGAGTAGGCGCGCGGCCCGGCACGTATCACTTCCGGCCAGCTGTCAGCCGGTCCGTCCCGACCCAACATCCACCTACTAGCCTTTAATTAATTAACTACTGTAGACAATTTTAAACCAAGTAAAATATATTATCTTCAATCATACATGGAAATTTTCATCGACATGGAAATTTTCATTCGTTTCGGTCACCACTATGGATACAAACATCCATCCATCGGATTTAAAAAAGATTATACGCAAGTACGTAATTTGAGAAGCATCCAGAATTGTAAAGGAACCTCTGTTAATCAGGGAGGAGCTACTTCATGAAGTGGGCGAGCGCCTTGAAAGAAATATGAGATTGATATATCAAAACCCCGAGATCTGTCTTAGTCCCGCTCCACGTCTGGAAAAATTACATCAATTTGTTCCTGGCTGTCATATTGGCTTTTAAAGGAACCTAGTAACCCTTCAAACGATGAAAACCCTCATAAACACCCGGACCATACCCGTACCATCGACCCGTACAAACCTTAGAGTAAATTCGGCATGTTTTAATTCTGTCAGTACAGTTTACCCTACCAAGTCCCACTTCAGCTACCAAAATGATATGAAAATACCAGGGGATTTTTTTCAGTAACTACTCACTCGGTTTATAATTTCTGACAGGATTTAAAATCACACTAGTGGGACAACTTGTGTTTAATGACACTTACTGTTATAAGCTGGTCAAATTTCAACCCAGAGGCCTAAAGAATCCAACAGTAAATGTGACAACCTTGGCATTCGTTTTCTAACAAAAACCATACAATGTTTCTTTACTTAACCTAAATGGAAAATTATTGAACAAATGTGAATAAATGCTTCGAGGGATTTCAAACTATTTCAAAGAAGGCTTTCTCGAAAATATTTATTCCCGGCGGTATAAAAATCAACCAGGCAACAGAGGGGAGTATTTTAGTCTAAAATATTGTAATGAATCATGTACAAAATGTTTTATGTGCTGTTATGTGTCATTTTCTGGAAAAAAATTCCTACTTCTACCATTCCAATAATCGAACATGGGAATTGCAGGGCAAAAAATCCTATAAATAATGGCGCGTGACTTCAGAGATTAATTTCATGGAAATGTCTGATTTTGCTTAAGAACAATAATAATATCAGAAACGTGACTAACAGAGCCAATTAAACAGTGCTGTTTTGAATCTAAAAATGTTATATTTTACTCCTTCCTCAGGTTTTGCAAATAATAATAATCATAAACACCGAAATTGCTTATGAACCTTTTAATTATAGAAGAATTAGAATTTTGTTTTTGGATTGCAAGAATTCTCAATAGCTCCTTGCGAAACTGAAAAGCTATTCCACAAGACAGCATCTGGTTCATATTCCGAAAAAAAGCGTCCACAAACCGGGCTTATGGGAGGTTTAGTGTTTTATATACACCTAACCCGTTTCACGGGTTTAAAACATAATTTGCAATTCAATTCGGCTTTAAAATTTAATTTCACACACCAAACATTATTCACTACCTGATCCATCGCTGAATGAAATGTGTAGACATTTTCCACATGTTTCAAATATGATCCCTTTAACCACTTTAAAGCCTAAGCATAAAAGCCGCGAGCCTGTTTCAATAGTTATTTTTGTGCATCTAGGGACTAAAGTGCAACTTTTTCTCCGCGAGGGAAACTGTTTTCGTCCGATGGCGGAGCCGAGGACGACAATTTCCCCGAGGGAGAAAACGCACTTTAAGACCCATGATGATGCACACAACATTTTTCCTCCACCTACACCATTAACAATAATTGTGACAATATAACGTTGCCTTCATATGATCTTTTTCTCCTTTAAAATAGACTAGATTAGAATCCCATATAAATATATAACATAAACAATTAAAAGCAATAATAATTAATCAATTTAAACAACCATTTATTCAAACATTCACACTATTTTAAAAACTATTTTCTCTAAAGTATTAATTTTTTTAAATACCTCCCAAAATCTGTAGGTAAAAAACGGTCATGTTTATAAAACGTTCTGCCGTTCGGCATATTGGTAACAAACAACTAGCTCTAAATCAGGTGTTTTTATATTCAGTGTTACCTACTTAATTCATACAAAAAATTATTACCTGGCTATGAAAATGCATACGGTTTTGTTTTCTTAAGTTGAAACACTGAAGTTCTTGAATTAAATTTAGAGTAAGCAAATGAAAATCGACAGTGTTGCCACATTTTTTCACTGTCCATCGCGGCGTTGCCGGATTTCTCCCCATGTATTTCTTATGAGATTACTTTTAGTCCCATGGGAGAAAAAGTAGATTACTTTTAGTCCCGAGGAAGAAAACGTAAGTAAGTAAATTCCGTAGAAACTAGTACTTTAGTATTCTATTCCAGGGACTAAAAAGACGACTTTAGATAGTAGGTGGAGGAAAAATTAATTGTGTCACGACCGAATCCTAAGTCTTTCACGCATCCACGACTCTGATCATTAATGCCCCAAATTGATCCGCCTAACTACGATACGTTACAAAACGTCCCTACACACGGTGCTGGGTGCTGACTACAATACCAGTGCCGCAGGGCCAGTGTCCACACAACTCACCGGGAGGTCCGGCCATGTCTCGGTGTCCGATGGAAGTATGAAGTGTCCTTTATGGCCAACGACGGCGTGCTGTAGGCGGCGTTCCGCTATTGGTCGTCGCCGCCGTTACCGCGGCAACGGTCCAAACAAACGCATACCACACGACCCTACCTCCTTATTAAATATTTAAATACACTACATTTCTGCCCAGTGGATACGACTTCTTACGATATTGTTTCGATCGATCCCATCCATCCGGATTGTCTTCAAAGTTTTTAGAACAAAAAGGGGGGAGGGTGTAATTAAGTCACAAAAAAGTGAATTAAACCTTTATCTAACTGTAGCCATCGGTTTCACAACATGTGTCCATGTCGAAAACACATTGAAAGGGAATTGCAAATTAAATTGTTATATCTTACGCATTCTCCCCAGTTTTACTCAAGACAGTCATTATAACACAGTCATTCTAGACTATAATTTCTAACAAGGATTCTCTTGTGACACCAGAAAGGCTAATTTAGACGGACGTGTTATGCTCCCGTAGCTTTGATTCTGCTTCAAAGGTTCGCACTTTCTTTTCGGAAAAAATTAAAACAAGTTTTCTTTAAAATACTCAAAATTAAATAGTCGTCGTCTGGCATTTATTTTAGCTGTTAATTCTTACTGCAACCCAAAAGCTAATAACATCCATGCGACCAGACTGGTCCCATACTGTGATTCCACGATCAACGATACGGCGACGACAAGGTAAAATGAATAATCTGATCTCCTACGTACGACGAAGATACCGACAGTAAAGATACATCAAGTCGTCTCCGTCTCGGTACGGTTAACTTGCAATATCACAAATTCGGGAATATTTATTCGGAGAGCGCAACAGATAGATACAAATCATAAAGAACTTGCCTGATAACTAAACCCAGGAATCATGATGTTTGCTGACTATTGTTTAACAGTCATATTGGAGTTACCTATAAAAAATTAAGTAATCCTTGACATAAAAGAACCTTGATATGATCATTACGAGTCTAGAGACGAAAAAGGGTCGGTCAAATGAGGAAAGATTTAAGGTCTTCAAGGTCCATTTTTTGTGTGCATTTTTGTCACCGGTTACAAGTTTCATTCAATATTTTTTATTACATGTTTTTAACTACCTCTTAAATTTCAGTACCTCCTGCGGCAGTCATAGCTGAGTGGGTAGAATACTGGCCTATAACACCCGGGTTCAACTCCCGACAAGGGCGCATGGCAATTTATTCTCAGACTGCCACCGTGCTTCGGAGGGCACGTGAGCCAACATGACATGGTGGACTTCAGGTCATTGCTGTAGACAGAAGACCGCTGGTCTCATCTCGCCCCCTCGCCTATTCCTGGAGGTTAAAACCCCAACAGTCTGACGCAACCCTCTCTCTCCCCCTTACCCCAGACCAGGCTTGGTCACCTCTCCAGGCCGGCGGATTTTTCGTAATAACGCCCCTTCCTTTCTACTTGAAAAAGTTTGAGCAGAAGTCCTGCACTCCACAAGTTTGACTTTAAGAGATCCCTGATTAACATAAAACAGGGCGACAAAATATGTTCCTTGAAAACCGAAAGACAAATCAGAAACAGCCGTAAACTGGAAAAAGTAAACTTGCGGAAAACTAAAAAATAATTAAGTCAAAATGTTGGTCATAATAGTTTTTTATTTAATTTTAATATATGAATGAGCGGAATTCAAAACGGAGTTCAAAATTTAACATCAATATTCCTATTTGAGTTAAACATTTCAAAAAGTTAAGTGTAGTATTGATTATACAGTTTTGAACGGACGGCGTTTTTGGCATTTGGGGGCCCTGAAACGGAAAGTTATCATGGTCTCATTCTCACTGCCACCGTCGCGCCGATAGTTCACACAATTCCGTAGGAAGTTTTGCTGATAACGGATAATAAATTATTGTTAAATCCAAATTAAAGTTTTTTGTAAATTTGAAAAATTCAATCTCCAAACAGTTAAGTCTGCATAAGTTTAGAATTGGAATTGTTAACAGACACACATGAATTCACGCGGGGGTAGTGAAATTTTTTTAGGGAACAAACACTATTAACACTTTGAAATTTTCATAGATTGAAAAATTGAATTATGGAAAAGGGTTTTATACATTTACAAAATGAATGAAAGTTTAGAACCAACATGCCTTAAACAAGCCTAAAGTGAGGCGGGAAACCGAGTCGACCGTGCTACTTATTAGCCTCCCCTTCCGAGCCAATTGTTACCCGTGAGGTGGATCGGGAGGCAGCCGCCGCCGAGCCAATTCACACGTCATACATCTTGCCCCTGGTGCCTGGTGTAATGCTATCGATTACATAATAGCTTGACATCTATTTTGAGACTATGGATAATAAAGTCTTAATACTGTAATTACACTTGGAACACACTGCATTTTATAGGTGTTTAGGGTTTTACACGCTTAATCGCTTCATTTTTATAACTATTCTTCGACATTTTTCCTACACCCAATGATTAGGGAGATATGAGCAGTTCAAGCTTGATTTTCCCTATTAGAAATGCAGTGTGTACAATAAAAAAAAATTAAAGGTTGTCCACTAAGTCCGCTGTATTGGAAAATGGCGGCCATTGAAAAAATGGGACTTAATTATATTATTTTATTTTTAACCGCCATAAAAAATTTGTAAAGTCCCCATTTAATGTATTTATTTATTAGCTTCTGAGATGCCAATGGTGCCACAGTTAACCAGGTAACCCTGTACATGTTCATATCCATTTTATTGGAACTTTGGGCCACGCACAGTAAGCGTTATGTCTACTTTTTGCGTACCTGTTATGAGTTTCGTGTTAATAAAATAATACCCTGTTGCAGCAGACCTTCATACTCAGCGAATTTCAAACGCAAAAAATATTTCCATCCAACATAACGAGATATGACATGTTTTGTTATCTCCATAAGAATAACATGGAGAATGAGTATGCAGGTTTGCTGCAACAGGTAAGTTAAAACTGGGTGGTTCCAATTCAATCTTTAGTAGATTTTAACTAACTAGAAGAAGCTTCATACCAAGTTTTGTCGGATATGTTAAGAAATAATGAAGATAAGTTATGGATTTTTTTTGCCATAAGGGTAACATGGAGAATGAGTATGCAGGTTTGCTGCCACAAAAATGGAAAATTCAAGGATTCTAGACTAAAATACATTAGATCTCATCTAGATGAAGCTACAAACCACGTTTTATTTAGTTATGTTGAGAAATAAGGGCGATATAGAATTTTACTTATTTCCCTAGGGTTTAACATTGGGACAACGTACTGTGTTTACCACTTTCAATATCTCGGTAACCAATAGACATAGAGAAATGATACAAAATACTAAATTGTTTGTTTTTTCGAGCTGAATTCAATGGTGCATACCAAAGTAGCTGAGATTTTTTTATTTTTCTATGCGAAAAAAAAAAACACTTTAGGGGGGATCTACGCCCCTTTACCCCCCCACCCCCCCCCCCCGCCCTTCCAGATATCCGATCGGACTGGTTTTCTTACCGTGAGACCTACGGTAATAGCTTCTTCCCTATATAGGGGAAATTCGCTAAAATATAGAAAAACACACGGATTGAAAATTATTTTCTTTAAAATAGCGGCTGGAGCAAAGCAGAGATGAGATTTCCGGGGAATTTTTGTCAATTTAATTAGGGAGGTTTCCTTAACTTCTATGCAAAGTTTCCACATAGCAATTGTTAGGATTTGTTAGGTCGACTCTCTTTATAACCCTTAATATTCCTTGACCACAGTGTTAAATTCCAAGCAATCACTGTCGGACCAAACCGAGGAGCGGTGGAATTATTGTACCTTAATACTTTAACATCCAACGAAATCGAGTTAGATTAAGGCAAAAGAGGGGTAGGACAGTCCAATTCCACCTACTGAGAGCATAAAAATCGAACGTAGCTAGAGTTTCGGAGGCTAAACCAATATATGCAGTCTTGTGACGAGAAGTGTCCTTCAGAGGGATGACCTCCTTCCGTAATAAAAAAATCTCTGTTTTTTTTAATGTCACGCAACAACCCACACCCGGCAAAAGTTTTCAATTCACAAATCAACCGGCGGTGTCATGTCCCGCCACGGTTCCACCGCCTAATTACAGCCTCGGTCCGGGCCGGCGACGGTGGCGGCGCGGTGTTGCGGTGGCGTGCCGCTTTGTTGTCCCCGTAGCTCGGCAACCCGGGCGGTCATTCCTCCATTTTTAATGCGGCCAGGTTGCCGCTCATGAAAAATGTAGCTCCAAATTGATATGGAAGTACGAACGGCCGGAGCGGGCGGACTGTCAAGAGATCCTCGTTACGGCCCTCGTTAACTGCTCCATAATGCAAAGTAACCGCCGCGCCGGTGTCTCCGCGTGTAATTGGCCCCGCCCTCGCCTCGCCGCTGACAGCGCGGTCTACCGATACTTCATCGAGTTGTTGCGACGTCAAATAACTAACACTCATAATACTACTTCGCCTAATCAAAAAGCTGTACAAAACGACAGCGGATCTTTTAAAACCCAAAACACTAGGTTGTTGAATATAATACATAGTTCTGCGATCGATTTTAGGGAGTCCAGTTTCCATTGTCTGACACTTTGTCAGGTTATTCAGCAGTCAAAACAAACAAAAATAGTCGTCACGCATTTGCAAGAACCGGTGACGGATTTGTAAGGACGTAGCCGATTTTCAAGAACTGTGGGGTCCAGCTAGAAGACACCCCCCTTCCAGCTAAATATTTTGAAAAAAATAATGAAAGTTAACCCAGTTGTCGTTACAAATGATACCAACGGTTCATTCCTTAATGGAGCAATTATATGTAAACCTCATAAATCCAAACGTTTTAAGAATAAAGCTTGGTTAACAGATGACGTGGTGATATTGGCAAGTGTCGTATTAACGCAGCGGAAGCTGTTTTCTATGCAGTTCTTTCCCAAGGCCAGTTCTTATAAACAGTATTTACAATTGGACGTCAACGTACCTCATCCATCTATTTTCAAATTTACTCTTTTCCTTGTTGTGTATTCTATTATATATTGTAAGAGGGTTCCCTACTTATAGCAGTTTTTGTTTTTCTGCAACACTAGCTCCGTAAGAACAAGTTAAATGTTAGCACTTTTCACCGTTGTTAAGATAATGGAACGTGTAGTTAGCGTAAAAATCTTGCACTTTTTGATACAGCTTAGCCACTTGGTGAGTGTATGGGTATAGAAGATGAAGATACCAATAGAAGTATTATGGTCCGAGGAACCAACCTTGAATTCGTGTAGAACGTACCCCCATATCAGCCATTAGAGATAGCCGCCATTACATTAATGAACAGCTCTTTAACTCCGGTAATAGTATTCCCGTCTTGATTAACTTTTTGGTTTGGAACGAATTAAAAAAAAACAGTTTTGTATTTAATATTTCTTTCTAATGTTAATAGGTTTCAACAAAATTTCACATTTAATAATTTCATATTTTTAATATATTTTTATGTTTAAAATATAAGATTAATTAATTCATTCATTATTAATAAACAGACAGATTAATGCTCTATGTCTATTAACATTCTAAAAATAGAAGCTTGTTTAGGCTAATTTATTCTTTTGAGCTAGTTGTGCAGAGCTGTCAGGTAGCAAACTGAAGAACTGTACTTGGTCAATATAAAATTAAAATGTAAATGTAAAAATTTGAACTGATGGTTTTTTTGCTCCAGGGGGTTCCAAAACGAAAAGTCATCATGGTTTCAGGCATAGGTCTTACCCATAGAAGTAGTTCTATGCAGGGCCGCGACAAGGGCCATGCGGAACATGCGGCCGCATGGGGCGCCGACAGGGAGAGGGCGCCGCCGAAACCGGCGTGGTGTTGAGTCCGCAGCGACGCCCGAGTTGCCTTTTAAAATCGTTCCAAGCGCTTATCGGACGATTTTACTTGTATCAAAAGTCAAAAACATGTTTGATTTTACATGTATCAAAGGTCACATGAATTTTGGTGACTTTTGTTGGCGCCTGGGGAACATTTTACAATTTTGTTTACGAGCTATACATGAGTTTTGAATGCGTTTTCCGGCGCCCGAATCCCTTTTAAAATTGGTCAACGTGCAAAATATTCGTTTTGGTGGCGATTTCCTGCGCTTGTGGAGCCTTTTCAGACTATTAAGAGCTAAATTATCTTTTTGATGGCGTTTGCCGACGCCCAGGGAACCTCTTAAAATTGCTCAACTTGTCAAAATTTAATTTAGGTGGCGTTTGCTGGCACTTGTAGAGTTTTTCAAATGAATAAAAGTGTTAATCATCTAATTTGGCGACCAAATGCTGTTGGTAACCAAATCTATGTAACTGTTGGTATTTACAAATCGTTCAACGTGTTAAACGTGAGTTTTAACCGTTTTGGAGGCTTTTACCGACGCCCGGAGCCCTTTTAAAATTTGTCATTGTGTGTAATGTGAGTTTTGGAGGCGTTTACCGGCGCCGATCCAGTTCAAACAATTCAAAGAGCAAAATGCTTTTTGTGTTGGAGCAGGCCCATGGAGCCTTTTAAAATTGTTCAACTCGCAAAACTTTCGATTTGGTGTCCGTTTACCCGCGCCCGTGGAGTTATTATTATATTCAAATATTTCAAAGAGTATATTTTTTGGGTTTGTGAATAGTAGCTGTAATATTATTTGAACAAAATGGCTGACAATGTGAAATGAATGGGTGACGCAGTATAGAGGGTTTTTTACCAGAGTTTCCTTTTAGTAAGGCCTTAAAAATTAAATTAAATTTGCAATTTTGTCTACAAAACAAATTTCAATATTTAAAATTAAGACCTAGGAACTGAAAACTTCTAGAAACTCAAATTCAACCCACTCCCCACGAGCAACGAATATACGTGTCAGTTTTAGCTGTTCAGTTTATTTTGTTTAGTATATTTTGACTTATATTGGTCTAATTTGACTGGGCTCTAATCATGTCTTTAAGTTGAAGCAAGAAAACCCCGACAAGTGGTGTGCCTCTTTTTACTTAGATATTTTTTTTTACTTAATGTATCCAACCAGCATCCAGAATATAAAAACCTTTAAGTTTATAATAAATAAAATTCGATACAGTACTTTCAAACTATTATTTTTTTCGCAAATGATAGCTTTAACCACCCTGGAGGTAACTGATATAGAAGTAAAAGGGGCGCCAATGATAGGCCCTCGCATGTCCCAGAAAAATCCCTTGCCGCGGCCCTGGTTCTATGGTCTTACTATGTGTACAGTTCGTGTCAGAAAGGAAAAGAGAGTGTCGGACCGGTCCAGGTAGGCCCGGGCAGCCCTAATCCGCTGTTGTCACAACACCTGTTGGAAGATTAAAGTAATTTATAGTCGAAACAAATAATTGAATTCAAATGTTGTGATGACAGCTGATGGTGTATGTTTTTATGTTTTTGATGTTAAAGATAGTTTTTATATAAAGAGTCTTTTAATTTCATGTAGAATAAAAAGGTTTAATTTAATCGTTTGAGTATCAATCGTTTTAAGTATCAATCAGTAAATTCAATAAACAGAAATATTAAAATGAAAACAACACTTTTTTATAGTTTTACCAAGTTGTTTTCAGATAATGGCGACCTTAGAGACAGGACTTTTACCTAATTTTCTTAGATTGGAATTGAACTGATTGAAACTGAAATAAGATGGAAATAACTAAACGAAAGAAATGTAGAGCGGCAATTCGAAGAATATTCACAAAAACAAAGAATGAAATTGAAGGTTTATTGAAAGATAAAGGAACTATTGATTGGATAAAGATAAAAGCATTATTAAAAGTATTGGATTCTCACAACACATCACTACTGAAGGAAGACACGGCAATATACAATGGCTTGTTAGAGGATGATGGCACACCTGAAAACGAGATCGATGAAGAAATGGAAAGTCAAAGGGAATATCATATCACCTACCAAATGATCAAGGAAGAAGTCGAACAAATACAAATGGATCAGGAACGGGATGTAGAACGAGCGTCTGTCGTAAGTTTGCGCACACATGGGACAGAGCAGGTAGGCCCGAATTGTTCATATAAACTTCCATTGATTAAATTTAAAGAGTTTGGTGGGGATTTGAAAGATTGGTTACCATTTTGGTCCCAATTTTCCAAAATAGACGGGGATTGTTTAATTAATCCTAATGACAAATTTCAATATCTTCTCATGGCTACAACACCTAATTCAGTCGCAAGGGACGTGGTTGAAAGCTATCCAGCCACAGGTGAAATGTATCCGGAAGCAATTAATGCTTTGAAATCTCGTTTTGGTAGAGATGACCTACTTACAGAATATTACATTAGGGAAATGTTGAAAATTATAATTACTAATGCAACAACCTCAAAGAAAGTTTCTGTATCCGAGTTATATGACAAACTACAATGTCATCTAAGAAACTTAGAAAGTTTAGGTGTGTCTTCCGACACTTGCGCACCCATTTTATTACCATTAGTTTCATCTTGTTTACCGGAGGACGTTTTAAAACTTTGGGAAAGGACAAGTTCAAAATTTTCTAGTAGCCTCTCCATTGGACAAAGCAAAACTTCCAAAGACCTTCTTGAAAACTTACTAGTGTTTTTGAAAGGGGAAATTGAGGGAGAACAAAAAGTTAAGTTAGCTCTTACGGGGTTTGGTCTCTCATCTCAAAAGTACAAAGATAGAGAGAGGTCCCAAAAGATTTCAGATAACCCCATAAATAAGTCTGAAGTATCTACAGCTGTAGATTTAAGTAGAACTACTACAGTTCAAATCAGAAAACCGGTAAACTGTATATTTTGTTCCTTACCACACAAAACTCAAGACTGTATTAAAGCTCAGTCAATGTCCTTAGAAGAAAGAAGATCTGTAGTCAATAGTAAGAGAGCTTGTTTTTGTTGTTTAAAGGTAGGTCATGTAGCTAGTAAATGTAAGAACAGGCCTAGGTGTATTTTGTGTAAGAAATCTCACTTTGTGATTATGTGCAATTCATCCCTTCCTGATGAAAGTAATAAAAGTAGCTCCAGTGGTAATCCAAGCCAGGATCAGGTAAAAGGGAATCAATCTCTAGCTAATTTTAACTCTTGTAATGTTCTATTACAAACTTTGAGGGTCAATGTGCGAGGACCTAAGGGTGTTCTTACAGCAAGAGCTTTGATTGATACGGGTTCCCAACGGTCCTATATATTATCCAAAACAGCGTCTATGGTAGGATATGAGCCCACAAGTCAAGAAACCGTGCAACATTCTCTGTTTGGTGGGAGTTTTTCTGATGTAATTTGTCACAATATTTATAAAATATATGTTGAAACTCTAAATGAGGATTATAGTTGTAATTTTGATGCATTGGACCAATGTAAGATCTGTGGGAACGTTTCATCTATTCCAAGGGGCGTTTGGTTAGATGAACTTGCTGCTCAAGGTATTGAACTTAGTGATCTGGACACTTGTGGACCTATTGAGATTTTAATAGGGGCTGATATTGCAGGTAAACTTTTGACAGGTGAACACAAACTACTAAATTGTGGGTTGGTTTCCGTACGAACAAAGTTAGGTTGGACCTTAATGGGTAAGATACCGGAGGAAAAACATAGAAGAACAAATTTGGCTACTTTAGTGACGACTATGTTTACAACAGAAGTTAAGATAAGTGACTTGTGGAATTTAGATTCATTAGGGATACGGGATCCGAAAGAAATGTGTTCAAAACACGATTTAGAAGTTGAATGTCAAAAACATTTTTTAGAGACTGTAAAGGTAACAAATGAAGGACGATATGAAGTTTGCCTTCCTTGGATTGACAGTCATCCTCCACTTCCAGATAACTATGAAATAGCAAGTAAAAGACTAACTTCAACATTGAAGAAATTGAAGGCTGAAGGACTGTACGACACGTACCACTCTGTATTTGATAGTTGGTTGGAAGAAAACATAATAGAAGAAGTACCCATTTCAGAAATGGATAAACCTGCTCACTACCTATCTCATCGACACGTTGTAAAGCCTGAAAGCACAACTCCTGTTCGACCAGTTTTCGACGTAAGTGCTCATGAGTATAAAAGTCCCTCACTTAATCAATGTCTAGTGAAAGGCCCAAATCTAATTGAGAAAATTCCTTCAGTAATGGCTCGTTTTCGACTGAAAGAAGTGGGCGTCATAGGAGATATACGAAAAGCATTCTTACAAATCAGCTTGAATGAACGTGATAGAGATTTTTTGAGGTTTTTATGGACAAACAAGAATGACGAGTTAAAAATTTATAGACATTGCCGAGTAGTTTTTGGTCTATGTTCGAGTCCATTTTTGTTAGAAGCTTCAATTAAGCTACACCTAGAAGAAACTTTAACTTGATGTAAGTTAGGTGAACTGAATTGGTCAACAGAATTCGTCGAAATTCTTGCTTCTAGCTTTTACGTTGACAACTGTGTTTGTAGCTTAGAAAGTCAAGAACAAGCACAACAGTTTATAAAAGTCGCTACGGAAGTCATGAATGAAAGGAAGTTTGAACTTCGAGGATGGGAAACGACATCTGGTTGCTTAACCTCCCCTTCAAAATCAAATGTTCTTGGTTTGGTGTGGGATAGGAGCTTAGATACATTGGAAGTAAACTTATCGGGTTTAAAGGAAATCGATACGAATAAAGTAACTAAACGGGTTATACTCAGTGTAGCACACCGTATTTTTGACCCCATTGGATTTACGTGTTGTGTGACTTTGTTACCCAAATTGTTACTCCAACACACTTGGGAGAAGGGAGTAGGTTGGGATGAGGAAGTTGATGAAAAGACCAAGAAAGAGTTCTTAAAGTGGTTGAGAGACATTCCCTACTTATCTCAAATTAAAATACCAAGATGGCTTCCTGGTACAAACTCGATGGAAAATTGGTCTCTTCATATTTTTTCTGATGCTAGTAAAACTTCTTATGGAGCCGTTATTTTCCTAAGGGTTCAATTTGAAGGATACGTTCGTGTTGAATTAGTCGCAGCTAAGTCTAGAGTAACTCCAGCTAATAAATCATCGAAAGTAATGACCATACCGAGACTCGAATTATTGGCCGCTTCCATATCTGCTCGGTTATTCACAACGGTTGTTAACGATTTTGGGTTATCTAGTGTTAACACTTATTTTTGGACTGATTCAACAACAGTTTTAGCGTGGATTAAAAGAAATGATTCTTGGAATGTATTTGTTAACAATAGAGTAACGGAAATCAAAAAGTTAACGTCGGGAAATGAATGGAGGTACATTCCAGGAAACATGAACCCTGCAGATCTTCCCTCTCGTGGTTGTTCTGCTCTGCAATTACTTGAATCTCGTTGGTGGGAGGGTCCCTGTTGGTTAAGACAACCTCCACAAGAATGGCCGAAATTGGATGCTCCTTATAATGAAGAACACATTAACAGCGAAAGGAAAAGAACAGTTGTCTCAGTGTTATCCAATGAATCACAAAATGGATGGTTTCATAGTGGATGTTCATCGTACAAAAAGACAGTGAGAGTGATAGGATGGATCTATCGATTTGTAAATAATATTTTAACAAAAAGTAAAAGTAATAAATGTGATCTAACTTGTGAAGAGTTTTCATTTGCGGAGGATAAACTGTTATCTCTTGTACAAAGTGAATCATTTTCCGGAGTCTGTGATTCTAAACTTAGTAGTTTAATGCCTTTTGAGGACAAAAAGGGCTTAATAAGAGTGAAGACAAAAGTATCTCATAGAGATGATACTAATGACTTTTGTTATCCTATTGTGCTTCCATGTTCAACCAACACTATTGTTTTTAGGTTAATAATGGACATTCACAAGGACAACTGTTATGTAGGTAGCCAGATGATAATGACTATTTTAAGACAACGGTTTTGGATCCTTGGAGGAAGAAAATCGATAAAAAATGTCCTAAAGTCTTGTATAATATGTAAAAGACACTCATCTAAAAAAGTTGAGTCCACTCCAACTCCATTACCTCTAGATCGGGTAAGAAATGCAAAGGTTTTTGAAGTAACAGGTGTTGATCTTGCTGGTCCTATATATTTGAAGAGAGTAAATGGAACATGTAAAGCATGGATATGTGTTTATTCACTTGTGGTGTATTCCGAGCTGTGCACTTAGAGTTGCTCTCATCGTTAACCACGGATTGTTTTCTCATGGGACTGAGAAGATTCATAAGTCGACGAGGACGACCTAGTATAATTTACAGTGATCACGGAACAAACTTTACTGGATCAGATAATGCTTTGAAAAATCTAAATTGGACTTTAATTGAACAATATAGTTCTGTTAGGAAGATTCAATGGAAATATTCACCACCCACTGGTCCATGGTGGGGAGGCTGGTGGGAAAGGTTAATTGGAATACTGAAGAAGTTGCTACGCAGAGTGTTAGGAAGATCATCGGTGAATGAAGAGGAAATGCGAACTATTCTTTGTGATTGTGAAGCTGTCATCAACTCAAGACCTTTGACATATGTGTCTGATGATCCAAAAGACTTGACTCCTCTAACTCCAAGCTTATTTTTGCAAGATGTTGAAGAAGTTGGGATACCAGATTTTGATCTTGTCGAAGCTGCTGATCTTAACCAACGATTGAACTACCGCCAAAACTTGAAGAAAAATCTCATGCAAAGATTTCGTTCTGAATACCTTGGCCAGTTACAACTTCATGCTAATCAACACAAGCCCTATGAGCTGACTATTGGAGAAGTGGTATTAGTTGGGAGTGATGGGTTAAAGAGATTAAATTGGCCTTTAGCACGTATAGAGGAACTAATCAAAGGAAAAGATGGGAATGTGCGACTTGTTAGGTTAAAAACACAAAAGGGTGAAATAATAAGACCTGTTCAACGAATATTTCCTCTAGAAATAAAGTGTAGTTTCACAGAAGACAAAAACATCCAAGAATGTCTACGACAATCAGCTAAGCAAGTTTCTGGACAGACATCTGATAGAACAGAGACAATTGAAGATTCAAAACCTCCATCTCAAGAGTCGAGTCCTAGAATAAAATATTCAAGAAGTGGAAGGGCGATACGTACTCCTCTCAAGTTCGAATCACAAATGTAATACGTTATATGTGAATGAAGTTCATTTCTATTTTTGTTTGGTGGGAGGATGTTGGAAGATTAAAGTAATTTATAGTCGAAACAAATAATTGAATTCAAATGTTGTGATGACAGCTGATGGTGTATGTTTTTGTTTACTTGTTTTTTATGTTAAAGATAGTTTTTATATAAAGAGTCTTTTAATTTCATGTAGAATAAAAAGGTTTAATTTAATCGTTTGAGTATCAATCGTTTTAAGTATCAATCAGTAAATTCAATAAACAGAAATATTAAAATGAAAACAACACTTTTTTATAGTTTTACCAAGTTGTTTTCAGAACACCTATTGTTGTGAGGCCGGCCGGCGACGGGGGTGGGCAGCCCTCACGCCTGTGTCATTGACTGCGGGCCGCTTCGAAATTCCTTATACCAGGAATTACTCAAGAAATAACTCGCCGGCCGGCCTCACGACAATAGGTGTTGTGACAACAGTGGATTAGGGCTGCCCGGGCCTACCTGGACCGGTCCGACACTCTCTTTTCCTTTCTGACACGAACTATACTACGATAACAGCTTCTTCCCTATAGGTAGGGCTGCCATACGTCCCGGTATTTTGCTCTTGACCCGGTGTCCCGGCCGATTTTCCTGATGTCCCGGTCAGTTTTTAAATTGCGTAATAATAATATGTTATTAATTAATTAACTAAACCTGTAGTTTAACAAGTTTGCTGTGGCAAACAAAGAAAGAATAAAAAATTCTTTTACAATATATGTACTTGTGTTTTTAAGTTTGTATTTCTTTGTATATTTGTATTTATGTTTATAAATATAAAAAAGGTTTATTCTCTGCATGTCTCAGTAAAATGTTTAATATATCTTTGTCGTTATTATTATTGTTATTTATTATAACTTTTAGTTGTGCATCATGTGGACTAAACAAGAAATTTGTGAAGTGTTTTGCTATCCATATGAACATTTATCTTAATGCTGCAATGTAATTGGCTTAAGCTGTTTTGTAGCATTAAATGAAAATAAATAAATAAATATATAAATTTCATTAGCATAAAATACATTTGTATTTTTCATTGAAGTAAAATTAATTATTGTAAGTTTTGTTTCATGTAAAAATTTACCATAGTAAAGATTGCATAGTCAGAACACAGTTATAGTTCCTCAGTGTAAGTTCAAGTCAAATGCACATTTTTTTAAAATTCCTCATTGCTTTGTTGATTGCCATTGTAATTTATTCCTATATCTGTTTATATGTATTTTTCCTTCAGTAGTTTCTAATATTTATTACCGAATGTTCTAGTCATTATATATAACTATTTATGCCTGCAATTATTAATTATTATTTATCTGTTATATACAAGCTTTATGACATTGTAATGTTAGATGTAAGATGCTGCAACATACTTGGACTTGTGTCTGTTTTGTAACATGAAATCAAATAAATAAAATCAAATAAATAAATAATACCCCCGTTGCAGCAGACCTGCATACTCAGCGAATTTCAAATGCAAAACAACCTATTTCAATCCAACATAGCGAGATTTGACATGTTTTGGTAAGCTCCATAAGAATAACATGGGGAATGAGTATGCAGGTTTGCTGCTACAAGTATATTAAAACTGGGTGATTTTAATTCAATATTCAATAGATCTGAACTAGAAGAAGCTATTTACCAAGTTTTATCAAGATATGTTGAGAAATAACCGAGATGTAGAAATTTACTTATTTCCCATAAGGTTAACATTGGGACAACATACTGTGTTTACCACTTTCAATATCTCGGTAACCAATGGACATAGAGCAGTGATCCAAAATACTAAATTGTTTGTTTTTTTTGAGCTGAATTCAATGGGGCCAACAAAAATTCGATAAATTATATTTTTCTATGTAAAAAACTCAAAAAAACCCTTTTTTTTGGGGGGTTTATACCCCTTTACCCCCCTTCCGGTGGTCTGATCGGGCTGGTTCACGAACTCGTCCGAGGGATTACCGCTTTACATGTCTGTACCAAATTAAATTAAGATCGGACCATTTTTACGGCCGCTATCATGCTGACAGACATATATATATATATATATATATATATATATATATATATATATATAAATTCGAACGAATGGTGTTTTCTGCTTCTGGTGGCCCCAAAACGAAAAGTTATCATGGTCTCCGGCTTGGGTCTTACCATGAGACCTACGGTAATAGCTTCTTCCCTATAGGGGAAATTCGCTAAAACACAAAAAAATACCCCCGTTGCAGCAGTCCTGCATACTCAGCGAATTTCAAGTGCATAAATAAATAATTTAAATGAAGTCTCGCATCAAGTAAAATCAATATACATTCAAAAGAAAGCGTGCAAAAATACTCTCCTAGTGGCTTTTAGGACCAAAAGGCTATACAAAAATAATAGCCTATACTTGGCTCGAAAATGCAATGTTCAAAACTTCAAAACAGCTGGCTTTTCCAATTTAATCATATGGAGAAATGACCAGCTGTTTAAGTTTGAGTAAAAAATTTCATAAACATCATCAGTAAAAATCTGTATTCAACATAGTACATTAATTTTACATATTTAGTTATTTGGCCTTTAAATAAGCCATATGTTTGTATCCACCCTATGGCTTTGAATCAAACATCAGCTCACATGTTTTAATGTAAACAAAGCAGACATTTTGGATCCCAATGCTACTTAAATGGCAGTTATTTTATGTTATTTTTTGTTTTCTAGCAAACTTTAAGAAATTACAGTACTTTTCCTGAGTCCCTGACATTAAAACATTTAATTTGAGCCCTTTTCCCTCATACTGTGACTTGCCTAATGCCCACAATTGCTATTCAAAAATAAATTATTCTCCATAAGATTAGTATGGAAAAATGCAAGTTAGCTGCCACAGAAATTTGAAAATGAGGTATCATAGGCTACAATTTAATATATTGAAACTATATGAAGCCACATAACATGTTTTATCAAGATATGTTGAGGAATACGAAAGCTATCCAATTTTATTTACCTGACCTCTCATATATAAGGTTAACATTGGGAAAGAGAGTACACAGATTTGCTGCCTCAGGAATTTGATGATTTGGGTATTTTAAACCATAATCAAGTAGATATTAATAGTATGAAGCCCCATGCCAGTTCTTATCAGGATATTTTGAGAAATGAGCAAACTACATACCTTTTTTTATCACCCACAAGGTTAACATGGAGAATGAGTATGCAGGTGTGCTGCCATGAAAATGTAAAAATAGGGTATTTTAGGCCATAATCCAGTATATTTCAACTAAATGAAGTCACATATAAAGTTTTATCAAGATACGTTAAGAAATAAGGAAGATATAAAATTTTTTATTTCCCATAAGGATAACATGGGAAATGAGTATGCAGGTTTGCTGCCATAAAAATGGAAGTATTGGGGATTTCTAGACTAAAATGCATTAGAATCATTGCATTAATGCAATGATTCAAAATACTAAGTTGTTTGTTTTTTCGAGCTGAATTCAATGACGCCAAACAAAATTGGACTATTTATATTTTTCTATGTGAAAAACCCAAAAAACCCAT
The DNA here is from genome assembly GCA_035578135.1 of Flexamia atlantica. NCBI lineage: Eukaryota > Metazoa > Arthropoda > Insecta > Hemiptera > Cicadellidae > Flexamia > Flexamia atlantica. Next base: position 42,502,433 of record JAQJVK010000009.1, read on the forward strand.
TTTTGGGGGGGTTTACCCCCTTTACCCCCCTTCCAGTGGTCCGATCGGGCTGGTTTTCAAACTCATCCGAATAATTACTACTTTACACACCTGTGCCAAATTTCATTACGATCGGACCATTTTTGCGAGCGCTATCGTGCTTACAGACACATAGATATATATATATAGATATATTAGAGTAATTAATTTCGTAAGGCGATTCTTTGCGTCAAAATTGTGGGCGTCTGGCAAGTCGTAGAAAGATGGGAGAGGGCTCAAATCAAAGGTCTCTATTCCGTGATGGCGGGAAAAATACTGATATTGCTTGAAATTCACCAGAAATCGAGAAATAACGTAAACTATCTGCCATTTAAAAAGCATTGGGATCCAAAAACGTCTGCTTTGTTTACATTAAAACATGTGGTGCTGATGCTTGATTCAAAGACATATATACTAGATGTTGACATCTGGTTTTTTTTTCAAAAGGCAGCTAACTATGTTTGATGTACTATAACAAATGAATATTTTAACTTTAAGATTTTCAGACTTATAACTACGGCTTTGAGTATGCATTTATAATTTCAAATTATAAAGAGTTAAGTGCGTTTGTTTCGTTTACATTGTAACGATGCCGATTTAATACCAAATGATCGAATAAATATATATGTAGGCGAGAAATTGTAGGAGTTTGGCAAGTCGCAGGATAATGGAAGCTGGCTCAAATGGAAGGTCTTGATGCCAGGGACTCGGGAAAAATACATAAATTTCTTAAAGTTTAGCAGTAAATAAGATACAACATTGAATACCTGCCATTTAAAAATCATTGTAATCTAAAAACGTCTGCTTTGTTTACATTAAAACATGTGTTTCTTATACTTGATTTGAAACCACATGCTAGATGTTCATATATACGGTTTACTTAAAATCCATGAAAATAGGTTGAATGTATTATAACACATGACTGTTTTTTTTCACTTTTAAATTTTCCGTTTTTATAATTTAGGGATTTAAAGGAAGAGAAATTAAATACGACTGTTACTTTTACATTCTATCATGTAGTAGGAGCTGATGCTGTTTTACAGCCAAGTGATTTGTAACATTTACACAATCGAATAAGCGCAGGCTATTGGTGCAGAGAAGACCTCATTCATAATTTTTAAGGCCCAGCACTACCAGTTTTATGTGGTCATAGTTTTGACTGAAGAACAACAGTGTGCTGCACTAAAGGGCATTGAGTGTAACATCAACTTCAAATTTGATCCTACCAAAAAGGATCACCTTTAAATTTGGCCAATCAGGACTATATTTAATCTTGAATCTACCAAGACAAAGCAGTATTTACTCACGGGCAACCATAAAAAGAGTGAAACATAGTGTAAAACCCTCAATATTAACTATTTACTAAACTCGTGGTCTCCAAACCTAACTTCCTTATAAAGTGGAGCCAAAGTTTCCAAGGTGGAGCGTGGAGTCGTCAAGGGGAGACCATTTTCTGATTTTATTCTTATTTATTTGCTTATTCTTCAGGAAATAAATTAAGTGCTGCAGGCTGTGGTTAACCTTGAGAATTTCTTCAAACTATGTCCATATGTTTAATTGTAGACAAAGTGGACTAAGTTTGTTTTGAGAACGACGGATGGTGCCACTGTTCCAAATAATTCAGCCCTTTACTATACTGAAGTCACGCCCTTTCTTAAAATTCTGATACGTACTAGCAAATGTAAAAACATCTTTAAAATTTCACTTTAAAAGTTTAATTCCGCGAAGCTGTTACCGAGCTGTGAGTGTGAAGGAAACATTAAATATCCATCATTTGTATTTTATGTTTAGGGGCTTTTGCCCCTACAAGCCACTAGTATTAGAGTAATTGTGGATGAATAGGGCTACTAATATAGTGATAAGATTAGTTTTCATAACAAGTACCCTTTTTTTTATTTTAAAATATTTATTAAAACTGCAAAATGACAAATATAACAAACCAGGCATATATAAAATAATATGTAGTGACTGTAACAACTACTATATAGGACAGACATCAAGATGCTTCAATACCAGATTTAAAGAACATATTCAAGCGTTAAAATCTAAAAAAAAGACTACAATGAAGTCCAACTTTGCAGAGCACATAATGAACTCTGATCACAGTTATAAAAATATAAAAGAAAACCTTAAAATATTAGAATACGAAAAGGATCGCATGAAACTAAATGTAAAAGAAGAGATGAATATCTATATACACAATAAAAAAGACCCATTAAACATATTAAATACAATGATCCCCAAACAAAACCACCCAATATATGACAAAATAGAAAAACTAAGAGAAGATAAGAAAAATTTTATTACATATAACAATCAGAATAAAAAATGAACAGATATTTAAAATTAAGATAACATATTACCAATAATTTATTTGTTTACATTTTACAGATGTTTTATATAATTTTAAAAAGGTTATGAATAAGATTTGAAAATGAACTTAATTTCGAAACATGTCATCTTATAAATAAAATAATTTTTTTAATAAAAAAAAGGGTACTTGTTATGAAAACTAATCTTATCACATATATATATATAGAAATTCGAGCAAATGGTGTTTTTTGCTTCTGGGGGCCCCAAAACAAAAAGTTATCATGGTCTCGGGCTTAGGTCTTACGATGAGACCTACGGTAATAGCTTCTTCCCTATAGGGGAAATTCGCTAATAAAATAAATTTTTACCAGATTATAAGTTTGTTCAAAAGTAAATTTTACCTCAGTATATTTACCTAAAACTTATTAGTTTGAGTTCCCCCCAAAACATTTCAAGGGGAGGACCCCTAGACCCCCCCTCACCTTGGGGGGTATTCCATACCCCCCAAGCCCCCCCCCCCCCCCCCCGTGTGTCACATACTGGAGCATCCTTGGTTAGTTGTCCCGGTTTGACTGCTTGAAAATATTACAGGCCTACCTAAATGGCTTCTTCTAAATAGAAAGAATTTAGCTTCTAGCTAAATATATCAACATTGCAGCAAACCTGCATACTTATTTCCCATATCATTCTCAAGGAGCTTACAAAAACATATCATATAACGTATAACATATACAAGGTTCTCATTATGTTGGATTGAAATATATTTTTTGCACTTGAAATTCGCTAAGGATTCAGGTCTGCTGCAACAGGGCCTGGTATTTAATACTCCATGCAATCTTGCATACAACATGCTTTATTTCTCATAGATAACTATAGTTTACAAACAGCTAATATGATTATTTGTTTACATTTTTGTTTATTTTGTTGCTAGCTTGGTAACTCATGAGGCCCAATGTTAATCTTTTATGACTTTAAAATTCATTTTATTACATTATTATTAGATTTTCTCTGGCCAAGTTACCTGCATATAACACAATTTTGAAACAGAAATAAATTATTTCTAGAATGGAGAAAAGCCTCGGAGTCGTTTTCGAAATAATTGTGCACTCACACAAACATTGTTCATATAAGAGTATAAGGATTTTGAACCCAAGCAAAATAAATCTTATACTTTTTAAGCATTGAAAATAAATTTAATCTTATGATTTTCTTAGATTTTCAATATAGAGTGTAATGTGTTGTTAGGTTATGTTGAGTACATTTATATTAATACGGTCGACCCTCCCTGACTCAAAAAGACACAAGACGACAATTTTTATTTCAGGTACGTATAATCTGACAAGTGCAGTTTTAGTTATAGAGGTAATTTTGACTTACATAGGTAATTTCAGCTAAATTCAAGATTGACCGTATGAAAATTCGAGTTACAGAAGGTAATGAGTAATTAAGCTGGACCAGATAAGTCTCACTGACACATTAAAACCCGTACACTGGGGTTTTGACTAAGAGAGGGTTGTTGAGTAAATTTCGAGACATTGAGGTAAACTTTTTGACTTATTTTAGTGAGCATGAAATAATTTTTATACAAACTTTTTTCAGCTATTTTATTCTGTTGGGCTAGAGTTTTGTGCAGTGCTGTCAGGTAGCAAACTGAAGAACTACTTAAGGTCAATATTAAATTTAAAATGTTCGAAACTTGAAGGTAGGATGTTTACAACACGAGAACACCAAGAGCAGTTTCGACAGTAATGTACCTCCTTAAAACAGGACAACTGCAACTACAGTGTCACTGTCGCAGCGGAGGATCTTAACTTAATCTAATTTATATCATAGATTACATTTCCATTTATTTTGCCTAAAAAAGTGTGAAACAGAACACCTGCTATAAAGGAAGTAATAATTACCTTGTAAATTTAAGTAAAAATAAGCCAGTAGAATAAACTCAAGATAATGAAAATTTTATTGAGTTAGATAAAAACCTAAATAAAAATAGTTATTTGTGCATCTAGGGACTAAAGTACTTTAGTCCCGTGATGCACACAAAACGTTTCCTCCACCTACACCATTAACAATAACTAGGTATAATAACACTGTAACTTTACCTTCAGATGATCCTTTGCTTCAACAAATTGCATTACAATCACATAGCCTATATAAATAAATAATGCAAGGTATTTAGGCTTTAATTTTAACCATTTTATTCACACTCTTCTTTATAAATACCCTAGGCCTAACTTATTTGTTCACAAATATGCAGGAATATAGCCTAAACTACAGCAAACTCAAAATGGATACGCTGTCCTGTAGACTACGGAAACGTGCGCTCGGATGCTGTGACATTCTCTTCAACATGAAATCGAAAGTGTTGCCATATTTTCTCACTGTCCACCGCGGCGTTGCCGGATTTCTCCTTATGTATTTCTTATGTATTACTTAGTCCCGTGGGACTAAAAGTAAGTATGTAAATCCGATGGAGTATAAACTAGTACTTTAGTATTCTATTCCGGGGACTAAAAGGCGACTACAGATAGTAGGTGGAGGAAAAATATTATTAATAGGCCTTCTCATTTATTGGTTTTTTATAGCAACTGTCCGATGTCTATTTGTAACTTGTCCGATGTCTATTATGTAACTTTGTATCACACTAATCTGGTCTGTGAAATGTGGAGATACACTCTAACTTTTAACTAGTAGGTAAGCCACAGTCTCCCAGATATCACCATTTCTTTTTCTCTGTGGCACCCCCTTCTACTCAACCCCTTCACCAGCTCCATCCAGTAACTTTCGGTTGAGTGGTGAACTTAATAGGTCACGCTCAGACTTGAAGTTTAGGCACCATTTTGGAATCAACATCTGCTGGACGTTGTATAGCGATTGTGTTATTTGTCTTCATGCTGACGTCCGAGAGGTGGGCTAAAGTAATTATGTAACTTAATAATTATGAGACATCCAATAGACTGGGATGTGTTTATAACTATGGGACATCCAATTGACTGGGCATCATAGTGACTGTGCGACTATGAACTACATAGAGATTCAACTTACTGTGTAGTGTATTTTTGAAAAATTTTGAATCTCATATTGAGTGTGTGGTTGAACTTGCAGCTACGTTATGATAAATGTTAAACATTTAACTTAATTATATGTTCAAAAAATAAAATTGGTTTACTTTTCAGAACGATTTCTGAAACCAATATTATTTCCTGTAATTTGTAAATCTTGCAAGATTTATTTTGGAAGGGTTGGGGAAGTATTTAAATTCGCTAAAGAATAACTAATTGCAATTTTGTAAATAAGTTAAATAAACAATGTGTTAGATGGGACATAAATTAATTTGGACACAGAATGCAATGCGTATGCAAATGAAGACTTTTCACACTGCAATGAAGACTGTTAGGCTCATCTGTGGAATTTAAACAATTAATCACAGTACGACCGTTAAAAAAAAAGATTTCATTAAACTACAATATTCACATACTGTGCAACTCAGAACCACTCTGAATACAAAGGTATTAAGATGTTAAATGTGCTGCCTGCTGCCATGAAGGAAGGTGGAAAGAGCCAGATTTGTGCATATGCTTGAATCTACACAGTAAAGGCTTGCTTGCCTGTACAGTCATCTTTATATTAATAGACAAGCATTTTTTCCACAACGTTTTTGTACTCCTTTTTTCGCAGCCTGTGTGCAACGTAGCAAAAATCTAATCACACAGATATAATTGTATTTTCCTGTAGATGTGCAGAATCCCATTGAAATTTATATTAGTCTTTTAGAAATGTAGAAAATTCAATTTAAAATTTCAAAAATATTAACATTAGCTTTATGAGTTGCTGTTTTGGTGGATATTATAACAACCAAATATAAACGAAGTTAGCATCATATGTAGCTGTTATCACATGGTATTTTTCGTTGAGAAAAGATTTGATGTAGAAACATTAAGCCACAGTTAATTGGGGCATGCAGTGAAAATATAGAATTTGATTGAAATCAGGACTACTTAGAGAAGATTAGGGATATCATACTCAAATGTGTTCCATTTTACATATATATGGAAAAATAAAGTTACTTGCTTAAATAAGATTAAGAGATAAAAATTTTCTGATAAAAAGGAAAGAAAAAAGTACATTAAGTTAAGTTTATACCATCCAATTTACTAACTAACATGCAACCGGCAAAGCTGGCGATGGGGGGGGGGAGGCAAATGCACAGGAGCCTGGACTCACAGGGGGTTCGGATCCACGCGAGATTAGTAAAAATGGGGCCCAGAATCGAGATGAGTAAAAAAAGGCGGATTTCTCAATTGCACAGGGGCCCGAAAATCCTGTCACCGGGCTTGGCAACCGGAGTATAAATGGACACATTATATTCAAATTTTGGTTTTATTGGTGGATAATGGGTAAAATATATATATTATATTTTTGTGATAATAATAGGGAGAGAGGGAAGGAGGGAAAAAGTTCCAAATGATAGGAAAGAAGGGAGGAGAGATGGTAAGAGGAGAATGAAGGAGAAAAGGAGGGAAAAGTGGAAAGAAGGTCAGAAGTAGAGAGTGAGGAATTAATGGAGGGAGGGAGAGAACTGTGGTAAGGGATGTACAGGATAAACTGATTTGATGACTGAAGTTTTACTTTCCTCTGATTCAATAATTATTCTTAAAAAATAAACATGAAATCTTAATAAAATAGTCATACTAATTACTAAAAACCATGCCATAAGCCAGAAATGAAGTAAAATAATTAGTCAAGGACTGAGTCTTTCTCTTTTGTTGTTGGGCCCCCAGTTTGGTTATATTGTATGTTTACATCGAGAATATATACTATATGAAATGTATTTAGAAACGCATTGGTTTTGCGGGGATTATTTATAAAATTAGCTATCCCTATTTGTCACTTTGAAAATTGGTCGAATTTTCGACCACTGGCAATCTCTAGTAAATAATTATTTGATATTATGCCTTAAGTTAAATACTGTTACAAAACTACTAATTATTGGTTTATACATTTTTTGACTTGTTATAGCCTAACCATGTTTGTTTCATGTAACAATTCAAAAAATAAATTTCAAACAAATTAATTTATAAAAAGTTTAAATAAAGTTTTTGTTTAAAACAATTAAAAATTCACATTCATTTATCATCAACCTATTTTTGTTAGAAGATAAAATACATCAGAGTGGATTAACATATTGAATGGTGTTCATATGACAGCTTTGAGTGTTTCCAATACACCAAAGAGGTGAAAAGGACAGGCAAATGATGTGAAGGAGGCACAACGACAGAAATCAATATGTTCAATCATTGTGAGGTGTTATGCCGATGTTGCCTAGCACCTGCCAGGTGGACGTTTTAACTCATTATACACTATCACAAACAAACACTGGCCAAAAAAATAGCTTGAACTAGAAAAAAGGAATTATCTAATGGTAACATTACTGACACAGTCATGGATAAGAATGGGTAATGATAGACCTACTAACATGGAAGGTGCTGAAATTGGAAGTATGGTTAAAGTAAACTAAGTGAGTGTACAAGGATATTCCTTGTAAGAAGTTTAAATTAAACAATTACAAATTCACATTAATTTTTTTAATCAACTGATTTTAAGTAGGCTATTCAAAATACTGCTTGGTAATAGCACAATTCATAAGTTCTATAGTTAAGTATAAGTTATATTTAAGAAACAGATACCCAATTACTAAAACTGAAAAGTGACTAGATGAACTTTTAACATTAGCCTATTATATCTTGACAAATCAATTAATATCACTGTTTACTTAACACTTTGATAACAACTTAAAGACAACAAGAAGGTGTTCTATTTCTAAATCAGTGTCAACAGTTTCAAAATGCTTTCTGTCTAGTTAGATAGGCCCTACTGTGAAAAAACTAAACAAAACAAAAACAAACTGTTTTATGAAATATAAATTTACATTTTAACAATTGTTAGCTTTTTATACCAGACTGTGTGCAGTTGCTACTTTGGTTTCTATGTTTGAACAGTTTTCTGGGGGAGGACCCCCATGCCCACTGTACTAAGTCCTATATGGGTATTCTATTAATATTTTATATAAATATAAAATAGCCTAATATTAATGATATAATATTAATAATATTATTATATTTTCTATTAATATAAAATAATATTAATAATATTTTATAATAATATAAAATGTTAATTATACTTTATATTAATATTATAAATACTTAACAGTCCTTAATTAATATTTTATTTTAATATTCTATATAATTAACAGTCCTGTCGGAAGAACAATTCGGCCTTAGTCAGTAACAAGACTACAAGATCGTGCCACAGTCATTTTACACTCATCTTTCATTCATACTTGGCTTGCCGGGAAGGTAGCCATTACAAGTTAAGTATTCTATCAATTAGTATTCCTAGCAAATCAATAAGATGATCTTTGCCAGTGACAAAGCTTTTATTATATCATCCACTCTACATCCATCTTTCATTCATATTCCGATAAAAATATGCAGTGAGGCTGGCTATACTTCCGCAGAAGGGTTACACCTAACCTCACCACAGACAGTGAACACTGAGATGAAACATGGTGGCTGATAGTTCAGTTTTAATTAACAGTTTTTGTTTAGTTATTCCTAATTTTAATTTAGTAGTTGTTATTTTCAAACAAGAACTATTCAAATTTAACTAGGCCTAACTTATTTTATAAATGTTTTATAGGTTAGTATCGGTGTACTTTCATTAATGAAGTTTCTATGTATTAGGATGATATTGATAATAGGCATTTTGCCTACCCTTTGAATCAGCATTTAAGTCAGATAACAGAATAAATCAAAGTGGTTTTATGGTCTTTTAATAATGCCAAAAATAACAAAAAAGTACTGCATAGTGATAGGAACAACATATTAAACTGTGAAAAGGATTGAAATATGAAATACTGATAATAAACGGTGTAACCCTTTTGCGGAAGTTGCACCGTAAGGCCAGGTCTTAAATGAAATTCTTCAGACGATTGACCAAGCATTATTTTCTTACAAAATAAAACCTTGATAGGTAATTGTAATAAAAATTATAAGTCTTGAAAATAATTAATAAAAACTTCAATTTATTAATTTACTTATTTATTTTATTATTTTTTCATGCTTCAAAACAGGCATAACCCAATTACAAAGAAGAAATTCACCTAATAAACAAATTAATTGATTATTGAGGTTGAGTATCTTTTAGTCCATGATCTTCTGCTTTATTTCAAGAGCAACTCTGAACCAGCACTGAACATTTAAAAGCAATATTTAAACGATAAATAAATACATTAACAGTAAATACATCTGTATACATAAATGAATAAACAGATAGGGTAACAGCAATAAAAATACAAAACCTCAATTAATTGATCACACAATTCTGAAAGAATTATCTAGAATAGGCCTAGCTATGATGGAGTTGCGATTAAGCATTTCATATAATTGAAAATCATACACTATAGGCAAACAATTCAGCTATTATTTGGTAGAGTTCCAACCATAAAAATGTTTGCCAGATTTTGTATTGCTCCAAAATCAATAGAAACAAATTATCTTTATGTTTCAATAATACCGTCTAAACGCTCATAAGTCTTTAAAACTGTCAGAACCCATAAAGCAGAAAAAAGAATAATATTGTGATATTAAACTCACAAAGTGAGACAATTACAATCACATGGCACAGTTTTGTATGTAGCAACTGTCCATAGCAACAGGGCCAGAAAATCAATAAGCCATCAAATACTAAAGGTGGATCAAATATACAACGATGGAAGTATTATCAGACAAACCGACTTGCCATCTACCCTGTAATTGACACCATGAATGTTTCAGGCGCCAAGTTTGAAATTGCACTCTAATGACAGTCCACTAGGAATGCCTGTTTCGTCATCACACTTCTTTCAACTCCATTAAACAGTAAAACGTAATGGTTATTCACAAAAGAAGGGCAATTTCAAAAAAAGATTTTCTCAAAAGCTTTAGTCTCAGAATTTCAATTCTTTAAAAAAAAAACCCTTTTAGATTGTTTAACGAATCTGGTCTAAAAAGAAGGAAAAAAGTTTGCTATTTTTCACTCTCATAAACAATGACTTGTACCATGTAGTCTGTGAACTAAGTAATGGACCAAACTAAAAATTGGTCCAAAGACCAACAAATATGAAATAATTCCTTAAAAATTGTGAGCTCGCCAATATCTTTATTTCGTACCATTTCTTATGATTGAGGTTTCAAATTACTGGAAACTTTCAATATTTCTTGAATGCTGTTAATTTTCTTTTAGGTGAAAAAGCGTTGCCCCATTGGGCATGTATGTTACCCACAAATTTAAATGAATTTCTTATGGAAGAAGTATTTGTTTAAATATTAATAAAATTAGTGTTTACCTTGTAAATGGTTGGACCAAAATAGACATATTATATACTTTTCTAACCGGGAATTTAATTTTCTTTAATTTTCAAATTTATAAGGAAATACTAAAAGTGTCAAGATATTTAGAAAACCCAAAAAATTGTATCATCAGACCCCCCTACCTCTCCCCCCGCTCAAGAGCTATGGACAGGGTCTTTTGATATGTTCACCTTCTGACTAGTCCAAACAAAGCTGCAAAGTAAAAATTGTGTTCTAAAAAATTCCTTCTATACCTTTTCATTGGCTGGACTAAATGCTAATGCTAAAGAACATTCCAGATTCTGCTAGAGTACAATACACCCCCTCTTAACCGACCTCATTTTAACCGACCCTATTTTTAGAACAGTTTGGTTTAATCGCCCTTTACTAGGAATTGAGGCATTTCCGTTTCCATACTCGGCGATGGGAAGTTTACGCTCAACTCTACAGGTTGTTACAGGTTAAAATATTTAGAATTCAGCATTTATTAATTTATGAAAACGTACAGTAGGTGCATTGACAATCAATACCGCATTAAAAAAAACTCGTTAAAAATATGAACACGATATGAGGTGTTAAAGATCTTTTTTTATACTTGTTAACTATTTAGTTTATAAACAGATTTTGTTTTGACCTTGTTTTTGGGTTATTTGTGATATAAATACAGTAAATATTTAGGAAAATAGGTTGTTAATTATAGTTTATTTTCTAGATAATCAACAAACAGCTTTAGAATGATGTTAATAGAACCCTAAATCAATATAGCATTCATTTTTGGGTGTTTAGAGGATTATCCATTTTAACCGACCTTATAAGTTATCGGACTTAGGTCCGGTCCCTTGTAGGTCGGTTAAGAGGGGGTCTGCTGTATAGCCTTTGTCAATTATTGCTAAGAAGACATCCGACTTGACTTATCATAAGCAGCTGTCATTTTTGTTGAGATTCATTCCTCGTAATGAAGTTACACCAGTAGCAAGGTTTGTTACTTTGGAGCGTTTGATGAGAACAGATGCCGAAAGTATTTTTAACATATTGAAACACATCGTAGACAACGTAGAAGTTTCATGGGAAAGTGTAATTTCAGTTTGTTTTGTTGGAGCATTAACCATGGCAGGTCATATGACAGGAGTACAGGCCAGATACAAAGAAAAGAATGAATCGATTTAGTTTTAGCGAATTTCCCCTATAGGGAAGAAGCTATTACCGTAGATCTTATGGTAAGACCTAAGCCCGAGACCATGATAACTTTTTGTTTTGGGGCCACCAGAAGCAAAAAACACCATTTGTTTGAATTTATATATATATATCTAGCTATCTATCTATCTATCTATATATCAAGACCGTAGCCAATGAGGGGGGTCAGGGGGTCAGACCACCCCCGAAATAGTAGATATAGCATTGAAAACGTAGCAAATGGGGGCGAAAACCCCCCCGAAATAGCCGAAACCCCCCCCAAAATCCCCCGAGGAAACGTAGAGGGGCCCGTAACTAATAAATACCCCCGTTGCAGCAGACCTGCATACTCAACGAATTTCAAATGCAAAACAACGTAATCCAACATAGCGAGATTTGACATAAGCTCCATAAGAATAACATGGGGAATGAGTATACAGGTCTGCTGCTACAGGTATATTAAAACTGGATGGTTTTAATTAATTCAATATTTAGTAGATCTGAACTAAAAGAAGCTATTTACCAAGTTTTATCAAGATATGTTGAGAAATAACCGAGATATCGAATTTTACTTATTTCCCATAAGGTTAACATTGCGACAACGTACTGTGTTTACCACTTTCAATATCTCAGTAACCAATGAACATAGAGCAGTGATTCAAGATACTAAATTGTTTGGTTTTTTGAGCTAAATTCAATGGTGCCAACAAAAATTCGATCAATTTTATTTTTCTATGTAAAATACTCAAAAAACCCATTTTTTGGGGGGTTAATCCCCCTTTACCCCCCCTTCCGGTGGTCCGATCTGGCTGGTTCACAAACTCGTCCGAATAATTATTACTTTACACCCCTATGCCAAATACCATTCCGATTGGACCATTTTTGCGAGCGCTACCGTGCTTACAGACACATATATATATCAAGAAATTTGAACGAATGATGTGTTATGCTTCTAGGGGCCCCAAAACGAAAAGTTATCATGGTCTCGGGCTTAGGTCTTACCATGAGACCCTACGGTAATAGCTTCTTCTCTATTGGGGAAATTCGCTAAAAGGGCCCAAAATGACGCTAAAGGTGGCGAAAAGCACACACGGGAGTAAAAAAAAAGGTCGGCAAACCCCCCCCCCCCCGAAAAAATTTCCTGACTACGGCTTTGCTATATATGTATATGTGTCTGTAAGCACGATAGCGACCGTAAATATGGTCCAATCTTAATTTAATTTGGTACAGACATGTAAAGTGGTAATCAACTGGACGAGCTCATAAACCAAGCCCGAACGGACCATCGGAAGGGGGGGTAAAGGGGGATAAACCCCCAAAAATGGGTTTTTTGAGTTTTTTACATAGAAAAATAAAATTAATCTAATTTTTGTTGGCACTATTGAATTCAGCTCAAAAAAACAAACAATTTAGTATCTTGAATCAATGCTCAATCTCCATTGGTTACCGAGATATTGAAAGTGGTAAACACAGTACGTTGTCCCTTTGTTAACCTTATGGAGAATAAGTAAAATTCTACATCTTGCTTCTTTCTCAACATATCTTAATAAAACTTGGATTGTGGCTTCATCTAGATGAGGTCTAATGTATTTTAGTCTAAACCCCCAAAATTTCCATTTTTATGGCAGCAAACCTGCATAATCATTCCCCATGTTATCCTTATAGGAAATAAAAAAAATCTATATCTTCTTTATTTTTTAACATTTCTTTATAAAACTTGGTATATGGCTTCTTCTAGTCAAGATCTACTAAATAATAAATTAAAACCAACCAGTTTTAACATACTTGTTGCAGCAAACCTGCATACTCATTCCCCATATTATTCTTATGGAGATTACAAAAACATGTCAAATTTCGCTTTGTTGCATTGAATGATGCTCTTTTGCATTTGAAATTCGCTGAGTATGCAGGTCTGCTGCAACGGGTTAGTTGTATATTGCTATGCACATTGTCTTAACTTTGGTATAACTGACGCCAATTCTTGAGGCCCAGTGCAGTGGATGCGCGGTAGCAAAAACGGCAGGTGCGCATGCGCGGCAACGCATCGCTAGAGCGCAGCACTGTCATTCTGCTCTCAGCCGTCAAAAATCGCATGTCACTACATGTCGTCCTAAAAACATTTGCCAACAAAACATTGACTCTCATTTACGATTAAAGTAAAATACAGCATAAGATTTAAGAATAATGTTTCATTAGTATTTATTAAAGCGTCTTGATACTCTGAACAACGATTGACAGAGAAGTAGTAACTACGTGCGAGCTGCCGAATGTACGCAGCCAGGCTAGTACACCGTCTGCCGCCGCTGCCGCTCCTACTCCAAATTGGGGAATTGGGTGCCCCCGGTACCCAATTCCCCCCTTCTACCCTGTCTTGGTAAAACTTGGTATACGCTTCTTCTAGTTAAGAACTACTGAATATAGAATTAAAACTATCCAGTTTTAATATAACTGTTGCAGCAAACATGCATACTCATTCTTCAAACAATTTATTCTTGTGGAGATTACAAAAACATGCCATATCTCGGTATGTTGAATGAAAATATCTTTTTTCACATCTGAAATTTGCTGATTATGCAAGTCTGCTGCAACGGGGGTATTTATCCAATATTGTATGTTCCATTTTGAAGTGAAGCAAACAATGGTACAATGAGACAATACAAAATTTTATTTTCTTGAAGTACACTTAATTAACAAATAAATTGAATATTTCATAGTCTAATATGTAGGCCTATATTTATGGGATGATTGAAAAGGGTCAATATAAATTAATTAGGCTAACACATTTTTACTTAACATAATTTATTTAGGTATAGCTAAATAAAATTGGCTGGAACTTAAATTATAACATTTTGTGATATTTACCAACAAACAAACAAACTGTAGTCCAACACTGTTCGCCTATAAAGAGAAATAATTAGAAACAAGCCTTGTCAATATTTTATAATGCTGCTTGCATGACTATCGTGTGCATGTTGTTGGGCCTATTTCATCTTCATTACTTGTTAATACATTAGGCTCCTCAAATACACTTTGCGGATGAACGGCAAAAATAGGTTAGCGCTGTTCGCGAACGGCCGCAAAATACGCTCGCGCGTATCTGTCGATCGCGGATTAACGGCCGATGTAGCTTTACAAAACTGCGATCGGCCGTGAAAAACGATCGTGCGTATTTGCTGATCGCGAATAAACGGCAAATCTAGTTTTGCAAAATTCGCGAACGGCCGCGTGTTTGGCCATCGCGAATTAACGGCCGATTACTTTACGAAACTCGCGATCGGCCGTGAAAAACGATCGCGCTTATTTGCCGATCGCTGATAAACGGCTAACTCGCAATTGGGTGTGAAAAGCAATCTTAGTAGGCCTATTCAATGATAGCGGTTATTCGATGGAAATAACTTGCTATAAAGCGTGGCTGTGATGTTTGATCATATTGTCGGCCACATTGGTCTGCTACAAATTGTGGTTTCGTCTATTGATTTAATGTTCTAAACGAATTGAGATGTCTTTGAATCCCAGTCAAAAGTACGATTATTTTTCATATATAAATAAAAAAATGTAGACAGTTGACAAAGGTAAAGACTTAGAGACTTTAAAATAAATTTGTAATAGGCTACATAGTTAATTAATATTTTATGTAACTTAAGAAATACATTGGAATTTAAAATGTAAGCATGGAATAACTAGTCTTTATCGTTGTCATCTTGAAACTAAATGGATTTTAATTTTTTTTAGCGTAGTATAAAGTGCTGGAAAAATTATGAATCTTAAGAGTCATTTCCTAAAACAAGAACTTCAAAACCCAAAGTTTATAAAAATACAATAACATGTTTACTGATTATACATGACAGTAGTATATTGACATCATGCAATAACCACTCTAGTATTTTACTTTTGGCTTTTTGGTAACCAAACAATAAAACAAAAAGCAAAAACTTAAAAACTATTGTGTTTCTATCAAACGTTCTCAAATGTATATTATATTTATTTATCTATTTATATAAAAGCCAAAACCCCTTGACTGACTGACTGACTGATCACAGTTTCTCAAAAACTATATGGCTTAGAGCCATGAAACTCGGCACAAATATTCCTTACAGGCTCTAGATGCGTACTGAGAAAGGATTTTACAATATTTTGTCTCTAAAGGCCGAAATATACTATATTAAAAAATACAATATGGCGACCACTTTTAGCTTTCAAAGCTTAATTTCTCAAAAACCACAAGACTTTGGGCCATGAAACTTGGCACAATTATTCTTTATAGGTTTTAGATGCGAAAAAAATAAAGGTTTTAAAAATATTATTCTTTCTCAGACGGCTCAAATAGATTAATTGAAAAAATTCAAAATGGCGGCCATTTTAGTTTTTGCTAACTATGGATGGGAGTCCTGTAGAATATTTTCAGAGAACAGAAAAGGTACGAGAACTAATCTACTGAAAGAATAAAATTTAAAAATGTAATGAGAAACTTTTTGGGGAAATAGGTTTTTGGCCAAGATATTTACCTCCTACTTTTCTTACAGTTTTCGGTTTATTTTCAATTTTATTTTATATTCCGGGTTATCCTCATTCTCTGTATTAGGAAATTGGAGGGAGTTAATTTATACCATTTGCTAATCATGAGGGGGGGGAGCATGTTAAGAGGAAGCGTTACACTTTCTCATTTTCATCTACAGTGGAATTATAAGCTGCATCTTAAGGGTTTAATTGCACGCACATGACCCAAATAAATCAGTCCATTTGTTAATTATTCCTAAAAATTGCACAAGGCATAATATAATTGAATTCATACCCCCGTTGCAGCAGACCTGCATACTCAACGAATTTCAAATGCAAAACGACATATTTCAATCCAACATAGCGAGATTTGACATGTTTTGGTAAGCTCCATAAGAATAACATGGGGAATGAGAATGCAGGTTTACTGCTACAGGTATATTAAAATTGGGTGGTTTTAATTCAATATTTAGTAGATCTGAACTAGAAGAAGCTATTTACCAAATTTTAGCGAATTTCCCCTATAGGGAAGAAGCTGTTACCGTAGGTCTCATGGTAAGACCTAAGCCTAAAACCATCATAACTTTTCTTTTTGAGGTCCTCAGATGCCAAGAACACCATTCGTTCACTTTCATAAATATATATATATATATATATCTATACAGTAGAGTCCCACAAACCCGGACTAATGTGGACCGAACGGTGTCCGGGTTTGTGAAATTTCCGAGTTATCGGGAAATGAGTAAAAATAAGAAAAAATAAGAATAGTTTCTATTATTTCTATAAGAAATCATTTATTTATTGCATAGTAAAAAATACAAAACTACATTATCAGTTACAAAAAAACTTAAAGTAAAACCAAAACTGTTTTATATGTGTCACACCGTGCTCTGGCCTTGAATCTCAGTGCACTTTATTGCTCTGGTAGGCTTTCCGAGTTATCCGGAATTCCGGGTTATCGAATTCCGGGTTTGCGGGACTCTACTGTATATATATGTGTCTTTAAGCACGATAACTTGCGCAAAAATGGTCCAATCGGAATGAAATTTGGCATAGACGTGTAAAGTAGTAATTATTCGGACGAGTTCGTAAACCAGCCCGATCGGACCACCGGAAGGGGGGGTAAAGGGGGGTAAACCCCCCCGAAAATGGGTTTTTTGAGATTTTTACATAGAATAATCAAATTTTTCAAATTTTTATTGGCACCATTGAATTCAGCCCAAAAAAAACAAACAATTTTGTATTTTGAATCATGGCTCTATGTCCATTGGTTGCCGAGATATTGAAAGTGGTAAACGCAGTACGTTGTCCCAATGTTAACCTTATGGGAAATAAGTAAAATTCTATATCTCGCTTATTTCTCAACATATCTTCATAAAACTTGGTAAATGGCTTCTTCTAGTTCAGATCTACTAAATATTAAATTAAAACCACCCAGTATTAAAACTGGTGTTTTTTTTATACCTGTAGCAGCAAACCTCCATACTCATTCCCCATGTTATTCTTATGGAGCTTACAAAAACATGTCAAATCTCGCTATGTTGGATCGAAATATGTTGTTTTACACTTGAAATTCGCTGAGTATGGAGGTCTGCTGCAACGGGGGTATTATCAAGATATGTTGAGAAATAACTGAGATATAGAGTTTTATTTATTTCCCATGAGGTTAACATTGGGACAACGTACTGTGTTTACCACATTCAATATCTCGGTAACCAATGGACATAGGCCAGTGATTTAAATACTAAATTGTTTGTTTTTTTGAGCTGAATTCAATGGTGCCAACGAAAATTCGATAAATTTTATTTTTCTATGTAAAAAACTCAAAAAACCGATTTTTGTGGGGTTTATCCCCCTTTACCCCCCCTTCCGGTAGTTCGGGCTGGTTCACGAACTCGTCCGAGTGATTACCACTTAACACGTCTGTACCAATTTTCATTAAGATTGGACCATTTTTACGGCCGCTATCGTGCTAACAGACAAATATATAAAAATTCGAATGAATGGTGTTTTTTGCTTCTGGTGGCCCCAACACGAAAAGTTATCATAGTCTCGGGCTTAGGTCTTACCATGAGAGCTACGGTAATAGCTTCTTCCCTATAGGGGAAATTCGCTAAAATGAGCTATCCTTTCAGCGGGCGAAGCTGCGGGTATATCAGCTAGTTCCTTATATATTATAGTATTTCTATTTTTCAATGCATTCAAATTAGAAAGAATAATAAACGGTATCAGGAAACTGACACATACTTTCTCCCTTCAAGTCATTTAAAACCAGAAAACATATTTAGTGAAATAAAACAAACTAACAATTAATTATCACACAAATATATACCAAATGTTATCAAAACCGGTTAGTAAATAACGGAGATATCGGTTTTTAAATATTTGCCATAAGAATAACATTGGACAACGTACTGCGTTTACCGCCGAACTAAAATATCAATTATCTCCGCAACCAGTTGACATAAACTAATGATTCAAAATACTAGATTATTTAGTTTTTGAAGTCAAATTTAATGGTTGCAAGTATATTTTCTTTAGAGGTCACAGATTTTGTGAAATTTGAAAAATATGAATTTTTTAACACTTAAACCCCCATAACTTCTGAACCTGAATTTTTACAGACATGCGGGTGGTGTCATTTTGTTTGTCATCTTAAGCACTAAAAACCATGAAATGTTTATCAAAATCATTAGAGCGGTTTTTGAGAAATTTGGATTTTTGTCATTTTTTATGGGTTTTTATGGGGTAAATACCCTTAAAAATCAAAAATTAAAAAAAATGAAAAATACGCCTGGAGATACCACGGCTTTATACCTACATGCCAAATTTCATGAAAATCGGACCACTGTTGTCGTCTCTAGCTTTGTTTACATCCACATACACACACACACACACACACACACACACACACACACACACATACACACACACAGACAGACAGACACCACGCTAAAAACCACTTTTTTGGATCCAGGGAGCACTAAAACGAATATATCCACTAACAACTCAAATTCTAAAATTTTGACGAAAACAATACTTTCTCCATATAGCCTACTATGTATAGGGGAGAGAAAGTAAAAATTCAAATTCAATAAAAAATTATAATGAATATAAACAATAAAATTATTTACCATTTTATTTATAATTACCAATTTCATTGAGTTTCTAATTGTTTTTAAATGTGTTTCTAATATTTGCTATTTTGTCAATTGGATAAGTAAGTATTTTTTCACCTAAATTTCTTGAAATTAAAAAAAAATCGTGAACAAGCATTTCCCGAGCTTTAGGGAAGACAAAAATCCCGCCCCGTCTCGTCCCCTTCCATCCCTACAAAAAAAAATACAAATACATATTTAAAAAAATAAAAACAACTTATCAGGCCCCATGACGGCGAAGGTCTTCATATGTCACACTATTTTTTTTTATCGCCATTATTTTTGTTTTTTATTTATTTACAGACTGAGCTTAAGTCAACTCAACAATAAGCTGTCTGCACGGCATGAACACCCCACCACCAATAACTTCCGGCCCTGAACCTTAGTGGATAGTTAATTTTTAGTTACCTTAGTGGTTGGGCTCAATCACTAAGGTAACTACTGTAACGCGAGAAACAAAAGTAGAGTCCTTTGTTTGAAATTCATTGTTGGTGATGGTGATTTTATATTTTGATTAGGATTTTTGCGGACGTTTGCCATCACTGATTAGTTTTTTACTAATCAGTGATGGCAAATGTCTGCAAAAATCCTAATCACAATATAAAAGTAGAGTGACGGTGAAAATATTATTAGTGTTACTAAGTGGAGTGTTCATCACGATTCATTAAAACCAACCATAAAAACTAGAAATGTAAAAAGTTAAAAGGAAAAGTTTCGCATCATTATATGATGTATATATATATATATATATATATATATATATATATATATATATATATATATATATATATATATGGCCCCCCTCATCTATAGCCACCCCAGGTTCCCAACTATGTCATTACGCCACTGCTTAACATAACTGACTTAGCTAGCTGACTATGTGGTTTAATGTAATGGATGTCTACTTTAAAACCCTTTAAAATAGTTAAGTAAGTTTTCAGGCAAATTTATTTTCAAATTTGGTAATGATTATCACTCAATAGTTCCCCTCCTGACATTATGGGTTCCCACTGACTTTGCCAATTAGGTGTGACCCTTCTGCGGAAGTATAACCCAATGATGTAGGCCTTGTGACCAATTAGAAGACGCAGTTGAGCAGTTGACGCGCAACGAATCAGCCCGTTGCCGGCCGAGACCCTTATAGTGTGATACCTGGTGAAACAAAAAAAATCCCTTTGTTTCATTTAAAATTTCTTTTAATCTGTATAAACTTTCTTAAAAACTGCTCAAAACTAATAATCAATTCATTTATTTAGGGCGTTTTCCTCTCTTTTTCACGTAGCCTGACTAAATCCCCGGACAAAACTCAACCCCAGACGTTTTCCCGGACGCAAGCCTGAAACCCAGACTGTCCAGGGAAATGGTAAGCCTACCTATACCTACCATATGGTCTGGGGTCTGGGGCCGAGTTCGTAATCCAGCCCAATCGGACCACCGGAAGGGGGGGTAAAGGGGGATAAACCCCCCCCAAAAATGGGTTTTTTGAGTTTTTACATACAAAAAATAAAATTTATTGAATTGTTGTTGGCACCATTGAATTCAGCTAAAAAAAACAAACAATTTAGTATTCTGAATCACTGCTCTATGACCATTAGTTACTGAGATATTGAAAGTGGTAAACACATTACGTTGTCCCAATGTTAACCTTATGGGAAATAAGTAAAATTCTTTATCTCGCTTATTTCTCAACATATCCTGATAAAACTTGGTAAATGGCTTCTCCTAGTTCAGACCTACTAAATATTGAATTAAAACCACCCAAATTTAATATAACCGTAGCAGCAAACCTGCATACTCATTCCCCATGTTATTCTAATGGAGCTTACAAAAACATGTCAAATCTCGTTATGTTGGATTGAAATATGTTGTTTTGCACTGGAAATTCGTTGAGTATGCAGGTTTGCTGCAACGGGGGTATTTGGGTATTCACACTAAAATGTGCTAAATGTAGATTCAGAATGATTTCAATTTTTTTAAATAGTCTATCAGGGTGTATACTATTTTTCAAGAATCAAATTCCAGGTTTTTTCCAGGTTTTTACCAGGATTTTCAGAAATTTTCCAGGTTTTTGTGTATGCGTATTATTATTCACCATATCAACTGCTAGGGACTTCTGCAGTTTTCATCGAATCATTTATATAATTAATTTTACATTTGTCAAGTTTAGTATGCAAAAAACCAATAACAAGGGTTGTGGAAGCAGTCTGTATTTGCATTTACAATTTAAATTTGAGGTGTGCGGATAGTAAATTTTTGGATCGGATCGGAGAGCTTATGTTTGGACCGGATAATACCGGATTCAGATATTTATGGCGCTTCAAGTTTTCTCAAAAGCCTCAAGTAATTGTAAGGAACTAAAATATTAATCCTAATGTGTAAGGTAAGGTTTGCCTTGATAGGCTTGAGTAGTCGGTTGTTGTGATATAATGATTCTACTATGGGTCAAATGTCAATTATTAAAGTATACAAAGGTACAACTAATTAACTGTTAAGAATTTAGAAATTTATTGATTCCCTCAATTAGGTAGGCCTAATATTTAATTGAATAATCTTATTAAGCCTATTGCAATTTCAAGATCAGGCTGCTTGAAAATCCCTTTTTCACTGCAACCTAAATTTGTTCACTTTTAGGCCTCTGTATCCCTTTGTTATTTTCCTTTTCATGAATAAATAAAGAATTTGATCAGTGACTAGGCTCAGGTGGTTAGGCAAAAGAATTAATTATAAAACTTGATTCGCCAATTACTTCATATATGAGGGAAGCTTTACATATTTATTTATGCATTAATGCCTGACAGGTTCACCTAAAATAAAATAATACTATAAAATAATAATAATGTCAGAGCAGTAAACTTAACCTAAATTTCAAGATAAGCTTCAAATGTAGGTTTCGGTATCAAAGCTTTGCCATTTAATGACAACAAAGGTCTGCAAACTCACTAATTATTATCTTCGGCGTAAGTTGTCAATACAGCTTTGTACTGTTATCTAAGAAGGTCCATTTAAATCGCGTATTTAAAATTAACACTCGGCTTAATTCGTCAAAGATTGAGATTTAAACTAAATAAAAACCTATTTGTGATCGTTCAACGTTTCTATTTTTAGGTAATTGCTTAGTTGAAAAATAAATAAATCTGAAAGAAAGACGAAAGACGTCAACGAGTTATCAATTAAGTTTTGAAAGCAGACAATGACATTTGAAAACAAAATGAGACTAAAGACAAACACAGGCTCGCCAACTCTTTGCCAGCTCAAAATTATTGTAGGCTTTTTATTTCATCGTATCTACATTGGAAGCGATGGTGATCCCGGAGTCCTCATATGATATTTACGGGCTGAAATAGTCCAACGAAATAACAACACGACTGTTTATGAGGTATTTACGGGATATTTCGTTTTGGCAGTTGAAGACGACTCTGGACACTGTCGGTCATTTGGTGAACTCTGATTGGTCTCGATTGCAATTCTCTCTTTTACCAATCTATGTTTTGTCGGTAACGGATACTGATCAAGACAGATCTAATGAGGGATGTACTATTGTTTGTTAATTATTTAATGCTACGATACAAGAATTTATCCTTAGAAAGGTGCGTTATCGCGTCGGGTATTGCGCAGTACTCTGATCGTATACAACGATCTCGATTTAATCGTGATTCAAAACCAGCAAGTACAAGCACATTACTCATTCATTCATTCATACTAACACTTTAATCATTCTTTGCTAAACAAATAACGATTTAACTATGGACAAACATTGTTTCTTTGTACAATTTCTTCCCACGGCAAAATTAATTTTTCTATAATTTAAGAAAAGTCAGTTTAAGTTAAACACGATATTATTGTTTTCAAACACGATAATTTGATCGCCATATCATGATGACAACAGGTAGATCTAGCAAAGCTTTTATTTTGTAATTATTCTCTTTCATTTTCTTTGTTCTTCGTATAAGAAAACTGTTCATGTTAACAAAAACATTAAGAATGCTAACTTAATTATAGCTTTAAATCATTGAGCTTTAAACGAATAGGAGGCAAAAGGTATAAATAAAACACATCAATAAACTTTCAAGTGATAAAATATTTTCTTCTTCCTTACTACGTAGTTGACTTCAGACTGCAGACGACACTCAATAGTCATTCTGCTCCTTTAGACGCACAAACTCTGACGAAAAACGTTATCATTTATGGCAATCAAAATCACTGTAAGAGTTTAACACATTTATAGACTTACATATTCTAAAGATATGTATGATAATACTTTGCTTCATTACGAAAAATAAACATTAACCATATTTTAAATAATTACCAAATTACGTAATAAAATTCCCGGAATGAACACGAAAATCCTGGTTTTTTCCCGGTTTTTTCCTGGTCTGTTCCGATTCCTGGTTTTTTCCAGGTTTTCCTGGTTTTCCCGGTTGGTATACACCCTGTCTATCTTAATAAACTTTTTTTTTAAATAGCTTCTTAAGGTTAAGAACTAGGAAGAAACCAGAGAACACAATATGATACAGATTGATTCTCGGTGCCTGGCGTGTAGGGAGGGAAGTGTGCGAGAGAGATGGAATTCCCCCCACCACTTTTCCCCTACAACGAATGCGTACAGTCAACTCTAAAATAATCAGCTGTCTTTTGAAGAAAATTTTCAATTTCACAGACCAACAAAAACATATCCATAAACAACTAAATTTATAAGGAATGTGTTGTATATTAATCAGCCATTCCACGAGTAACGGGTGTTACACCAGACAACAAAAAATTCAAGTAAAAATCAAGAAAATTTTTTTGATGTATCAATTATGCCTGAGGATACTTAATATCTAACTATTTAAGAGTATCATAGAGTAATATTGTTACTAGCAAACTAACCATGAAAAATAGTGCAAAAAATAGGGTAACGGGTGTTACATAAATGACCCTGCTATTTGAGGTGTCAGTGATTCTCTTCAAAACTCTGTGAATTGAAATAAGGTAGAATTTTGAAAAAAATTACATAACAATTTTAAATTCCAGGCTTTAAATTGATGTATAAAAATATTTAATTCAAACATTATTCTCAGATTTATGAGCAAATATTTCTGGTAACGGGTGTTACAGTAATAGTAACGGGTGTTACGCGTATGAAAAAACCATGTTTATTTCCCAAGATAATGAGTTTTGGAGATAAAAAATATAAGAACATGATTTGTTAACACTTCTACATTGCATAGAAATTTCCGTTACATCAAAAAACTTAAATTAACTTACAAAAAATATAACTTAAGGGGAGCATTTGCGGAGTTACTGCAAAAGCGTTGGGAGGCCCTATCCTAATGAAATATATGGTAAACTAGAACTAACTAGGCCTCCATTAATAAAATCTTCAGCCTGTTTAAATTACATTTACTTTGTTTTTAAAAATATACATGGTAGTAAAAAAATACCCTTAGGTTTTACATCAAGATTTGCCAGCTGACCAAGTTCACCACCATAGTTCCAAGTTTGACCACTTGTTCAAGTTGAGCGTATGTTATGACTACATGATTTTGAAACACTTCTATAACGCTCGTAAATTACCAGTACATAAAAAACTTAACCTAGGCCTATAGACTAAAACAAATTGTAACAAAAAGCGGTTGCGGAGTTACCTCAAAAGCCATGGGAGCGCCCTGTCCTAAAAATATGTAACTAACCATAACTTACAACATTAAATAAAAACTTCAGACTCTTTCAAATACATTTATTGTAGTGGTGTAGTGTAAGTTTCATTAACCTCTTGAATCCCGAGTAATTGAGGTAATGCTACTGTGCTCAACCCGGGTATTTTTTGCCATTTTGCATGCTTATTTAAAAAAATTGTAAAATATTGAAAAACTTAGTTAACTTACATAAATATACTTTTTTGTGATCAGAATAATCTGCAGAATATTAAAATTACAGGAAAATGTAAAAATATACCATCACTTATTGTCAAATCTGGTTTCGAGGTTATGTAAACATCATCCACTTTTGGGCGAGGCACTAAATGTCCGTCACCACACTGAATACTAATTATCTTCATCATAATTGTCATTATAATTAACCACAGATATATCACTTAACCTATCATTGTCTAAATATTCATTAATTTCTAAGAGGACGCGACATTTCAGCAGGGTTATCTATTGTTTACAGGCAAACTACGCCATTGCAACACGCACGTAGCATAAGCAAAACATCATCTGTTTTCTTAACACCGTTGCAGTGATGCTCGGAAATCTAGAGCAAAACAAAATATACCACGAGAATCGGCGTTTCTTCCCGATTAGAATGGTACCAGACAAGGCATATTATTCTTCTTCCAGCTGTCGTAGTTAGCGCGGCAAATTCAAACTGCACACGGCCGCACATATGCGCCCGTGGGCTACCGGCGGGGCTACTGCGCGGACGCAAATATGCGCCCGTGGGATTCAAGAGGTTAACTGAAAGAGTTATTTTACTTTTCAAAAATGTTTGTTAAATTAGCAAATATGATTTTTTATTTTTTTACACTGAGGCTCATTTTGTCATGGAATGGCTGTAATGTATGTTTTTGAATCGATGTTAGTTTCTTTTATATAGAATCATGATTAAAAATACATATTTACTGTTACAGAAAAACAATCTATAGATACTAGAATAGTAAAGAAACAACCAGCAACGTTTTAAATATCATAAACCTAACCAGGAGCCAACAAAGGCCATATCACACTGCCGTGGCGTCACTTCCGTCTAATATATGCGGATGGATGTTTGAAAAATTTGTAAACAATGTTATCAAATGGGGGAAGTCATAGTGGCGTAAACGACGTGGCACCGCGTCCGTCTCGTCCGCGGACGTTGGACGTTGCAGCGGGAGCGACTCTTGAGAAACGTCGCCGGACGGACAGTAGATCGCGCATGCGCATATACCATCTCCCCAGGTACTGAACTCCCTCCGTTTCCTAGAGATATTTGGCGAGGCCTTCTATTATCCTAGAGATACTAAGCGATGTGACGAGAACGATCGTCATAGATGCGCCGTATGGTGGATGCCGCTCTGTCGCGTCGTCTGTGTTGTGCGATCTTTACTCACCTTTACCATCGATAAAAACATGCCTTTACTTGCTGGCGAGATTAAAAATTCAATAGCTTCAAGTATTTTAAAGAGGTGGCGATTAGTCTGGGTGGCACCTCCGACGACTTTATGTTGGGCTGATACGCGCCGCCGAGCCCAACGCTTAGTTTTACTTTACACTTTACTTTTTTCAATGATTAAAAGAAAAATCTAATACAAACAGATATACTATATATATTACAGTGTCAACCTAACAGGTGTATACTAAGAAAAACTAGAGTTTTGGTGGAAAAAGCTATTAATTAACACAGTATAAAAACAGATTTTGTGGTTGCTCGCATTAAAACTCCTCAAATGTCACAAGATAAATAAAAATATATTTTCAGGTAATTGTAATAACACATACGATGAAACAGTTCAGACTGCAAAGCAATACTTCAATCGTTACGGTAATCTTTATTCTTTCTTCCTATGTCACTGTGATAAAGAAGGAATCTTGATGTAGCCTCATCCTCATTATTAACGCCAATATAGGCCTAAACTGAGTACGATTGCAAATTGCAAGGCTTCTCAAGCCACTTTTTTTCTACGTATTTTCTGTTTTTAATAACATCGCACGACACCAATATTACAAAATCAAACCGTTTTTGGAAACTAGGCCTCCTAAGATACAACAACAAAACGTTTATTCTGTTTCAGTTTCACTATCTATACTTCTTATTATCGTTAGTGTTTTCCAATTAATACTCCTTTCCTTGAACTTCATGATAGGTATCACTTCGGGTGGGTGTCTCCTCGGGTGATAGCTTTTTTGTTTAGTTAGGCAAAATATACAAAAATAAAAAACATCAACTAATGAAGGATGTAAAGTGATTAAATTTAAAAAGGTACAAGCATTTTGCACCAAAAGAAATTATTACGTTGTTGGGAACATTTTCATTAAAAAATCTTGTTGCTATATTTACATATCATCAAAATAACATAACCTAAATAGTCACAATAATAAAAACTTTATGTTTTGACAGATCATGTTTTGACAGATGACAGACAGATGATAGTTTCTTGAGCTGACTGTATTAGGTCCCGTGGTGGGAGAAAGTCATCACTGTGCATGCGCAGACGAGGCGCCCAGCACCGTGAATCAATCTGTAGCAATTGGACCCAAACCTCTCTTTATCATGACTGATGGGTCTACGCTAAGATTACACTTGCACCCCAGGGTCATTCAACATTAAATCAACCAAATAAAAAACATTTCCAACACTTGCAGGCCCAGGTACTCTTACCCCACTTGTCCCTGAGACATCGACTACTAATTTTGAAAGAGGGCGTAGGAAGTCCTACTATCTTCACAGAACTCTCTGACTTCTTAACTTTGAACCGTAAAAGGTCCCCTTTCTCTAGATTGCAAGGTGTTAGAAAACAATTCATTTAAAATTCAATCACAATTAAAGTGTAGGATGGACCAAATAAGTTATTGTTCAGAAATATATAGTAGGCCTATATTTGTTGAAACAATAAAAATCAGAAAATGTGCTTTTTTACCCTAACCTCTAAAACTTCATTAGAGGTTGTCCTGTAAAATTTCATCTGGGAAGATAAGGTCCCTTTTACCTTAGCGGGTCACAAATAAATATGACCAAAGGTTTAGGGTCAAGTCACTTAGGCTAATTTCAGAAACAAACTCATCTAGGCCCTATCTTTTACGGTAAGTCTAAAACCTTGTCCTGTGAATTTTCATCTGGGAAGATAAGGTCCCTTTTCCCTTGGCGGGTCAAAAATAACTATGACCAAAGGTTTAGGGTCAAGTCAATTTGGCAAATTTCAAAGACAAATTCATTTTTCTTTTACGATAAGTCTGACTAACATAAAATTTAGAGTCTAGGCCTAACTAAGAAAATCAAGATATGAAATAGAGATTGAAGGTATTTAACTGATGGAATTAGCCTAATAACTTAGGCCAAGTTAGAGAAAGGTTTTTTTCAGGTTTTTGAGGAGGGAAATTAGGCTCTAGGGCCTATCATGATAAACTTATATGTAAAATAGTAAAATGAATGAGGCCTAGGCCTTTATCTTAAAAGATAGTCATTAGACGTATTAAATCCGTGCTCACGTTATGAGACACATAAATACTAACAGATA
Source organism: Flexamia atlantica (assembly GCA_035578135.1). Taxonomy (NCBI): domain Eukaryota; kingdom Metazoa; phylum Arthropoda; class Insecta; order Hemiptera; family Cicadellidae; genus Flexamia; species Flexamia atlantica. Next base: position 42,531,178 of record JAQJVK010000009.1, read on the forward strand.
ATTAAAATTCATTAATAAATTAGGACTTATCTGTTAATTCACAACAGTCAGAGCCATTTTGAAACACCAAGCCCTAATCATTCGCCGAAAATCTACAACCGGGTATGGAAACATTCGACTACTAAACATCTTATTTGAGGACTGCAATAATTTTCCAAGGATCAAACTTTAAATATCTTACCTAGCTTGCCGCTAGAAATGATCAGGAGAGTTGAAAAACGAGCTAAACCGACAGAAAACTCTAGCACGTGAACTACTAAACGAACCAACGTAGCAAGAAGAACTTGACGGCGGAAATGGCGTCTGGCGTCTACTGAAAATATAAAAGGACTGTGCTAGGATCGGCAGGCAAAAGTTTAAAATGTTTCCAGGCGAAGGTTGGCTCAAAAGTAATTTTATACTGTATGTATTGTATAATATACGGTAATTAATTAATGTGTGTTGCACACAATAATTATAACTTCTACGATCCTTGGTCTATGTTGTGTGCAAAATTAGTGGCATATACAGAAGGGAGATCATGGGGCCCGGACCCCTAAAAAAATGTATAAAAAGAAAAAATTAAAGAAAATTAAACAAGGATTATTTTTATTAATAAATCATACTCATGATCGTATTCGCGGTAAGCAGAATACCCGACATTCGTTGATCCCGTGCGAAGAAAGATTTTGTTGTAAGCTTATATTTATTTATTTATGGCACATGGACCGTAAGAGATTAGAGATTACATTAAGAAAATGTACGTATTCACGTAGTACACAGTCGGAGGTGTTGACACAGTGCCTAATGCAGTCGACAAGCCGAGCTATCATAACCGATAGCTTAGACTAGGGACAGCTCTCTCCCTAGTCACCGGTCTGACACTTAAATGGAGCCAAGTGGTAAGCTTATTGGAGCGGGTTAGTTCGATGCACTGCTTTATTCAGATGGCGTTGTAAAAACATGGCTTTCTTCTTCTCCACTGATTCAGCCAATCAGAACGACGATAACGATCTGCTTACTTCCTATTCCGTTTCCCCTGATTTTCTGTCATGACGCGACGTGTACACAACCATAACGAGTTGGAAATAATTTGAGTGTGGGAAAATACCTAAAGTACGTTTGCAGAAAGTTGTTCTAGCGGCAAACGTACTTAATCAAAACAAATCGGTAAACTCATTAAAATTGAAAGTCTAGCAAACAAATCAAGAAAACGAAAATATAAACAAAGCAGATGGCGACGATCGATATGTCGCATCGACGACGATCGATATATCGCATCGTCAACGATCGATATGTCGCATCGACAACGATCGATATATCGCATCGATCTTTTTAGTTCGTTGCACTTTATTCAGATAGCGCTGCTGTTCCCTTACCACCGAGTTAACATGGGACTGCCATCTCTTTACGAAGTTCATTATTACTCTATGCCCTAGTCTAGTGCAAAATATTCTATTGCTTAGCTTGAGTGAGTTTTTTTAACTTTGCAGCCCTAACCTAGGTTTTTCCCCCTCAAAAGCCTAAAATCCCAAACATTCACTAAATACTAATGTTGGCCTATGACCACATTATGACAACACCTAACGGTACTAGCCAACGAGGCGAATCTACAAGTATCCAAGTAGTTGCGGCCAGTAGAGTATAGTGATAGATAGCTGGACGGTCGTTGGCTTCCCCTTTCAGCAGATACGGTCAGTCGGCTATGCAGTCGGTTCGATCTACTCCCTTGTAACATTTGAAATTTTTTAAAAACTCACAGTAAATTAATTATATGCACTGAAACGAAACAAATAAAACTGTTACTTTACGATCAACTAAACTACATATTATATAGTTATTGTGTTCAGACACACTCCGAGGACTGTTGGTCACGTGGAGCTATAGCTGATATCACCTTTGGCCATAGTAAAATAATGAAAATGTCTTTCTCGGATTTGCATAACTAAATACGCATTACCATTATCATTACCATATTAGACGCCAACCACCAGTAAGGGGTATTTTAAGGCGAATGTGAGCGAAGGATGAGTGTAGGACGATTGTGGCGCGTTATTGTAGTCTTTGTTACTGACTAATGCTGACATGTTCCTTAGACAGGACTGATAAATCAATAGCCCAACAGCCAATGACAACTAAGGGACCTACATTTTAACGTGGGATCCGAACCACAATTTTGCCTTGTTAACAATTTACTAACTGGTCTAATTATGAGGACTGTCCCATGAACGCAGTACGCAACAGTGCGGACGTAAATCCCCATTAAGGAACACCGCGTCCATAAAAGCCATCGCTCAGAGTGACAGATCTACACTTACTATCGCAGGTGTGTCTACCAGATTTCACATATGAAACTTCCGACTTATTTTCTGACCTTTCCCAAAAATTTCAAAACAATTCCCGACCAGTGAAATTTACCAGTGAATTTGACAGCCGCGATGCGACCGCGAAAGGTGTAACCGCCATGAAAACGGGCAAGCGGTAGTAGCAATGCCACAGATATTTTCCAGCTGTGGTCTAAACCACAGATTTTCGGGCGCAATGTGGTAATCCAATAAATATGACGACCTCGAAAACAGCGAAATACTTGTCGGCAGTGAAAAAAAAACAGAAATATGCTTGCCAGCAACTACTGATTATCTGTTCAAGATATGACCAATAGGTGTGACGGCCACGAAAAAAGCGAGACTTGTCGTCCATATGCGACCAAGGGATCTGCTGGCCGCAAAACAAGCTGCCGATTTTCCGACGACAAAATAAGAGAGCGTTTTTTTCGGCCGCGGGACGAGTGAGCTATTCTTCGTAAGCGAAACAAGCGAGCGGTTTTTTTGCCATCAAACATCGAGAAATGTGACGGGCAAGAAAATAGAGACAGGTTTGACGTCCGCGATGCGACAGAGATTTTGCGGTAGTGATACTAATGAGAGACTTGCCGGCCTCAAAACAAAAAACTTGACTTTAAATTAATTTTTTTTTATTTTTACTCAACCGGAGTTAGCCAGTTGGGGCGCCGCTGGCACCCCCTTCTGGCCGGCGCCCCTGCTGCCCCCAGTGGCGTACTCAGGATCAGTGTTGGGGGGGCTCACTACCCCCAGGGGGTTTAATAAGCTAAAAGGGAGGTCCTGGGCCATTGAAAGAGATATTTCGATTGGGGGGCAAAATTTTTAAGGCATTACATCCTATACCATCCAAATAACTTAAAAATAACTGGGTTTATTGTTAAAGATTTAATATTTTGCGGCTGCGAAATAACCTCAAGACGTTCAAACAAGATACGTCCGAGTGATATAATGATCACGATACCACCTAAATCGCCGGCCACGAAACAACGAGAGATTTTATTGCCGACATTTTACCGATAATTTAGGTGACGTTTAGTATTGAAACATTGCATAATCTTACAACAGGGCCGGGGTTAGAGGTTCGCGAAACGAACAAAAAATTTTGTCTCCCGTGATACGGCCGAGGTTTTCCACACTGCCACGACACAGCCGAGCCCCCTGAAATAATCTTTATTTCAGTATTAGTTTTACCAATGGGGCAGAATCCAGCCATCTGATTGGCTGAACCGAACTGGAACTGGAGGTGTCTACATCTGATTTACAGTACTATAATACAACTACAACTCCAATTACCGACTTTTCACAGATCAACAGGCCACAAAATGCCATGACGTAGATAAGATGCAGACGCCTCCAGTTCAAGTTCTGATCAGCCAGTCAGATGGCTGGATTCTGTCCTATTGGCAAAACTAATACTGCAATAAAAATTATGCCAACCTACTTGTAATGCCAAAATTTGAACGTGAAATTTCTGACCTCGATTATAATTTGTTTGTCTTTTGTCTTGCATCACAACGAAAGCTATCCCCATCGGGATATAGAGTCGAGATTATCTTTTACGAAATTACCAGTTGATTAGGCACCGCAAAAAAACGAAACTCGCGAGTTTTGGCAGTCAAAATACAACCGATTAATTCGCCAACCGTAATACAACTGAGAGTTTGCACCGGGCAACCATTAGCCCGAAACGACCAAGCATAATGCCAAAGATTCACCGACGCGTCGCGACGGGAATAAGAGATATTTGACGGGCGCGAAATTACCGAACAATTTCCCAACGACGCTACCCCCAGCAATTTTCCAACTCCATTGAAATAATACTTTCTTATGATATTTTGTGAATTTTTAATTTTTTTGGGGGGCTGGAGCCCCCTGAGCCCCACCCTGGGTACGCGCCTAGCTGCCCCCCCGAGATCCGTCACTGATCGCTCATAACTATCCACAATTCGTAACTTCCAAGTAGCTGGATTACAGGACACGCCACCATCCCAGTCAAAGGTTAAAACGTACGATGAGATAATAGCTGATAATTAAATGTTCATACCAGTTTTTCGTTTGAAATTGATCTATAGATTTTCAAATGGAAACACGAATGAGCGAATAATTACTCTTTGTATATTTTGACTTTAGGTTTGTCAAACGTCCGTATGTTGTCATCGAGACAGTAGCAGCGAGCTTTCTTTGCTAGGTGAGGCGGTTCATAATAAAACTGGCTGTGACATTTTTCGAAATTGAGATTTTTATGTTTTTTCCTCTATGGAAATTGACTTTGTATTTTGTAATACTAAGATTCCGTTTCAAAATTGTAAAGATACAACTGAGATGGATTGTAGTAACCAGTGTTCATAGTAATTTGTAGCTAGTAATTAATTGTAAAATCCGTTTAGAAACAGCTTCCGCGGCAACCTTATTCGTATACCGCGACGCGACGAGTATTATTTTCGTCTACTGCGAGGTGACAACGATATTTGTCTACCACGACGACGACATTCGTCAACCACGACACAATACTAGTGTACTGTACTATTAGGAAATACTCGTTTACCGTAACGACAATACTCGTCTCTACCGCGGCGACGATACATGACGATACTCATCTTCCGCGGCGACGACACTCGTCAACCACGGTGACGATACTCTTCGTCTACCGCGGCAACGATAATCGTCTACCGCGATGTGATATTCGTCTACAGCGACGACCAAATCCCCCTACTGCAACGACGATATTTGTCTGGCTACTGCAGCGTGACAAACCGGGCCGGGCCCCAGGTCTGTACAAATCGTGAGCCCCAAGTCTATAAAATATAATGGGCCCCCTGGGCCGCGGCTATAAGACCGTGGAAGCGGAAGAGGGGTCATTCTCATTTATTTAAACATTCTTAATAACACAGGTACCTCATGGAGGACGTTACCCTGAATATGAGTGAAGGATGAGTGTGATGCATCGATGTAAATAAGTACACTGGATTGGTAAGTCAGGCCCCGCAACGCGAGCCGCCGGCAGAGGTTGCGTTTAAGATTTTGTAGGGGCGATGGGGGAACGGATCTTTTGCCGGCCAACTTGTACTGACCGTCTAGTTAAATATGAATTGTGATTACTTAATAGTTATAGCAATACATCTATCATAGCAAGCTTTACCCGTAAAACTGCTCCCAAATCCGTGCGGTTTCAATACGGTTAACAATACAGTTTCGCGCTTTTCCCCCAACGCCCCTTCAATTCGGCCTGGCTGCAACCCCAACGCACAGCTGTGTTGGCTCGGAAATCACTACACGAGCCTTACAGGGAGCGCGCTATCCAGTTGTATTTATTTACATCGATGGTGTGATGATCGTGATGATAGTGGCGCGATCTTGTAGCCTTGTTACTGACTAAGGTTGACACGTTCCTTAGACAGGATTGTTAATTAATAGCCCAACAACCAATCAAAAGTTACACCCGAATATTTGAAATATTTTACTTTTTCTAGTTTTTCACAATGACAATTTAAACGAGGACAATCATGTGAGTGATAAATAACTGGTGACGAAAACTCAAAATCACGGAAATCAAAATTTATACATTTTGTCTTACTGACAATAACTTGCATGCTGTTTTTCGAGCACCAGTCTTGCAGGTTATTTAGATCGAACATCATACGGTGGTCCCCTCCCCCCCCCCCCCCCGAGGATTCGTACGATTAGACCTGAACTCAGATTTTTAGGCAGAGTTACCGTGGTATAGATGAGAGGCATAAAAACATACAAAAGAACTCCACAAATATTTATATTAATAGTCAAGCATTTTTTCCATAAGGTTTTTGTACTCCTTTTTTCTCAGCCTGTGTGCAACGTAGCAAAAATCTAAGCACACCGATAGGATTGTATTTTCCTGTAGATGTGCAGAATCCCATTGAAATTTATATTAGTCTTTTAGAAATGTAGAAAATTCAATTTAAAATTTCAAAAAAATTAACATTAGCCTTATGAGTTGCTGTTTTGGTGATATTATAACAACCAAATGTAAATAAAGTTAGCATCATATGTAGCTGTTATCACATGCTATTTTTCGTAGAGTAAAGATTTGATGTAGAAATATTAAGCCACAGTTAATGGAGTGAAAATATAGAATTTGATTGAAATCAGGACTACTTAGAGAAGATTAGGGATATCATACTCAAATGTGTTCCATTTTACATATATATGGAAAAATAAAGTTACTTGCTTAAATAAGATTAAGAGATAAAAATTTTCTGATAAAAAAGGAAGAAAAAAGTACATTAAGTTTCTACTATCCAATGTACTAACTGACATGCAACCGGCAGGGCCGGCGATGGGGGGGGGGGGCAAATGCACAGGGGCCTGGACTCACAGGGGACCCGGATCCACGCGAGATTAGTAAACAACCCCGTTGCAGCAGACCTGCATACTCAGCGAATTTCAAATACAAAACAACATATTTCAATCCAACATAGCGAGATTCAACATGTTTTTGTAAGCTCCATAAGAATAACATGGGGAATGAGTATGCAGGTTTGCTGCTACTCATAAATTAAATAAAAATGAAAACTAAATAATAAAAACTAGGGGGGGGGGTAAATTAAAACTGGGCGGTTTTAATTCAATATTTAGTTGATCTGAACTAGAGGAAGCCATTTACCAAGTTTTATCAAGATATGTTGAGAAATAAGCGAGATATAGAGTTTTCTTTACTTCCCATAAGGTTAACATGGGACAACGTACTGTGTTTACCACTTTCAATATCTCGGAAACCAATGGACATAGAGCAGTGATTAAAAATACTAAATTGTTTGTTTTTTGAGCTGAATTCAAAAATGCTAGCAAAAATTGGATAATTTTTAATTTTCTATGTAAAAAACTCAAAAAACCCATTTTTGGGGGGTTTACCGGTGGTCCGATCAGGCTGGCTCACGAACTCGTCCGATTGATTACCACTTTACACGTCTGTACCGAATTTCATTAAGATCGGATCATATTTACGGCCGCTATCGTGTAAACAGACATATATATATATATATATATATATATATATAAATTCGAACGAATAGTGTTTTTTGCTTCTGGGGGCCCCAAAATGAAAAGTTAACATGTTCTCGGGCTTAGGTTTTACCATGAGACCTACGGTAATGTAATAATGCCATTGGTTGTTGGGCTATTAATTAACAATCCTGTCTAGGGAACATGCCATCCTTAGTCAGTAACAAGACTACAAGATCGCGCCACTATCATCACGATCATCACACTCATCCTTCAGTCATATTCAGGGTAACGTCCTCCATGAGCAGTGGCGGATCTAGAGGGGGGGCGAGGGGGGCGATCGCCCCCCCCTCAGGTCCAGAGTTTGTTTTACGTTTTAATAGTTGGGGCCTGAAATGGGATTAAATTACACAAAAATGCATAGGGCTTGCACTTATTCAGATTAATGTATTAGAGTTATTTCTTAATATACAATCCAAACATCCCATTTCAACATTGTCTAATTGAGGTTATATATTTTAACTAAATAACTGTCTGCATTCCTACTAAATTGTGGAGCTAAACGTGGTAGTGCGCGGAGGGGTAATTTCGTTCTGGCATCGTGCTCTACCTTTAATCGGCAATTTGACGAAACACAACGCAGTTGTTTTGTGTACGGTTCGGTTCGGTTCTGTTATTTTAGCGATAAGAAACCGAGAAATATTAAAAATAATCTATTTAGCAGTCTATGTCTATTTAGCATACGAAAAGGAACCTCAAGTCGCTTAAATGGGAAATAACATGGCGGGCGACTTCAGGTTCCAATTCCCAAATGTGCAAACCTGCACTGACAGAGTCGTCAGGGGCATTACAAAACTAGTCTCTCCTGACATCTATCGGCGGATAAGTGAACTACTTCAAGTTTTTCGTTGTAAAAGAATATTGTCTAAGTCCGAAAATCACCGTCTTGATAGTACATTTCTCTTTTATTCCTCGGTATTCTGCCTTCCGAGTTGAGGTCCCTTTTCTAACTTCTCACTTTTTTGTTTTTTAAACAATGAAATTGTAAGTGTATCACGTCTTTTTTTGTTCAGTTTTAAAGATTTAGTTTTCAGCTTTATTTTGATACCTAATTCATTTCTTAAATACTAAACTAATAATAAGTATTCTGTGAACGTTTGAAGTTCCGGGCTCTTATTACCTAAAATACCCGTTTTAGCGAGTTAAAATTAAAATGCCTACAACTCAAAGGCAAAAAATTATAGCACTATAAATTATATGTCAAATTGTTTGTAATTTAATGCTGAATTTCAGGATGTTAATAACTCAAAACCGGAAAATTTCGACTTGATGTCCCTTTTCACTTTCCGCATCACATACAATGAACCTCACTAACACCCACGATCGCGATGAACTAAAACGTTTCTAATACTGTAAGCTGAAGAAAATGACGTACTGTATTATGATTAACTAAACTCTAAATTTAGTGCCTTAAATGCTTAAAAACCCATATCATTTAAGTCTACATTTTAAAATTTTCCCCGGGGGAGGACCCCCGGACCCCCCTTTTGTCTGGGTGGGTTTCCATACCCCCGGGCCCCCCGGAATGCGCCCCCCCCCGAACAACTTCCTAGATCCGCCCCTGTCCATGAGGTACCTGTCTAAAAAGTGATTAAGTGATTAAGTTATTAAGTGATTAAGTAATAGCTTATTCCTTTAAGGAAATTCGCTAAAATGGGGCCCAGAATCAAGATGAGTAAAAAAAGGCGGGTTTCTCAATTGCACAGGGGCCCGAAAATCCTGTCAACGGGCTTGGCAACCGGAGTATAAATGGACACATTATATTCAAATTTGGTTTTTATTGGTGGATAATGGGTAAAATATATATTACATTTTAGTGATAATAATAGGAAGAGAGGGAAGGAGGGAAAAAGTTCCAAATGGTAGGAAAGAAGGGAGGAGAGATGGTAAGAAGAGAATGAAGGAGAAAAGGAGGGAAAAGTGGAAAGAAGGTCGGAAGTAGAGAGTGAGGAATTAATGGAGGGAGGAGAGAACTGTGGTAAGGGGTGTACAGGATAAACTGATTTGGTGACTGAAGTTTTACTTTCCTCTGATTCAATAATCATTCTTAAAAAAATAAACATGAAATCTTAATCAAATAGTCATTATCTTAATAAAATACTGATTACTAAAAACCATGCCATAAGCCAGAAATGAAGTAAAATAATTAGTCAAGGACTGAGTCTTTCTCTTTTGTTTTTGGGCCCCCAGTTTGGTTTTATTATGTGTTTACATGGAAAATATGTACTATATGAAATGTATTTAGAAACGCATTGGTTTATGCGGGGATTATTTATAAAATTAGCTATCCCTATTTGTCACTTTGAAAATTGGTCGAATTTTCGACCACTGGCGATCTCTAGTTTGTATTAATTGAGAAACAAAATTTCCTTATTTTTCGGATTCAGAAAATTTTTGACTAAACCTTTAAGGATTTTTTTTTAGAATACCATTTGCACAACAAAAGAAATTGACAGTTTATCTTTCGCAAAACTACCTCTGCCATTTAAACTGGTGAACTCGCATGACTTTTCCACCCGTTATTCATGTCTTTGGTAAATCCTGACATTTATCACCTATTGGTAAATGTCTTTTTCTGCCGTCAACAAAATTCGCCATGTTACAATATTTCCGCAAACTTTTGCTTTCGGTAAATGCATGCATGTTTTCTCCAGCTGTTCATGTAATTTGATAAGTTAAACCCTCATCATTTACCCCAGCGATCGGAAAACACAGTTATTTTAAGGCCGTTAACTAGCTATACCAAATAATTAAACTCATATGGATGTTTAACTTTGCATAGTACCATCGCACACCCAAGGTGATTAGAAAAAAGACTTTTGTTCAATTTATCTTGCATCACGCTGAGTTGGGGTTTTTAACTTATGTATTTTTTAATGCTTGCAAAAAACTGTTGAGCTATAAAAAGGTGGGCTTTGCGAAGAGGGTTTTTATATTTCATAGTGTGGAAACATTGTGCCATAGAGTTCCGTCAGTCACAAGTACTCCAGATATATAGGCTACCCAAAAAGCATGGTTGTTTTACCATGCAGTGATTTCCATTTTCCTATAAGCCACTTGCATGATACATTAAAAATGTTAATTTTTCATTGTGTAATTTAATTTAATATAAGTTAGTATAAACCTGTTGTTTAAAGCCTAAGAGTCTCAGACCAAAAGAAATCCTGCTCCTCCCGGGCCCCTGGTTTCAGATTTGGTTGACACGGCCTTTCGGCGGTCCTGCTGCTTATCAACCTTATACGACATTTAATTCCCTATTATTTTTTGCCCATTTAAGTTGGCGTACATTTGTGATGTAAATATGTAACCATCAAATCATGATCAAAATATAGTAAACATGCTCTTTTATGCATTATTACCCATAATTTACTGAAAAAACTGCCTATGTTGTATCGGTGGCTTAAACTACTAATGGGGGGCCCGAAAAATATGTTTGCGGGGGGGGGGGGGCTGAAAAATATCTGTTACGCCACTACCAGTACTAACCAGGTTCTGACCAGTACTATATTTGAGCAGCTACTTTTAGTATTGTCCAGTACAGGGATGCCCATCCCCCCAAGCCTCATGGCGCCCTCCCCCCAAATTTAGCCAATACTTCCCCCCCAAATTTGGCTAACCCTCCTCCTCTTCGTTATCAGCAATAAAATGAAACCGAGTATGTAGGTCTGCTACAACTGTTTGATTATTTTTTTAAATACATAGTTTTTGCGATACTTACTTGAATGAAAATTAATATAATAAATTATAAATTATAAATTTATTCAATAAAAACTCTGATAGTTTAGTTTTCTTATCATTAAATATTTGTAAATACATCACGAAATACAATTTTTCTGAACCTTAATAAGGTACGAATTATATCTTTAAAATTTCAGTTTACAGTTAGAAAATCTCAAAAAAAGTTCTATAACATTTGTTAAATGTGTATAAAACCGTTAAGCCTATTTTTTGATCTTCTTAAACAACTATTTCTTAAACTTCATAACAATTATTTCTACGTCTTTATTTATTCAATTCTTATTGGAATGGAATCAATGGCCGAACCATTTTGCAGCCGAACATCGCGGCCGATATTACACGTGATTGTCGCTCTTCACAGCGTTCGCAAAGTTATTTCCGTTGTTTTTCGCATTCAGTAGATATTCGAGTGTATATAGAGTATACCCCAATAGCACACACCGTTGGCCCAACGTTGGAGAATGGTCGGCATGGTTGGGGAATAGTGGGTGACAATTTTAACGATTTGCCAACGTTGGGCCAACGGTTTTTAAGTTTGTTGGCCTAACAAAGTAAAACATTGTTGGGCCTTTGTTGTATTTAAGTATTAGGCCCCTTTCACACGAGGCCACTAGTGGCCGCTGTTCCTTTTTTCCACTTTTACTTTCTCCCAAATACTATGTATAGGGGGGAGAAAGTAAAAGTGGAAAAAAGGAACAGGAACATTCGGAAATAGTTTAAAATAAACTATTTCTGGCGGCACATAGTTCGTCATACAACGTGTAATAGAGGCCATTGTCCTTCCTATTCGTTAGTACTGGATGAACATGGAACATATCCACCTGCATCTCCGCCTTCTTTTCTTGATTGGTGATGCGAGAAGCCGAGAAGAATGAGTTGTTTATTACTCATCAGCATTTTCTCGACTAAATCGGGGGTGGCTATTGGTGGAGTGGCCTGCTAGTTGCCTGTACCGTCAACTGCAGTTACCCGGGCTGGTAACCGGTGGCGGCCACCGGTGGCGGCCACTAGTGGCCTCGTGTGAAAGAGCCCTTAAATATAACAACTATATAGTAATATTAAAATATCCAACATGTTTTCCGGTTGGTAAAAGTGTGAACGATATGCCAACATTGTGCCAACGGTGTTTTATAGTCGTCCATCAGAAAAGGACATAATTGGGCCTTTTTAGTATTTCAGTGTTAAATAAAAGATCAAAGTTATTTAAGATACAACAGCAATTATTTAATTACTAAATGCTGCTCATTATAAAATAACCAGAGTGCTGCAACTTAAAAGTTTTGAAACTCTAAGTACAAATGTAAAAAGCGCTCCTGATCAATTACACCCTAAGCTACACATTTTACTTCCAAGAAGCAACTTGGCCGTGTGGGTTATAGAGTGTGGTTAGTAAGGTGAGGGTCCCGGGTTCAATCCTTGATTGATGCATGATATTTTTTGTTCATAAAAACCTGATAAAAACAACTTTTATTTGTTTATGTATCAGTTTTATTAATTTTTTTAATAATTTTGACGGATTTTTTGCAAAAAATGTCGGATGGCAAATGGTTTGCAAATTGTGAGTTGGCCAACCGTAAGATATACCGTTGGCCCAACGATAAACTGGAATGTTGGTCAACCGTAAGACAGAGTGCCAATCCATACCGTTGGCCAACCGTGGATGGTATAACGTTGGGCCAACGATTTGCCGACGGTTTTTGCTATTGGGGTATTGTGCGTGATATCACACAGTTAATGATTTTTTGAATAACAATACATTTTCCAGTATTATTAGTAAGTAATGGTCATCTTTCTGAACATAATTGAATTTTTAATCACTATGATCACAAAATTCCATACTTTTTCATACTTCAAAAAATCCCCCCCAAAATTTTATTTTGATGGCGCCCTGAGCGCCATATCCCCCCTATTCTGGGCACCCCTGCTACTGTAGCTGCTACTGCTAGAGTACTGGCAAGTATTGTCCAGTACTGCCACTGGCCAGAATCTGGCCCAGACAATTTTTCCCACATTGTTGATTGTTTATTTAGTCTTGTTCATGGAGAATTAAGGTTCTTTCAACTTGTCAACTATGTTGAACAAATATAATTTTTAAATTGATTGGCACAGATTTATTACCTAGGTTTACTTACACTTTTATATTGTAATATATATACTGTGGGTCCCAAAAGTCCCGGATCGGTTTAATATCTTTTAAAGTAAGCCAGATATCAAAACAATATTTTGCATACCTTTTAGTATTTAAAAAAACTACTTTTTGATGTATGTGTCATTTCTGCCCCTGCCCCCAAAATTGGATTTTGGGGGGGTAGCCCCAAAATTTTAAATGTAAACCCCCATCGTGCGACTGTTTATTTTAAAGTGCTTGTTAAAAGAAACACAATGCCGCAAAACATGGTCCTTTAGAACAAACTGGCACAAATTTCCATGTTTTTATTTGGAAAAATTAAAATTTCTCCGTTATTAGTTGTACGATCATCATAATCTTAATATCAGGGTTAATTGGATTAAATTTCACAACCTTTTTGTCTCTTGTATAATTTTTCTAAAATTTACGGCTTTTAAGATATTTAGCTTTGAAAACAAAAACATTCGCCATTTTGAAATGGTACAAAGTAGAAATTTGATACTTCTTACAAAAATAGGTCTTAATAGTGGTCATCCATGTACTAAGTTTGAAGTTTATACGTTAAGAGGTTCATGAGATATGATTAAATATGTAAAAATCACAAACAGACACACAGACAGAAAACGAAGCACTTTTGGACTTATGTCTACAGGAACTTTTTTTCTTATTTTTACCTGTACTGTCATATACTAAAATATGTTACCATATTTTCTGGACACCCTGTATATATATATATATATATATATATATATATATATATATATATATATATATATATATATATATATATATATATATATATATATATATATATATATATATATATACACACAGGGTGTTTATAAAAAAAACCTTCAGGACTTCGGAATATGGTTACTTACATCAAAATTAAGTTCCTGTAAACATGGGTCCTAAAATGCTTGGTTATCCGTCTGTCGGTAGTAGTGCAATAGTGGGCCTTCTGGGCCAAAACGCATTAATCAAAAGTGACAGCTACATCCGGTCTGGTGACGTCAGAGGCTGTGACGTAGCTGTGACGTGTATGGTGGGCATTTAAAGTTTAAATGCCCGGCTGTGCTGGGTATTTAAACTTTAAATGGCCGGAAATAGGTCAAGGTCAGGTGAGGATGTTTTTAAAAAGATCTTGCATTTTCGGAAGATCCGAAAATGCAAGATATTTTTTTTTATTTTACATTAAGGTTGAAAAGTTTGCTCCCAAATTTGAAAAGTAAGTTGTTGTCGGTGGTGAAATTTCTGGCTTATTTTCATTCTTTTTGTTGTTGTTGTAAGTTGGCAAAAATACATTCTTTTCGTTTTGATTGTTTGTTGCATAAAGTTCCAAAGATAAACCGAACCCAGTGGTTATAAGTTGTTTTAGTTCTTCACTAAGTTGTAGTGAATCCCGCGAATGTTGAGAGACATGACTAGAGTTGTTTACTCGACGAGAGGTGTAGCAGGAATGACTATTGCAAAGCCGGTGCTGCGGGTACCTCCGATGGTAGTGGGGGTAGTGGTGGGGGTAATGGCAGGTGTTTGTTTAATCACTTTGAATTTAATCGTTGCCACAGTAGACCGAGCCGATGTTGCAATTCTTCTAGTTTATCCAACCGGTTCTTTTGATATGTTTTGCAACTACATTTACAGGAGCAGAAAGAATTACATTTTGTACAAGCTTTTCCGTCAACTTGATCTTCAGGTATTTTAAAACATTTTTCTTTACAACAATAAGTTATAAGTGTTAGATTATTTCTTTTGGATGACACGTTGGTTGTAGCTTGTCTTAAACAGAACTGAGCCTCTCAACGTTAAAGTTTCGTATTTATATAAAGTATTCGAATAAAACAATCGAATAAAATAATCGAATAATATCATCGACTAAAAGTTCAAGGTCATCCGTTTGAGTTTAAAAAAAATACAACATATCAGTATATAAAAACATATACTGATATGTTGTTTTTTATTTTTTTTTATTTTATTTAAAACATTTTTTTTTTACAATATTTACAATGTTATTTTTGTGTGATGTGCAGAGTAAGTTCCGTAGAGTTGTTTCCGCTCATTCCGTGTGACACCAAATATAATGATCCTGGCTGAATTTCCCGTAGATCTTCATTTTGCAGCAACTGGACGAATCGTTTTGGAAGATATACTTGAAACTTTGGTTCATCACCTGGTGTATATGGTGCATCGGATAAAGATGCGACGACTGCGTCTCCATGTGTTGTATCAACTTTTTTCATTTCATGAACGATATAATGCTTGTGTTCTTTTAGTTCTGAACATTTCTTGATAATTAGAGTATTTGATTTTGAATGCAAGTTGAATTGTTCAACTAAACATTGGAGAAACTGTTGTGATGTCATCTTCTTCACTGGAGATGTTGTCTGTTCGGAGTATGGAGTTAGAGTGATACTCGGGGTGTGTTGCTTCCTCGTATTTATAACCTTCGTAACCCCCACCACATTCTTCTTTTTCTTGTAAGTAAGCAGCCAAGTGATATGCGTTTTGTAATGCACATTGAGATTGGTTGTGTTTCGGATCTATTGTAGAAACGCAAATATTTCTAACATCAAAGTGAAAATTTTTGTCCACTTTTATGTTTAAAACTTCTTTGTTCGTGTACTGTCGTATCCAATTCTTTTTTTCCAATCCTCTGGTGTATATGTGCGTAAATTGTTTGCAAAAATGAAACATAATTTTGTGTACATTGTTGTACGGTAGAAAACCTTCAAACCAATGGATGTGATGAAAATTATTTGTTAACCATCTGTTTGTTATTTTAGCTTTTGACTTTAGTGCATGGATAGAACACGGTGCTTCAAATAAGAATGGGTACGCCACTTGTGTGAGCAAATCTAAAATTACCAATTCTTTTATAATAAATCTATCATCGTTTCCGCGAAATGCTTGAAATTCAATTACACAAGGTTTTGCTGCCATTTCTTTATCCTGTCTGCTCATCACGGTGTCTGCTGATCAACTGTTTTCCACACCACGGTAGGTTAGATATATAAACCAGGCCGTACAGTTGTAGGCGCGTTGGTGTATTAACGTGGGCACCGTCCCCAGTAGGCCTAGCCCACGGTTTATTCTTTTGTTAAATTACATTGTAGTTTTTAAACTAGCAAAGTTTCTTCTTCTGTATTGTTGTTGTTGTTGGTTTCTTCTTCTGTATTGTTGTTATTGGTTTCTTCTTCTGTAGCTTCCGTTGCAACTTCAGTAAAAGGTTCAAAGTTTCTTAACTGTCTCCACATTTCCACTTCGTGAGGTATTCTATTAAAGATGGATGTATCTATTGGTCCGTATTGTAAAGTGCTGTCTGGTTGTTTTTCGCATGCATCTACCAGATATTCCTTAATAACAGAGCTTGAAAATACTAATTGTTTCATATACCTGGTAATAGGTGATGTTGCATAGTTTAAAATGTAGAATTCTTCACGTGTTAGTAGAATTTTATTTTCAAATTGTGTCGAGTCTCTAATTCTTACTTGTTGTTGACCACGATGTTTAATAATGTCAATTTCATTGTCACAATCCAAAAGTCGATTGTTAGTTTTTCTTCCAAAGAAACTGTTGGCTAAATAACATTCAATAAGATGTAGATGTTTTAAAAAGGAATCCCAAGCATTTCTGAAAATAAAACCATCTTTGTACCATGGCTTAGTATTACTGCGGGAGAGTAGTCTAATGATTTTACCAATCCTATTGATACACTTTTACTCATGCAAGATGAAATAGGATAAAAGATGCGAAGGAAAACTTCAGTTAAAATGTTTGGTGGAATATTTTCTTCAAGTTTTCTTTTCTTTCTTACGTTTGTTTTATTATTTTCCAACTTTTTATTTTGTTTTCCAAACTTTAAAAACTCATCAATTTCCTTTACAACATTTTCTTCAAAATGTTTATCATCATCATTTTCCAATAAAGGTGTTGTTTCGGAAACGCCTTGTACAACTGATAAAGAACTCATTTTGTTTATAATGCTGTAGATGATGTTACCCATACAACTGTAGACAGTCAACTAAACAATTTGCGTTCCCGCTCCTGCTTTTATAGCCGAGTGGTGGGGGGGTATTTTTTCTTTTCATTTTACAACACTGCTTTTACAATACCGGTTAAAGGTGTATATGTAACAATTTTATCATGTAAAATTAAACAATAAGCAGATGTATCTTTGGGTATATTTTGTTCAAATTCCATTTCTATTTTTATATCCACACTGGAAGATTTTACAGATTCATTTTGTTTGGAACAATCAACTACAACAATCGGATAGGTAGATTTAAATTGGTTTGGCGTTAATAAAGGTGTGTTTGTTTTTCCATAAGATGAATTTTGGAATCTTGCGTACATATCGTACAAAACGCTAAACCTGTCTTTTGTAAAGTTTATGTTGAAGTTGTCGTATGGAAAGAATTGCGAGTTTAGAAACACCTTAAAATTTGTAAGTTTGCAATGATCAAATTCACCAGCATGTTTAGTTATTTCATTTCTTCTTTTTGTTTGTAATCCAAATATTACATATCTTGCCTTTTCCAAATGAGTAGAAGTTTTTACACTCCATGTATGACGTTGTGTTTCCGGTAAAACCGGATATTCATGAAACTCCCAACTTCTAAATGGTATTACGATATCACGATCTGATTTTAAAGTTCTTAATAATGAAATTCTATTTTGATCGTTTAACCGTACATGCGGTACTCTCCAAACAATCTTGTCTAATTGCATTTTCCATTCTAAATTAGCTTCCGTTGTTCGATCAGGCGCCATAATAATATCTTTGTCGTTTGATGATCTTAACAAAACTAATTCTTGTTTTACGTTTATTATTATTTTTCGGTAATCTTCGGCAAAGCCTAAAAGTAATCTTAAAGGAATGTAAAAGTCAAAATTGCCTGAACTGTTTGGAGTGATTGTACTGGAATCGGGTGCTACCCATCCTGCGGCGGCCAGCATATTTTTTTCACTCGGTGTTAAAGATACTAATCCTTTTAATGTACTTGTGATTCCCACCTTTTTTGTTGAATCTACTGTAACTCCGGAAATTTCATATCTTATTTCATCAAACAAATATGCCTTGGGGTTATTTATGAATGGAACAGTACTTGCAGTGCTTCCATCTCTTTTTGTTACTCTTCCTTCGATATACAAATAACTTTCACATGGAAGTGTATAAATATCTTGTTGTTGTATGGGAATTCTAATTTCATCATTATTATTTAATTTTGATGAAGCGTAAGGGTTGTGCGTATGATATTCCTTTTCCCATAAGGTTTCGTCGAATGTCGGACCCTGCGCTATATCCAATATTTCCATTATTAATAAGTTTTAATCCAATTTCTTCTAGAAAACGAATGTTATCACTTGTTAATCCTTCTATAGCTGAAGTGCTACTGACTTGTTTACCAGTCAGCTCTTTCTTTTTAAATGATAACCCCATTGTTATACGGTTGATTTTATATGTATTCGTATAGTTATAGGTTCGTCTCTAAAATCAATATGATTCCCGTCTTGATCTAGTATGTTCACCACAATGTCTGAAATAAAACTGGTGTTTAACGGTAGGTACACCAAGTTTTGTGGCTTTTCCACAATTTTAAAACCCGGAGCAACCGTTGGATAGAATGTGAGCAATATATGAGTATTTTGACCATCTCTATAAGAACCATGTATAATATTACATGTAACATCTATACTGTTAACTTTCATTATTGTCACAGTTCTAGCACCTGAATGGTTAATATTAGGTTCTAAAATGTTTGTTGTTTTAGGAAATCCTAATAAACTACCAATTGAATGTTCTTTGCTAAAATCCATATAATATTTACATTTAATTTCAGCTTTCATAGTATTGTTATTTCCTTTTATTGTTATATTATCTTTTCCCATATGATTTTGTATCGCTTCATTTATATCATCAATTTCATATGCTCCAGTGGGTAAACTAAATACTTGTATATCTGAATATTTGTTAGTATTTTTATCTTTTGTTTTGTATTAATGTATTTTGTCATTAACATTTTCAGTAACGTTGGGAATAGAATTATAAGTTGTTATATCTAATAATGCGGCTTCCCATAATTTATCTTTTTCCAAACGTAACGCAGGGAAAAGAACACTTCGCAAAGTAGATGAAGTTCCAGTTAATGATACTGTATAGGAAGACATCTTAAAGTGTACTAACGCTTTTTGTTAAAAAATCTAAACATAAATGTCCACAGATTACCGTATTATCAGGTTGCTCTCTTTTATAATTGTATAGTACATTTTTAGCTGTTTTAAAGTAATATTGTAGTTCTTTTGGTGGTGGGAGATTACCAAAACTATCAAAGTAGTAAATAGTTGATCCTAGTTTCTTATAACATACCCAATGAGTGCCTGATCCTTTACTATTATCTAAATTTACTATTCCGGTTTCATTTTTCCAAATTTTAACAGGTAATGCATCTTTCATAAACACTCCTCTAAAAAATGGAATTTTTAAACAAGAAACATAAGTAATTAATTCTTTATCTGTTAATTCTTTATTTGGAATTAGTAATTGTTTTTTTCTATTAATACACACGATACGGTCTTAGGTATAATCCTCCTCCTTTTTTTATCATTGACCATATTGTTTGATTCTTTTTATTTTTACCTGCGGTGGATCGTCGTTTTCTTCTTATATTTCCTCCACGTTTCTTTGCAGGTTTTCTCCTCCTTTTTCCACCTCCTTTCTTCTTTCCACCTCCAAACATCGTTTTACCCTTCATTGCTGCTGATACCGCTAAAGCTGCTGCTTTTTCACCGATACTAGCGTCACTGGATGTTATTCTTTGCCAAGCTTTTTCAGCAAGTGCTCTATCCGCTATTGATCTATTTTTAGTATCTGCAAACTTTGAATATGCTATATCGTGTTGTTTGCAGGCTTGATCAAGTTTATTTATTCCAAAATCTCCTCTAGCAAGTCTTTTTTTCAATTTTGTTCCAGGACCACAATATTGATAACCTCCTGGTAAATGTAGTTCTACAGGTAATAAATCGATAGCTTTATTAACTATAGCTCCAACCGGCTTAGTAATAAGAGAAAGTGCTGTTGATGCTATTCCTCTTCCTCTCTTTATAACGTGTCGATTATGACTGATGCGTTGAACTTTCAACATGGTTTTTTATAGTAAAAAGAAATGTCAATACTTGTTTATTTTATAAATGCTTTATAATGAATGATTCACTTATCTTTTGACATTGTTTATTTATAATAAAAATGTAAAAGTATGTTTGTTTATGGGTAATAAAGTGTTCTCCAACCTTGCGGTATGATTGTATCGTCTTCATCATTATTGTTAGAAGATCTTAAAGTATTAGTTTCCTTATTTAAAAAATATTTTTCCATAACATTTTGTTTAACCCAATGTAGTTTTTGATCAGATTTTATAGGGTTTATTGTGTTATACACATCATATAATACTACGCTTAATAGTCTTACAATGTAATTTACATTAACAGCATCATTAAAGTTGCGAGGGTCATCTAAGGCGCTTAATCGCAAATATTCACAATTAAAATACTCCTTATGCCGATCTTTTCTTAGGCTTCTTTTACGCCATTCTTCTACTGTAACTGCATCACCATCTGCTATTCCTGTTCCAACATTAACTAGTGGTCTCCCTTTGCAATCAAAAACTTGTCGACGACCTGTTTCATATTCTTGTAATACAGGAACTTGTCCAATTGTTGCTACATCAGTTTCATCCCACCCTTTTTTAACATTAGTGATTATTTTTGCATCGGCATCCCATTTGTTATTTTTTGATTTTATTATTTGACTTATTGTAGCTGCATCTGATTTTTCAGTTCCTTCCTTAACGTTAGTCAACACTTTATTTTTGCAATCAATTGTGTTAATATCATGTGTAATACAATGATCGGTAATATATTGAAGGTTTACAGCATCTTTCATATCTTTAGGGTCTCCAATATCATGTATTTCATAGTTGTAAAAGGAAAATTTATCTGTTTTTTCAGGGATGACTGAATGTAAATACTTTTTTGTAACTAAATCTTGATCATTAACAGGATCTGCTATATTGGCTATTCTAAGATCTTTTGCATCATATACTTTATTATTACTTTTAGGATCATATCTTAAGGTTTGGTTTATGTACCACATTAAATATTCTTTATTTACCGAATCATTTTTATCTATTGGTTTTGGAAGATTTATAATTCTATAAAAATTAGCGTTATACACTTCATTTTGAAGCTTTAAGCTAGGTAATGTTTCACTTTTTAAAGTTTTGAAATTTACTGCATCATTATCATTCTTTGGATCATTTACAAACTTTAAA
The DNA here is from genome assembly GCA_035578135.1 of Flexamia atlantica. Classification (NCBI taxonomy): domain Eukaryota; kingdom Metazoa; phylum Arthropoda; class Insecta; order Hemiptera; family Cicadellidae; genus Flexamia; species Flexamia atlantica. Next base: position 42,552,729 of record JAQJVK010000009.1, read on the forward strand.
CGTTTGTTACTTATATCATAATCTCCATCGGATGTTAGTGGTAAACCACCTCTTTTTCCATAAGATCCTGATTTGCTTCCAGTTTCGGAATACCGTCCAAACTTATCCACACTCATGGTTATACTGAATATTTAATCAGTTATACTTGTATTATACATACTCATATTTTTTATGCAATTACTCCTCGATTTCGCAGTTCACCGACCAAAGCTACCCATTCATTTTCTAAACCACTATGTCCGGCTTGTTTAGCTTCATATATCAACTTCATTCTGTCAACCAATTTGTTTATATCGTTGTAGTATATTATATTAGTATCATACAAGTTTTTCAATAATCCTTTTCCTGATAAACTTGATTGATTTGTTTTTCTCCTTTTATGTAAAATATTTATTTCAGCAGAAGATAATGATTTTCTTTTTATGGGTTCCCTTCTTTTTGGTGGGAAAAGTTTAGCAATAATAGTTTTATATTTTTCTGATGCATTTCTATGAACATTGAAATTTTTAGAATAATTTTTCTTATGCGCATTCGTATCCTCCAATATTTGTTTAAAAATGTTTAAATCCTTTTTAGTATATTTATTAGGTTTCGGCTTAAAAATAAGTTCAAACAATCCTTTTGTACCCTTGTATTGTTTATTATTTATAATAATATTGTCATGTTCGTATACATCAAGTTTGCTATCTCCAATCATTAGCCCATTTTCTTCTATTCTAGCACCAAAAGTATGATATTTTCGAGTTGGTTGTGCAGAATGTAACATTTTTAATACAAATTGTCTTGCAAGCGGCCCTTTATACGCAATATCCGAGCCCAATTTGCTCAAGTTGGATGGATTAATAGGCTCTTCTTCTTCTTGTTGTTCTTCGCTTGTAGAAAGACCTTCTTTTTCTGTTAAAACATCCGTTTCTTCACCTAGTTCGCTTTCTTCTTCAGTTGTTTCTCCTTGTTGCGTAAAACTTGTACCATCTTCATATTCTTCTTTTTGTTCAAAGTTTGAAATGGGTAAAATAGCATCTCCGGAAAAATTTAATGTTGAATGTTTAACATTTTTCCCTAATTGTTTTAATGGCTCAGTAATAGGTTTAAATGTTGATTCCAGAAAGTTCTCTCTTTCACTTATTCCTAATCTTAACGCTCTGTTTTTATGTCTAATAGAATCACTAAGTGATTTTATTTCTTTTAATAGCTTTTCCTGATTAACCATGTTTACACCATGGAGACTTGTATGATAATGTTGTTAATTAATGTATTAAAACAAATTTATCAAAACCTATGCGGTAACGACCATCTGTTATAGCTTTATCTTTCATAATTACCAAAAATCCGTATTTTTCCGCCCAAGCTTTTCCACAAAGTTCTTTGAATTTTTCAAATGACATATCAGCATTTACATGATCGTTGTATATATGTCTTAGGTTTGTATCGTCTTGTTTGAATAAAACTAAAATATTTGCATTGTCTCTAATTAGTTGTTTTGGAATTTTGCTATATGTTTGTCCGATATATATGCTATCAATATTATTATGTCTTCCCATGGCAAAATAGTTTCTAATAGTATCATGATTTTCACTAGATACATCATCAAATACAAATACAGAATACGGCTTAGCCTGGTCTGGTTGCATAACACTGTCACTAGCATTAAATTTGTAATAGTTAACATCAGACACATCAGTTAGGATCTTTTCCAACAATTGATACTTTGGTTGATGTAAGGACTTTGAAAAAATATATAGGTTATTAAATCGCAATCCTTTTGTGTTTGTAATTAAGTTAAACACAACGTTAGTTTTGCCACAGTTTGAAGGACCGCTTACTATACATCGTACAGTGTTTGGAAATAAACTGCCGTGTTTACCATTGTTGATTTTAACGTTATCTACAGTTAAATCATCAATGTTATTAATATTAAATTTATCTTTATGGTGAACAATCTCCATCTTATTCAAAGGCAGAAGAGTAAATAAGTTGATTTAAAACTAAATCAAATCTTTTATAGGTATCCACGAATCTTCAGTTTTGTCAAACCCCAACCAACGTACTTTAACTTGGTCTTTTTTCCTTTGCAACACCTTTTCAACAAGATAAACATCTCCTACTGTTGACTTTAACAATTCATGTCCGTAAAAACCGCCTTGTAACAAATTTCCTTTGTTATCTTTTAAAATATAAGTTTCCGGTACTTATACACTTAAAAACACACTTTTGTACACTTTTTGTACTTTATACACTGTAAAAACTTCGTTTGTCCAATTGGGCAGGTACTTTTTAGTAAACACTCCTTTGTATTTACTAATTCGAACTTTATCATTTACATTAAATTTTCTTGGTTTTCTTTGTTCCGTTTTTGGTTGTGTATTCTTTTTAATTCGTTGTAAAACTAGTTTAGCGTTTTTCTTATTCACTTTGTTAGGTGCCATACCGATAGTTCTATGAAACTTGTTGTTGTAATCGCTTATTAATTTTGGTAAAATATCAACCCATATGTAAGAACCTCTTTTTGAAAACATTTTATACATTGCACCTTTTAAGGTTCTATTAAATCTTTCAATTATAGCTGCCTTTTTCTCAGAATTTGTGGAATAATGATTTATGTTATATTTTTTCATTAACAAGGCAAAAGATTTATTAAAAACTTCTTTCCCATCATCAGTTTGTAAATGTTTAATTTTATTTTTATCTCTTTTTATAGCTACTTCCATAGCTTTTGTTATGCTGTTACCGGTTTTGTCTTTTAATGGCAAAGCATCTGCAACTTTAGTAAAACAATTAATAATCGTAAGTATGTATTTAAATCCTTTATTTATTTTACTATGCGGTTGCATTTCAATTAAATCTGCTTGATATAAATCATTTATTCCTTTTACAACAGTATTTCTTCGTGGAAACTTTATTCTTGCAGGTTTATGAAGTTCATTAACAATCTTTTCCTTTAACTCTGCCATGATGTTTTTACTAACAAAGTCAAGTTAGTATTGAGTGTTTTCTTTTCTGCATCCGCTTTTATAGTTCAAGGTCATTTCAACATATTTAAAAAAAGGGGAAATCACAGCGAGCATGCTGTGATTTCCCCTTTTTTCTTTTTTTCTTTTTTTCTTTTTTCCATTTTCTCTTTTTACTCATCAATAGGATTTAGAGAATAGTGGCCGAATGGTAGAGTGTGAATTTTGTCTGGAAGAATGTGTCGTTTGTCATCATTGGAGCAGAGTGCTTTTTTCACTTCTTTTACGCTGTACAGTTGATGGTTGAAACTTCTGATGGTGTTGAATTTTGCAGTTATTGTCGTTTCTTCAAATAAGCATTTTTTGTAGTGTTCGAAATTTACATTCTTTTTAAGATACAAACTTTTTACACCCTTAGCTTTTTTAATAACATTGTTTTCTTCTTTATGCAATTGTAGTGAATACAATTTTGACATTAGTGCAATAAGTTCTTCCAGTAAAATTCCATTTGCTTCATCTTTAAATTTTCCAAGTTTCTTTTTGTTCCGATCATTGTCATAATTTAAATGATCTTTTGGATAGTCACTAAAATCAAATTCATTTTTGTGAACAAATGTTCGAAGATCCAAATACATATCTTCAGTAAGAATCCAGTAGATGAAAGCGGCCGTGTCCATGTAGGCGATTCCGATGTTATCTCTACCGTAGAAGGCAACCATTTTGATGTAGTGGAAATCATACATGTGAGTTTTGGAAATATCCAAGATTGACATTCCAACGTACAACGGACGATCCATTATCACGCTTGTCTTCTTCATAGATACTGCCACAAGGTTTTCATTGATGATAACGGATGTTCCAAAGTTTGGTTTTTGTACAAGTTTTTCTAGTTTTATAGGATCTGTAACTAATTTAACATTTGTGTGTTTTCTTTTGTTTTCCAATGTTTTTCCAAATATCGCATTACTCATTAATTTAAAAAAGTCCTTTTGAAATGTTGATGTTGCAGCTGCTCTTCTTCTGGTGTTTGAATCAATGTACGGTTTTAACCAGCACGATTGGGAAAATTTTAAAACTCTATGAATTTTGGTTATACGTAAACCCAATTGGAGTGCTTGTTGAACAACCCAAAAGTGAGCTACGTATCTTTGTTTATTTTCAAGAGTCATCATTAATTTTGGATGTTTGCCAATTGGTGAAACTTCTGTTTTTGCAAGGAGCGGAAGATCGTAATGAAGATCATGCAAGTGTTCTGGATATTCAAAATCACAGTCTAATATGTATCCAGTGTCTCCGTCTTTTGAAATTTGCATAATATCACCAATAGAGTCTGGATTAACCCATTCAAAGTTTCCAAAAGGAAGTGGATTAGACATGGCCCATCCGTATAAATTGTTGGCATCAAAATATCCCAAGAACACTGATGGTTTTTCTTCATCGTAGTCTGGAAGATATTTATTGTTAGCTTTAACATGTCTAGCAACACTTTGGGTCAATCCACCTCTAACGCCCGATTCGATCATCAACACCATGTCAATATCTGTTAATAATTGTAGGTTGCACTTTGTTTCTTTTAGCATAGCTTGCCAAGCTAGTCCTGGAGAAGTATAAGAATGAAGAGGGTCTAATCCGTAGGCTTAAAAACAAGTGTTTCTAAATTCTTCCATCACATCGCATAGAAGGGTCACATCAAGTTTTACATAAAAGTCAGAATAATCTCCCAGAGTGTTCATTTCTAATTCGTCCCAAACTCTGCATGCGTGTTGATAGTCTTCAGGTGAAATGTCCGAATCGGTAAGTTTACTTTTGAATGCTTCTGGTGGAGGAAGTGATGTTTCTTGAAATTTATGTAGTCCATCGATGTAATCATACGGAAAAACTCCTTTCCGAAGAACCAAGTCCATTTTTTCTGCAGGTACAATTTTGCTTGTTTCTATTAAATTTTGTCTTCTTAAATTTTCAGAAAGTTTCATAAGACTAGAAGGCATAAATCTAAAAGAATCAACAAATCTAAGTTTAATTTTGCCCACCTTTTTTGAAAAGCTTATAAATTTTTCCATAGTTTGTGCCAAAACGTCTATTTCACCGTTGTCTCTTGCTAATTCGGGAATAATAAAATGTCCATCGTATCCGCTAAGATTGTGAAAAACCACTGGAATGAAAGATGGTAGTTTGTAGTTGATGTTACATCCGTTGCAAGCTGCACCTCTGTAGGCTCCTGTCAGATGGTCATGGTCGCGAACTTTAATTTTAGTTTCTGTAAATTCATTATTACACAAATAGCATGTTGTTGCCGAATCATAAAGATAAAGTTCTTCCGGTGTCATAGGTGACATAGGAACCACATTGCTATACATTGCTTCCACTTTCCCAGCGATGTCATATAAATCATCAACAAAGTATCGAGCTGCTTCTTCTCCACGATATATCTTCGGTGTAGATGTCAAACCATATTCTTGAAGATGTTGTTCAGATAAAGTGGATTTTACTATTAAACAATAACTGTTTGGTTTGTGAAGTTGATACTTTGTTCTGCTGGTATTTTCCTCTCCTTCTTCTTGGTCAAGTGGAAGCAATGAAGATTCAAAATCTGCATACACTACAACGGGAATTCTGTATTGTTGGATAACTTTGTCAAATTTTACTTGCGATCTTCTAGGGTGTGGTAATTTAATTCTTACTTCATAGTTTCCACTGCATAGTCTTTGGTGTTCCGTCAGCCATTCTGAACCTCCCCTTCTCAAAGGTTTGTTTACAAAACAGAAACATCTTTTACAAGTGGTTTTTCCTTCTTTACGTATTGATAACTGTTTGCAAACTAGAGCTTCAAAATCTTTAATATATACATAAAGTGAAATATCACCTTTTGTTATTAATAATAAATCAGTATGATCTCTGCGTTCGGTGGGTGTTATACGTAAGGGGTAAACATTGTTGGATGAATCTAAGCCAAAGATGTTTACAGATGCAAAAGGATTTTTCTTTTCAAATTTTGATATGTCTTGAATTGAAACAGGATAACTCATGCCTTGAAAATTATACTTATGGTAAACCTCATTGTATGTTATACTCGGTCGTTCCGCATAATTTCTTACATATTTTGCAAGCATTGCATACTTGAAACATTCAGCATCTTTATTTTGAACATTAATACAGGATTTGGTGTCTTGAATTTTCTTTGGCAATTCAATATGACTACTACCTCTCATTCCATATCCATGTTTATGAACTCTTACACCTAAGCTTGTTATACTTAACAAACTCCATCCAGAACCTCTTCCTTCATGTTCTTGTAATTTTGTTAAAAGTTCTTCAAAACAATCATCCACAATTGAGCTTATATCTGATGCAAACATGATGGTTTTGTTTTTAGTTAAAAATCCTCTTGGTGATGTTTCATTCTGAACATTTGTAAATACTGTATCTAATAATATTCCAAACTTTATAAAATTTAATCTTCTTAGTTCATTGTTCAATGTTTCTGTTACTAATGTTTTTGCTTTTGAAATAAACTGTGCAAGTTGCAATTGAGCATTGTCGATCTTAAAATGAGTTACTACACTACCTGGTAAGGCTCGGGCGTATAATTCCACATCCAAAGATGGTCCGGGTGCGTATTGAATAACACTTGATCTTGAATTTAGTTGTTGTTGTACGGTAGCCAGTATTTGATCTAAATCTTCCAAATATTCTTCTTCTGCATTGTTATTTGTTTCTTGGTTTGTTTCTTGGTTTGTTTCGTTGTTATGGTAAACTTCTTTGTGTATTTGTAGTAAAATTTCCTCTTCAAAAGATTCTTCGCAACTAATGCAGTAATACATGACGTAGGTGTGCTCTCCACAAAAGTTGCCGTAATAATGAAAACCACTCTAAAACTACCCCTATTTATAGCATTACCCCCACCACTTTTCCCCCATCACAAAAAGTGTAAATAACAGTTAAATTTCTTTTATTTTAAAAACCCCTAAGTATTAAGATTATCCGATGTAAGTTTAAAAAGAAATCCAAGTGTCAAGGTCAAATAATGCAAGTTTTTTAGAAAAAATATTTTTTTCTGTATTAAACATAGAAAGTGTAAATAACTGCTAAATGTTTTTATATTTCAAAACCCCTAAGTATTAAGACCATCCAATGTAAGTTTCAAAAGAAATCTAAGTGTCAAGGTCAAATAATGCAAGTTTAAAAAAATCTCGTTGTAAAGTGAATGTTGAAGCAAATGTTTGAAAAACTTTCTAAGTCCTAAAATATTAATTAAGGGGAAGTTTTAACGATTAAAATTTTTACAAGTCCAATGTAAAGTAAAATAAAGAAATGTTGTTGCTTGTTGGAACAGTAACAAAAGAATGATGGGTTTAAAAAATTTCTAAGTCCTAAAATATTAATTATTGAGAAGTTTTAACACTTAAACCTTTTACAAGTCCAATGTAAAGTAAAATAAAAAGAAGTGTTGTTGCCTGTTGGAACAGTGGCGAAAGAAAGATGGAAACCAAACTCGCAGCATAAAAGAAACTTAATATTGTAAAATAAATGTTGAAGCAAATGTTTGAAAATTTTTCTAAGTCTAAATGGATTAATTATTAGGAGGTTTTAACACTTAAAATTTTGCAAGTCCCATGTAAAGTAAAAAAGAAAGAAGTGTTGTTGCCTGTTGGAATAGTGGCGAAATAATGATGGAAACCAAACTCGCAGCAAAAAAGAAACTTGACATTGTAAAATAAATGTTGGAGCAAATGTTTGAAAAAACATTTCTAAGTCCAGAAGGATTAATTATTAGGAAGTTTTAACACTTAAAATTTTACAAGTCCCATGTAAAGTAAAATAAAGAAAGAAGTGTTGTCGCCTGTTGGAACACTGGCGAAAGAATGATGCAAACCAAACTCGCTGCAAGGCTCCTGTGGTTTGGGAGGGGGGATGACCTCGAACCGAGTTCGGGTCCGGGGTCTGCGCTTGTGCTTCGACATCAGTTGCTCATTAGACAGTGAGGTGGTAACATGTTCAGAAGGCGCCCTGAACATTTTATCATTTTTACTGTTTAGTGAAAATATCTTGGTGTTATTTGTATAATAACATCTTGAAGTAGGACTGATTGATTTTAAGGCATGATAGTTTAAGCATGGTAGTTGTTTGTGCTTGTAGATACCCTGGGGTTTGTAGTTTGTTTTTTTATTTGGTGGTTTGGTAGTCAGTATTAATCTTTCTTTTGCTTACAATATATTTTGCCTGGAGTGTTTAAGTATAAAGTGGTGGAGTGTTTAAGTTTAAAGTAATATTTTAAGAATGTTATATGATATGTTTTTAATACCTTTCTATTCCAACTTCCTTTTTCCACAAGCTTGTTGAGGGCATTCCCTCTCTTGTCTTGTACTCTTTTTTAGTTAGGGACACCTTTCAATTCCAATTTCCTTTCCTTTTTTCCTTCCTTCTTTTGGAGTATGGTAAATCCAATTTATGGAAAAACCAGCTCCCGCTTTTGTAGTGATTACGGTCCACTACACCGAGTCACTTACAACCTCTATACGTGCTGGATGGGTAGTTCGCCTACCTCCGGAGTTTCGCTAGACCTCAGCTGTACTGCGTCGCTAATGGCGAGTCACTGGCTCCTTTAGTGTTAGGAAATAAAAACATATTTGTATAACATTTTTCCAAAATTTAATTAAGCAACTTGCTATTTCAGAATAACATTTTTTGTTTTAGCTTAGCGTTGTGCGCTTATGATGAGGTGTGTGAGTTCGCTTACGTGATGATCACACCGTAATCATGATGTGCAGCGCTGGGCTGTTTAGCTTTTTTTTACTTATCTTTTACTTTTTATTTATTATTTCTTTTAACTTATTTTTTTTTATTAATTGATCAACTCTAGGCAGGTTGTATTGTAAATTAGCTTTTCTTCTTTTAGGTTTCCGGGGGTGTACGGTTCTGTAAAACCATACACCCCCATTTTCTTTTTAATTAATGAATGACCTTGACCTACTTATTTTCAAGGTCAACCAAAAGAGTTAGCGAAAATTTCTAAGTCCCAAGGTTATTTTTATGTAAATTGTTCCGAACCCTATCATGTGGGTATTCAAATTATTTTAAAAATATCTAGTTGAATAAATGCAAAATAAACTACACTTGCAATTAAATATAAACATTTTATTAAATTATGTTACCAAACCTTTTTGTTTGTCTTTTCATTCTGCGTATTTTGAATACCTACATGATAGGATTTGGAAACATATAAAGAAAAATATGATTTAAAAGATTTTTTTTCAGTTTTTGAGCTATAACTTTTATACCTTTGGTTTTATCGAAAAATGTTACTGGACCTTTTTTGTTTGCCTTTTTATTCTGCGTAATTTGAGTACCCGCACGATAGATTTAGAGCATTTTTGTTATATCCACTGCCACCGTGTATGGCGACGCAGCTCAAAAGTTGAACGGCGACGATATCAAGTGGGGGGCCCCCCATTTCGCAAACTTACTCTTAACCTATTGTGCGGGTACTCAAATTACGCGGAATGAAAAGACAAACACAAAAGGTCCAGTAACATTTTTCGATAAATCCAACGGTATAAAAGTTATAACGAAAAAACTAAAGTTTCAAGGTCATTTAAAACTTTTACAAAACCTATCATGTGGTTACTCAAGTTACGTGGAATAAAAAAACAAACAAAAATGTTCAGTAACATTTTTTCTATAAAACCAACGGTGTAGAAGTTATAACGCGAAAACTTAAGATTTAAAACCGTCCAGGTTACAAAACGTCCAGGCTACAAAATATTGTTAATTTCTTACAAAATAATGTTGATTTTATAACAAATGTTACCGAAGCTTGTTGTTGGTCTCATAATTTAAGTACTCACAAAATAAGGGTTGGAAACTTATAAAGTAAAATATAAAATGTTGGAAAATACTTTTTTTAGTTTTTGCGTTATAACTTGTATACCGTTGGTTTTATCAAAAAATGTTACTGGACATGTTTTGTTCGTCTTTTTATTCCGAATAATTTGAGTATATGCATGATAGGTTTGGAGCAATTTTGTAAAAGGGGGGGTTGTCGGGGGGGGAGGAGGGGGGGGAGGGGGGGAGGGGGGAGGATGGTGCGGGAGGGGGGGAGGGGTGGTTGCCGGGTTGGGGGGAGGGGGGGGGGTTGCCGGGGGGGGATTGCAAAATGACTCAAAACCTATTGTGCGGGTACTCAAATTACAAGGAATGAAAAGACAAACAAAAAAGGTCCAGTAACATTTTTCGATAAATATAATGGCATAAAAGTTATAACGCAAAAACTAAAGTTTCAAAGTAATTTAAACTTTTACAAAAATGACCTTGAGACTTAGAAATTTTCGCTAAGTCTTTTGTTGACCTTGAAAATAACTAGGTCAAGGTCATTCGATAATTAAAAAGAAAATGGGGGTGTACGGTTTGAAAGAACCGTACACCCCCGGAAACCTAAAAGAAGAAAAGCTAATTTACAATACAATCTGCCTAGAGTTTAACAATTAATAAAAAATAAAATTAAGTTAAAAAAATAGCTAGACAACCCAGCGCTGCACATCATGATTACAGTGTGATCATCACGTAAGCGAACTCACACACCTCACCATAAGCGCACAACGCTAAGCTCAAACAAAAAAATGTTATTTTGAAATAGCAAGTTGCTTAGTTAAATTTAGGAAAAATGTTATACAAATATGTTTTTTATTTCCTAACACTAAAGGAGCCAGTGTCTCGCCATTAGCGACGCAGAACAACTGGGGTCCAGCGAAACTCCGGAGGTAGGCGAACTACCCATCCAGCACGTATAGATGTTGTAAGTGACCCACTTTGGTGGGCGTTTTTTTTTTTTTTTTTTTTTTAACAGAGGGCCAGGCTTTGAAGTAACCATGGTAATGCATCGCAGCTAGAATAGCTTATTGTGCACCCTCATTCACAGGTCCTCATTCTCCGTCAAACCCCAGGTCCTTGATGAACCATGAGATCTTTCTGACGATGGTTACCTGTTCTTCCCTTTGGTCTCCTGTCAAAAGACCAAGGGTTCCCGCACGCAGACCTTGTAGGGCTGGGCACATAAAGATCAAGTGGAAGGCTGTTTCCTCCTCCTCACCGCATTTCCTACATAGGAGGCTTTCAACTTGAATTCCCATCTTATGTAGATGTCCGCGGAATACCCAGTGGCCGCTAATGAAGCCAACCACTTTCCGCAAGGTCTTCCTATTCAGCCCAAGGGCATCTGCCGCTAGCGCACCGGTCGGTGCCTGCAGCAATCTCTTTGACTGTATGTTGCCTTCTGTTCTTTCCCAGCTCCTTCGATGTTCTCTGCCCATCCACTGGCGAACAGCTCTCCGTGCAGTATTATAAGCAATACCACACGCCGGCTCCGGACCAATGAGCGGGCTGTCAGCTCCTTTATTTGCCCACTTGTCAGCTCCCTCATTGCCAGCAATACCCTTATGCCCTGGAACCCAACTAAGGATAACCTTGTTGCTCTCTCCCAGTGTTTTCATGGCCTGATGACAGTCCCACACCGCCTTAGAGGTAAAGTCAAAACTGTCAAGTGCCATCAGCGCTGCTTTGCTGTCCGAGTTCATGTATATGGTGTGGCCTGTCAGACCACGCTCCAAACACACTCTTGCACACTCAGACAGGGCAACAACTTCAGCCTGGAATACAGTAGCCATTTTCCCCAGGCTTACACAGAACTGCGCCTTGGGTCTGACCCCATATATTCCCGCCCCAGTACCTGATGGCTTTTTTGAGCCATCAGTATACCAAGTGATCCCTCTTTTCATGTACTCAGGTTCACCCTTTTCCCAGACAGCCCTGTCAAAAATATTGACATTGTATGGCTTTTCTAGATCAGTGATCTTCACCATCCTGTCAGGAATCATTTCCAAGGTGTCCACCTGTATAGTGTCCACAATCCTTGTATGCGCACTGGAGGTGTTATACTTCCAGTTGCCACTGCAATCCATTCTGTAGGCTGCCATCCTTGCCTCTCCTTTCACAATGATGTCGAGAGGCGGGAGGTTTAGCACCACTTCCAGAGTCGCAGTTGGAGTACCCCTCATGGCTCCTGTAATACTAAGGCATGCCACTCGCTGGATCTTTTGTAATCTCTTCACAGCGGTAGTTTGCATCACCTTAGTCCACCAGACTATCGAGCCATACACCAGCATCGGTCTTGCAACCCTAGTGTATAGCCAGTTAGTCATTCGCGGATTCAGACCCCACGTCTTCCCAACCGCCCGTCTCATCATCATGAGTGTGGTCTGAGAACGTTGCGTTACATGTGCCAAATGACTGTTCCAGGTGAGTTTGTCGTCCAACCTTACTCCTAGGTACTTGAACTCCCTCTCAACCTGGATCTGATTGCCGAAGAGAGTTGGTACCCTAGCGATATCAACCTTCCTCTTCCTCGTGAATGGTACCATCACAGTCTTCATTGGATTGACCCTCAGACCCTCCTGATTGCACCACCTTTCCACTATGAACAATGCCCTCTGCATGAGCTCCAGGCAAGTGTTCATAAACATTCCTCTAATGAGGACAACAATGTCGTCAGCATACCCTTGAGCGTACATACCCTGCGTATTGAGCTCGGAGAGGAGATCGTCAACCACCAGGTTCCACAGATTCGGTGACAAAACGCCACCCTGTGGACACCCTCTTTGTGCCTTGACCTCTCTCACCGTCCCACACAGAGATGCTTGAGCTCTCCTGCTTTCGAGCATGTTGCCTACCCACCTCACAACAGTGCTTTCCACATTCCTTGATACCAGCTTTGATACAATAGAGCGAGTGCTAGTGTTATCAAAAGCTCCTTCTATATCAAGAAATGCCGCCACAGCTATTTCCTTATTCGAGATAGCATTTTCAATCTTGCAAACCAGCGCATGCAGGGCTGTTTCGCACGACTTTCCCTTCTGATAGGCATGTTGATTCGGGTGTAAAGGACGGCTTACAAGGACCCTATCCTTTATTCGCCTATCCACTAATTTCTCCATGGTCTTCAGAAGAAACGATGTAAGGCTAATAGGTCTAAAAGCCTTAGGTACAGCATAGGTATCCCTTCCAGGCTTCGGTATAAATACCACCCTTGAGGTCCTCCATGCTGTTGGTATCACTCCACTGGCTAAACTAGTCCTGAACAGACGTACCAAGTGGAGTATCAACTGGTCCCCACCCTCCTGCAAGAACACAGGATGGATGCCATCGGTACCAGGAGCTTTAAATGGTTGAAATGCCCTCAGGGCCCATTTTATCCCCGTGAAGGTGATCACGGACTTAGCGCAATCCCAGTCCTCCCTTGTCGTCCGCACCCTAGTCTCCCTCTCCACCTCATCTTGGACTGTGTTCTGCGGTCGCAAGGATCCTGGGAAGTGAGCGCTTAGGAGGCACTCCAGCGTTTCTTCTGGGCCCTCCGTATACGTACCATCCTCCTTAAGCAATGTGCCTAAGGGGTTTACTGGACCTCGAGCTAAGACCCGATGGAGCTTTGCACAATCAGAAACACTTTCCATGTTCTGACAGAACTCTCTCCATGACTCTCTCTTAGCCCTTCTAATTGTCTTATTATAAACAGTGAGCACCCTTGAGTAGTTGTTCCAGTTTCCTGTACGCTTTGCAGCATTATACAGTCTGCGAACTTTCCTCCTCAGGGCCTCTAACCCACTGTTCCACCAGCAGGCTTGCCGGCGCGTGTTCTTCACAGTCTCCGGGCAGGTTTCTTGGTACGAGCTTAATATGGCCAAATTCAAAGACTTTGCCATACCCTCCACCCCATGCCTTTCTGTGTCCTTTAATTGGCTCAGTCTGTCCCCTAGCACCTCTCGGTACTGGTTCCAGTCTGTCCTTCTCACGTTCCTATAGGTCTCTTTTGTACAGATCGAACCTAGAGTAAATTCAATGTGACTGTGATCCGACGCCGAATGGTCATCAGATACCCTCCATTTTGCAACCTTTGTCGCCGCGTAATTGCTAGCCAAGGTTATATCCAAAACCTCTTCCCTTAGCACCGCCCCTCTCCTTTGTCTAAAGGTTGGTTTGGAGCCCTTGTTCAATATAACTAAATTAGATTCAGCTATAAAGCTTAACAAGCTCTCACCTCTGTCGTTAATATCGCTGCTCCCCCAGGCCAGGTGGTGGGCATTGGCATCGCAGCCCAACAACAGATGTCTTCTCTCTCTGACTCCGTATTCTATCACCATCCTCATTTCTCTGGTCGGTGGTGGTTCCCGGGAGTCATATGGCAAGTACACCGAAGCAAGAAGGATTCTGACGTCACCGTCACCCATCTGCCCGTATACTTCTGTCACGGCACAATCCCTAGAACAGAGATTAGTGACTTTCAGTGTCTTGATATTTCTACCGACAAATATGCAAGCCCTAGGTTTGTCACTGTCAGTATCATATATCAACTCACCTTTTGCGGTGCTCATCCCCAAGATTCTGCCTCCTGCGGTCCATGGCTCCTGGATCAGAGCCACGTCTATGCGGTCGGCCAGGATCTTCTGGCAAAGCGTAGCCGTAGCCGCCTTGCTGTGCTGGAGATTTATCTGGAGCACCGCAACCATCCTCTACTTGGGGGGATCCTTACTCCCCTGCAACCTGAAGGTAACCCTCTCGCAGCCCAAGAATGGGCGCATCGCAAGAGACTTCAGCTTCTGCAGGGAGATGTCATCAATGATCATGACCAGGAATTGGCCGTCAGGGTTGGTGTTTCCCCCAACAACCGCCCAGTGGTCCGTGTCAAGGCCGTTCTGCAGCTTGAGGCCCAGCATCACGTCCTTCTTGGTTGTTGCCCCCGTTGAAGAGGGAACAAATGTTGAAACCTTCACAGCTTTCACAAGGTTTCTGGCTGGGGCAAGCTGGAGCGAGACTCCTCCGAAGGGACTCAACTCCTGAACCTGCTTTGCCAGCCAATCCTTTGTGACTGCGTTGGCACAACCGACCACCAAGACTCCACCTTCAAGATGGCAGCTGCTTATCCTGACGTCTTTGCCACGAATGGCACGCCTGGACAACTCCCCCTTGATTTGATTGGCTTCTGCCTCAGTCAGCTTTAAGTCCGGGTGTTCAGTTCTGGCGACAGCCATCCTCTCCACGGACAGTTTCTCTGAGTAGGTTGGTGCCGGTGTCCTCTTGGAAACACTCGACTCCTCCCCCTCATTCGTCCTCGTCTTCTTCTTCTCACCTCCAGAGTCCTCAGGTGTCAGGTGCTCTCGCCCCCTCTTACCACCCTTCTTCTTGGAAGCATCCTCAGATTTAGCTTTGGGGGTGCCACCCTCACCCTGCTTTTTCCCAGCATCCTGGTTCCCGGAGGGACCGGCTACGCTGGGGGCAGGGTTCGGGTGCTTCGCAGCCCACGCCAGCCTCCTCTCTTTTCTAGATAGCACCTTTTCGCCCCTGGCTAAGGCCTCTGCTATCCTCTGTTTCCGCACCTCGCCCCTGGAAAGTCGTTTTTTCCGTTCCTTTCCGGCATCTGCGAGCTTGCTGTCATCATCAGATTTCAGTAGATTCTCCTCCTCCATTGGGCTCAGATCATCTACACTCAATTTAGCAATAGGAATGCTTTCGACCTGTCGGTCACACTCCTTTTGCGTGTCATCAATGGTCTGGTTGGTTTTTTGGTTTTCATCAACTTCCATTTTGTTCCCACGAGTACCGGGTATCTAAAGGTCCACCTCTCCAGTGACCCGTTTAGAGAGGTAAGGGGTAAATACGACTGGGTTCCCCCTGGTGCCCAGAAGGCTCCGTTAAAGACACTGAATATTAGGCCCCCAGTGCCACGAGACTCTCAGCACGGATCGCATAACACCTTCGTCTAGGGCCCGCAGTATCTGGACCCCTCACCCAAGTGACAGACGCCCAGATTCCGACATCATCGTCCTAGTTCAGGTGTGACCCCGAACTGGTTTCGATTGAAGCCGGTACTGATAGTGCTGCTGCCCCCTACCAGGGAGTCATTCGGGACTCCAGCCTAGAGCCGCCGGGATTAGCGAGACAGGGGCCACGACGTGAACGATGCAGTCATAGACTACACAGGCCAGTACTCCATGTCGTACTGACCTTCCCGGACGGTCTTGCACACCATTTCTGGCATGCCTGAGAGTGAAGCAGTTCTCCAGTTCCAGTCTAAGCGGCTCCCCGGCCGTCCGGAGAACAACCGCACTCTCTTAGCCCCCCATAACATGGTTACTTTGTTATACAAATCCAGATGATGTCCTAAAGAAAAAAAGATCTAAATAACAAAATCAAGTCGCCTACATTTGGTTTTCGAAAAACGATCAATAATTTTTTTCAATGTCTAATTCAATGTCTTTGTGCACGTGTAACAAACACAATCCAGTTAATCGGTCTTCATGCATCCTTGAGCGCAGCCACGTCTTCAATCTTCTCAAGGTGGAAAATGATCGTTCAGCCGTAGCGACGCTGACTGGCAGAGTGGCAAGGATTTTCAGGAGGGATTTGATTGTAGGATATAAATCCTCGTCACAACAGTTTACTAGGTCGATAGCATTTTCTGGGATTTCTTTGACGTTGACATTCCTCCATTTGTTGGCCCAAAGTTGCAGTTCACCTCTTAAATGGAACAATAACATCTTCTTTTCTTGATTAAAGACTGGTGAAAACTGTTCCAGCGCCTTTTCAAGATGATCTTGTTTTTTTTGAAAACTTTCTCCGTCTTCAGATAGTAAAGCTTTTGGCAATAAATTTCTCAGCCCAAAACATTGAAGTGTAGATTGCCCGAATCTTCCTTTGATGTCTTCACAGATGTTTTCAAGTAAGGGGATGTAAATGGATCGCCGAAAGTATTCTTCTGGAGTGCTGCTTGCATAATTTTCTCTATTAGTCTGCCTTCCAACAATTCTTGGTAATTTCATTTCTACACCAACTGAATCAGCTACTTCTTTAGCTTCCGCAAACAATTTGGAAAACACTTCATCGCAATCTCTTCTTTTGTTTTCCAAAGTAGAAAGCGTGTTGTGAATGGCACTAGATGCTCGATTGAGGTCTAAAGAAGGCAACTGTAGCAGTCTGCTGATTGGAAGAGTTACTTGGAAGATATCCACTAGACTAAAGGTTGAGATGATAAATTCGGGTGAACACAGTGCATGGAGTAGAGATGTAGCTTTGGATGATGTATGTGTGTCTTTCCAAGTGGAAATGCGAGTGAGAGCCTCTACAATTTCTGTGAAGTACATCTTGAATTGTAGTACACCATCGTGCCTCTCTGCCCATCTTGTCTCACAAAGTCCTGATAACTGTAATTCTAGAATATTCTTGATAACGAAGTTTCTCTTTGCGGACACATTGAAAAATGTAATAATGGATTTCATTATGTCTACGGTGTTCCTAACATTCACCACTGTACTGGATTTTGACAAAGAATTGTTCAGGCAATGATTGTAACAAGGTACTCTACATGCATTAGTTGCCTGATCACTTATTTCTTTTACAGCCCCTAGAACTTCGGAAGCCATTACGCTGCAGTTGTCTGTCCCTATCCCTACACACAAATTCAGATCAAGGTTCAGTTCTTTCATGATGTTCAACACGATAGTTCCCAGTGCTTTTCCCGATAGCTTGCGTTCGGTCAGTAGTGGGTCACCATCAGGTCCTGTCGTTGATTGGTCGGCATATGCGTCGACAAACTTCAAGAAATCTTCACGAATAGCTCCATCATGAATGTACCGAACACTGAATGATAGTTGCTCGATATGCGAGATATCAGTAGTCTCGTCGAACAAGATTGAGTAATATCCTGCTCTACTAATCCGTTTGATAATCATACTGGTAATCTCTTCTCCGCAGCACTTTATTATGTCATTTTGGGTATTTTTACCAATGTAAGTAGCTCTTGCTGAGGCAGTTGCCAGATGCATTTTTAGATTATTATCGCTACTGGCAACTTTAAACTTTAAGAGCTCTCTAAAATTTCCGGAATTTGAAGGCCGGGCCTCATCATCTAGTTGTCCATCATCCCTGTGGCCCCGCAAAGGGATATTTTGTCGTCCTAAAAATAGGATTGTCTCAACTATGGGACGTAATCTAGCCCTGTTCTCCTCAACTTGTTGAAGCCTTTGTTTGTTAATCTGATTTATAACTTCGTCCCTTGGTGCTTCGAACGTTCTCATGAAATCTTGACTTGCTTGAACACATTCTTTATGATAATGCGTATTTTCATGTGTCATCAAATAACCATCTTTTCCAAACAGTTTTGAAAACGTTGTTACTGGTCTAGTGACAAACTTTTGTGTAGCTACACCTTTATTGTGTCCTACTTTGTCTCCAGCAAACAACACGCAGTATTTACAAAATAACCCCTGTTGGATATGAGAAAGAACTAGCCACTTATGATTTTCAAAATGTTGCAATCCCAAGTAACGTTTGATTTCCTTTCCATTTACTTTGTGTACGGAGAATGGGAATTTATAGTTACTTGAAGGTTTCCAGTGGTTTTTGAGTAAATTATACTTTGTTAAATCATTGATTTTTGAATTAATGAAACTCCCAATGTCGTTTTCAGGAACAAAATCGTTATTTGACTCAGATGAGGCCGATGAGGGCCTTTGATTTGAAAAATCATTCAGGTCCCAGTTATCAACGCCTTTTACGGTATCGTCAGCATCAGTTCCTTGATCTTGAGGTTCCGACGGTAATATTTCCATGTAAACAGCATTATTTTTATCAACAATAGAATCCTCGATTGAACTTTCTTGAGTTTGGCATATTTTACTAGTTGATGCACATTGCTCATCAATATTATTTGCGACTGTTGATACTTTGGAAGACTTCGTAAAAAAAGAATCAATTGTTCTTGTTTGAGCTTTTCTTTTTTTTAAACGGTCCCCCTAAAATCAAATATATGAATTAGTTCAAACTAGAGTGTACTACATGCTGATTCATATTAAATTTTTACTTTTTCCCTACATAGTTTGTTCACTATATCGCTATATATTCAGGTTTTTTTTATTTTCAAGGGAAGTTCACGCCAAAAACAATAAAAAATCACAAAAAATCTAAATTTCCCACAAACGGCTTTTGATTACATTTTGTGATTTATAGCCTATTCTTTAATTATATTTTATTTATTTATTTTATTTGTGTAATATATTTAAATGTGTTTAAATTATATTCTTTAAAAGCAAAATAATATGACACCACATGCATTTGTTAAAGTTTTAGGCGTTTAAAAGTTGTGGAGTTAATAGTGCTAAGAAAAATCAGTTGTTAATCCGACAATAACAACTGAGTAACTACCCCACTCAGTTGTACAAAACAAGCCTAAACAACTTTGTAATAGTGTTAAATGGATGGGATTAAATTAGATTACTATAAAATTAAATGGTAATCTTATAGTAATCACCTTTCAAACAAGCTAAAAAGGTTAAAGATTCAGTATTTTGAATTATAATTATCAATCTAAGACAAATGGTTGTGGAGTTATTCAATGTACAAAACCAACAACTTTTGTTTGACCTTATCACGTTCGCTGCGGGGGTGGGGATGGAGGGCGTTGCCCAAAGTGTGGCAGCGGACGCGATTAGCACAGACGAAATTAAAAATATTTCGGTCTGACGAATCGCAAATCATTGTGCGGTGTTGTGCTGCGTTACCAGGAGAGTGGAAGTAGTTAGCCAAAACACCCACAGGTAGCAGCACTGCCTGGATTGAGTTCTGGGTACAAAATAGAACACTACTGTGACGCAGCCCCGTCAGCCGCTCCCCGCGTTACACTCGCATGACGCTGCGTCATGACGCACACAACGTGTTAATCCACAATCCCGCACAGTCAAAGTGTATAGTCTTCCACTATCTCACGCAGTAGATGTCTGCTAAAAGCAAAAGCACGGGCCCGGACCGGGCGCACAGTTCCAACGACGGGTTTCGAGGTGGAGGTTAGGTGCAATAGTGCTTAGGTTGCAGCTGTCTTAGGTCCTCTTCGATTCATCACAATTAATTTAATCAGCTCAAGTTTAGGCCTTAATATTGCAAACATAAATTGTTGTCCATTGACATCAGGCAATATTAGACAACCGAAAAGTTTACGAATTTGTTTTAAACGTTATTCTACCTACATTACCAAGAAAAATTATAAATTTACACTTACCTCCATTTTAAATCTTTAGCCAACACATCAAACATCAATCAGACAGAACAAGCAAAATAATAAATAGACTATACTATTGAAACAAACACTGACACTTGACACTGAGTGCAACGAATTCTCTTTCCCACAAAACCTCAAAACTAAGGCTGACATGAACGCGGGAGTACAGTAGTATTCTTAGCAGCCAGCTTGAGTCAGTATTGCCACTCGCTATGAGAGACTACCAACGTCACCACTTGAATAGAAATTTACAAGATAGTAAAACCTATATAAATTTATTTTTTATGAAATATTAAATAATGCGTGATTCTCTCATGGGAAAATACTTAATATGTTTTGGACTTTTATGTCACGTTGCTTTTTGTAATTGTTTGTACCTTTTTACAATTTTGATGTTTTAAATATTCATATTAAAAAATATAAGTCCCCAGATTCTCGGGGGGGGCAATTGCCCCTACTGCCCCCCCCTTGGAGCCGCCCCTGGCCTATGCCCTAAAAGGAACATTCATGCAAATTTTCAAGGTTCTAGGTCAAGTAGTTTGGGCTGTGCGATGATAGGTGAGTCGTATTTGACAAATATATATATATATATGTGTGTGTGTGTGTGTGTGTGTGTGTGTGTGTGTGTGTGTGCGTGCGTGCGTGTGTCTTATGTATATATAACTCATGTAAAAAAGGTCCAATCTGAATGAAATTTGGCAGAGACGTGTAAACTAGCAATTTATTCAGACGAGTTTGAAAACCAGCCTGATCGGACTATTGGAAAAGGGAGTAAGGGGGGGGAGGGTAAATCCTTCCAAAAATTAACGGGTTTTTGAACTTTTTTACAAGGAAAAATAAAAATCATAAAATTCTTGTTTAAACCATTGAATTCAGCTTGATAAAACACATAATTTAGTATTTTGAATTGCTACTTCATGTACATATTGGTTATCAAGATATCGCTGGTGGTAAACACAGTACGTTGTCCCAAAGTTAACCTTATGGGAAATTAATAATATTTTTGTTTATTTACTAAAGTTATTATGGCTGAAGATGATCTGATAAGAGGTCAAAATATACCAATTTGAAAAACAATTTTTGTTTTTTATTTTTTATTACAATAGTGATGAGTTGCCAAAATAGTGCATACTTAAAAAACTCCATCACAAATAAAACATACGGTACCGCCAAGAAATAAAATTCGATATCATGCTTAATTCTCAACATATCTGAACGAATCTTGGTTTATGGTTTCATCTAGTTTATATCTACTAGATTATCGCAAAACATATCTAAATTTCACATTTTCAAGTCAGCAAACCTGCATACTCATTCTCCATGTTATTCAAAATAGTTGTATGCTCACAATTTTTTTTCTTTTTAAAAAAAAGAGGGTGGCGGCCTCTTTTTACCTTGCATTTGCCCCCCCACATGGGCCTCAGGCCTGTGCGTGGAAGTTATCAAGCAAACCCAAGGAGTGTGCCGGTACAGTGCAAGGATGAACAGTACTGCTAAAAGTATGCGGCATCATTGGGACTCGATCCTGCACTATCATCACGATCATCACACTCATCTTTCACTCATATTCAGGGTAACGTCCTCCATGAGGTACCTGTCTTATTAAGAATGATTAAAATGAATGATTAAAATGATTAACGCTGCGGCCACAGTACCGGGGCCGAGTGTGCTACCAACTGCGCCACCGACTCACTATAGGATTTAAGTTGATTTTACTTGATTTGAGGCTCCGTGTAAATGATTTATTTAAGCATTAGGAATTCGCTGAGAATGCAGGTCTGCTACAATGGGGGTATTTTTGATATGTCACCTTAGGGACAAACTAATTTCCCGGTTTTAGCTTTGGTTTTGTTTTTTATTGACAATCAACCTAAGATTTCATTGATCTTTGCTAAGATACAGTAGAAACTCTATCAACCGTCACTCTTTTTTATCCGTCACCACAAACTGTACTTTTAATGACTGTACTTGCTTCAATTACTTGCACTTATTACTGTACTTTAACAGGTCAGTAATAAGTGCAAGTATTGAATTCATAGAATCTATCATTGACTCAGTTGATGTCGGGGAAAAAACAATAGGTATTTTTATGGACTTAAGTAAAGCATTTGATAGCATTTGTCATTCTAAATTATTTAATATTCTTTCAAACATTGGTATAGAAAATAGAGCTTTAACATGGCTAAAATCATACATGAGCAATAGGAGAAGTTTTGTAGAGCTGAAATATATCGATCATTTTAACGTTTTAACTTACCAATCAACAAGTAAACCACTGAATTATGGTGTTCCCCAAGGAACCATATTAGGACCAATTTTATTTTTATGTTACATCAACGAAGTCACTAAAATAGAAAAATTCGATAAAATTACATTATATGCTGATGATATCAATATTAAATTATCTGGATATCAAACAAATGAAATTGAAGAAAATGCCTTTACACAAATTACATCAGTTCAACAACATTTAGCTGAATTTAACCTTTTAATAAATCAAAATAAAACAAAATTTATGAATTTTTCTGCCACACAAAGGAAAAACAAAGACAGAGTAACTAATATTTGTTTAAACAATAACTTTCTCGAAGAAGTTTGTGAAACAAAATTTCTTGGCATTTCTGTTGATAGCCATCTCAACTGGAACTCTCATGTTGAACAAGTATGCAAAAAACTTGCCTCGGGTATTTTTGTACTGAGAAAGATATCTCCAATCTGTGACACTAATCCTGTAAAGTCAGTCTATTTTGCATTTATACATAGTCATATATCATTCGGTTTGTCTATATATGGTGGCACTTCAATTGAAAATCTTAAAAAAATCCTGGTATTACAAAAAAAAGCCTTAAGAATAATATTAAAATTAAACTGGAATGAATCCGTCAAAGAACATTTCCCAGCTTTAGGAATAATGACTGTCTTTAGCCTTTATATATACGAATTAATACTATTATTGAAGAGAAATTCTGACTGTTCAACTCAATTAGGTTTTTATCATAATTACAATACAAGACATAGAAACGCCTTAAGTTATAATACCCATAGGTCCAAACTTTTTGAAAAAAAAACCTTCATACGCAGGAATTAAATATTTTAATTCGTTACCATTAGAATTAAAAAATACAATAGAATTCAATAAATTCAAGAATAAATTAAAATCATTCATGATGAATAGGCCACTGCACTCTTTGGAGGAGTTTTTTGAATAAAAATGTATAACAGTTTTTGATTTCAGTAAATAATTTTATTTTTAAGCACAGATTTTTTTGTTGAATTGTTTGGTTTGCAACTTCCATATATACTTAGGATATACTAGTGTATGTTTGTTAGGTTAAGTTTGACGCCATTCTGTACAGATTCTGTATGCCATGAATAAAGATTATTTTGACTTTGACTTTGACTTTGAATGGGTCGGAATAGACACTGTAAAACAAGCCTCACACCTACGTTGAATAAGTGGATAATACATATTTGTTATTAAACTCATATTATGCATACATATAAAACAGAACTGCTGTACTGTAGTGTTATCAACTCATACAGGGTATAATTTCTTCCAATACCTTTTAAATCTACATTTAGGTTTATAGAGAAATTTCTGATATCCGTCTATTCTCTTAACCGGCGTCACTCTCTTGGTCCCAAGGGTGACGGTTGACAGAGGTTTCACTGTAACTCCCTTCCCTTCCATCCCCTCCTTCCATCCTACCTTCCTTCCTTCCTTTAAAATCTACCCTGCTGCTGTCTTTTTTCTCTTCCTCCAACTAGCTTCCCACCCTCTTTTCCTTCCTCATTTATTTTCCTTTTTTCTCCCTGACTCCCTTCCTTCATCTCACACTGATTGAGAAATTAAGTTTGATCTTAAACAGCTTAATTGATACCAAAGTAGCTGGCACTCAAGCCTCACACAGAAAACACACAGACAGTCATTGAAAATTAATTAGTAAATACTAGGAATACCCGAGCAGCGCAATGCACTGCATGTTTCTCATAGCATGTAATTTTACTCCTTAAACAACCATCTACTTCCTATTTAATTATTTTTATAGTTAATATAAATAAAAAAACGACATTTTACAAAATTTTTACTAAAAAAATCAACAAATGAAACAATGGTAAATGTGAATAAATAAATAAATTTATTTACCTTGACTAATCATTTAATATTTCTTGGAAAACTATTTTCGTAGTGGAAAAATCTCCATTTGATAGTTTTCCTTGGCTTGGATTTTCTTTTAGATAAATTTTTATCCCTGCAAAAGATGTTGACCTGCTTAAGGCTACGTAAAGTTGTCCATGAGTAAACACTGGTCTTGGCAGGTAAATGGCGACTTTATTTAGGGATTGCCTATAGGGTCATGCAAAATGACAATGCTGTTTTTTGTTTTTAAATTTATTGCATGTTACTCTCATGGAGAAAAATCAACCTTTGAGAGCGCCTCACGCCCTTAGGGGTTGGAATTTTCAAAATCTAAATCCTTAATGGGAAACTACGAAATGAGGCAAATTTTTTGACACCTCAAACGCTGAAATTGGTCCACAAATAAGGGAGGAGTAGTGTTCACAAAAACACGTAACACAGTACGTGTTCCTTCACGTATTATAGATAAGGAGGAAGGAGGATTTTACCCATCAATATGTTGTGAACCTGTTAACACACTGGCTACCGACCTTCATCAAACTCTGTAGAAGGTTTGTTGGTCAGTAGTGAACCTGTAATAATACTCCAACAGCCTCGCTACTAGCCTCTGTGACACTGTGTACCATAGTAGGTGTGGTGGTCGGTAGTGAACCTGTTGGACCTGTTAACATACTCGCTACTGACCTCCATCACACCCTGTATCATAGTAGGTGTGTTTGTCGGTAGTGAATCTGTTAACATACTCGTTACTGATCTTCATCAAACTCTGTAGTAGGTGTGTGTTTCGGTAGTGAACCTGTACACACAGTCGCTTCTGACCTCCGTCACACTCTGTATAATAGTAGATGAGTTTGTAGGTAGTGAACCTTTTAACACACTCGCTACTGACCTCTGTCATACTCTGTATAATAGTAGGTGTTGTGGTCGGTAGTGAACCTGTTAACACACTCGCTACTATGACCTCCGTCACACTTTGTATAATAGTAGGTGTTGGTCTGTAGTGAACCTGTTAACGTACTTGCTACTGACCTCCGTCACACTCTGTATAATAGTAGATGTGTTTGTAGGTAGTGAACCTGTACACACAGTCGCTTCTGACCTCCGTCACACTCTGTATATTAGTAGGTGTGGTGGTCGGTAGTGAACCTGTTAACATACTCGCTACTGACCTCTGTCATACTCTGTATAATAGTAGGTGTGTTGGTCGGTAATGAACCTGTTAACATACTTGCTACTGACCTCTGTCATACTCTGTATATTAGTAGGTGTGGTGGTCGGTAGTGAACCTGTTAACATACTCGCTACTGACCTCCGTCACACTTTGTATAATAGTAGGTGTTGGTCTGTAGTGAACCTGTTAACATACTTGCTACTGACCTCCGTCACACTCTGTATAATAGTAGATGTGTTTGTAGGTAGTGAACCTGTTAACATACTTGCTACTGACCTCCGTCACACTCTGTATATTAGTAGGTGTGGTGGTCGGTAGTGAACCTGTTAACACACTCGCTACTATGACCTCCGTCACACTTTGTATAATAGTAGGTGTTGGTCTGTAGTGAACCTGTTAACATACTTGCTACTGACCTCCGTCACACTCTGTATAATAGAAGATGTGTTTGTAGGTAGTGAACCTGTTAACATACTTGCTACTGACCTCCGTCACACTCTGTATATTAGTAGGTGTGGTGGTCGGTAGTGAACCTGTTAACATACTCGCTACTGACCTCTGTCATACTCTGTATAATAGTAGGTGTGTTGGTCGGTAATGAACCTGTTAACATACTTGCTACTGACCTCTGTCATACTCTGTATAATAGTAGGTGTGTTGGTCGGTAATGAACCTGTTACACTCGCTACTGACCTCCGTCACACTCTGTATCATAGTAGGTGTGATGGTCGGTAGTGAACTTGTTAATTTGCTACCAGCATCCGTTACTCTCTGTATTATAGTAAGTGTAATGGTTGGTAGCAAGTCCGTTTTTAGGGCCCGGGAGGCCCTGGGCGGAATTCAAAAAACGCCCATACATCCTTGGGCATGGGAGTCCTTTCCCGCCCGCTGGCGTTTTTTGTCCAATGTTGTGTTTTTTGTCCAATGCCTTGAGGCTCCCTTTTACGCCCCCGGGGCCCCCTTTTACACCTGAGGCCCTGGGCACTTGCCCTGTGGGTCCTGATGGCTAGCGACCTTCATAACACTCTGTATCAGGTGCGATGGTCGGTAGTGTACCTGTTACCACACTTGCTACTGACCTCCTTCATGTTATGTATCAAAGTAGGTGTGATGGTCGGTAGTGAACCTGTTAACACACCTGCTCCCAACCTGTGTCTTACTCTGTATCATTTATTACAGTTGACGGTTAGAAGTACTGTATTAAATTTACATTTGTTTCTGAGATCTCTCAGTCACCAGTACACAACTAATGTATCAGCATCATCCATGAGTTTGATTGTATCATATTCAGCTTTTAATCTTATAATCTAACTCTCCTACAATTTACAACATCCGTTTCAAGCTTTTATGTGACATAATTTTCCATCCTTTAACTTTTTGCCAGGTTAAATCAGTAAATGAGCTCAATTTCCTGCATTAAATTGAAAACAAAAATTGCTTAAACCAAACAATATTAATTTTTAATAAACTTAAATCTTTTTTGCTGATTATTAATAATGATTAGACCAGTAAAGATATCACGATGCCCCTTATCACAGGGCAGTGACTTGACATTGACCCTAGACAATTTAAGCCAATCATTCATTCACTGGGACATAGGATCTTACCATTCTATTCCTCACTGGCCAAGAGTGGAAGGTACGATATTATGTAGTTGCATATTTTAATTTTTTTTTTAATACAAATACTTGATCACTAAATATTTATGTATCAATCTTTAATTATAATGATTCAATAAGTGTAGTTAATCTCATATGAAGATAAAACATAATGTGACAATATCTACTTAAGTTATAATGAATGATTCTTTTGGGTTCAAATATTTAGGATTATTGTGCCTATATTAATGCAGATACTAGTGTAGACGCTGGTTTTGATTTATTTTACAAATGCTCTGCTGATAAAATTATATGAAGTCTTATTATAATTAGCTGGTCCTTGACATTTTTATTCCAATGTTAAATCTTATCAGAGATGCCTTGATTTTTCCTATGAAACCTAAATCATTTATGACAGTTCAAGACTGTAGGAAGAGTATTTAATGGAAATAAACCCCAGAGCATTTTAGTCAGAAACCTATATAAAATCCTAACTTGATGCACCCAGAGTTGATTCTTGTTTGTTTGTTTCCTTAAAAATTGTGCAAAATGATTTGTTAAACATTTAAGGTAAATAAAATATCTGTAATCTCTTATTCATATCCTTAATACAAAAAGTAATACTGTATCACATTATCACATTCCATGCACTAACCAAAAATTGTTAAAACTAGGTAACTGAATAGAAAACATAACTTGTCGTAACAACTATGATTTGCCAAATGCCACGTTTTGATTTCATGTCCAATGTTATTTAAATGGGCCAAAACTGTACACACTATAAAAGCTTTTCAAAGGATCCCGAGTCTTAGCATCGACTTGAGCAGTGGTGTCATGGAGCCGGAACACGCCGGAACGCCGTTCCGGCACTGGTTTTTAAGATTAATGTATGTAAACGCCTACTTCAGACATTACCGACATTAACAAATTGACAGGAAATATTTAAAAATTTCAATTTACCTATATCATTGAAAATATCTAATTCCTTGCTTTTTTCAATACATAAACATTAATGTCACACTTTCCCATGGAAACTTCTTCAAAGTACATTGATATTGACATGTGACGTGCAGTTGCCGTTTCATCTGCTGTTTGTACGTAGTCGGCTGCACAGGTTTTTTCACTACGGTACACTAATTATTTTATAATTTTATCGTCGTTCTGTCTGTTCTGTTGACAGTTTTCCAATGTCTGATTTGTTTAAATTATTTGTTTTGGCTCTTTACTATTGCTGAATGAGGTTGAATCTAGGTACTGTAATTAATTGCAAGCGTGTATTGATTGAGGCATTCACCACAACTCGTTCTACGTCGCTCTGCCAGATGCGCCAAAACTCTCGCTGAACGTTTGGGCAAGTCTGATTCATCCTGACTCAACTAGAGTGATCTTGAGCCATTTGTAGTAAATAGGTCCTGAATTCGTCTGAAGTATATCTCAAGTACGCTCTCTGTGGGTCAGTGCGAATTCAGGTGATTGCAAGAGAGAACACGGTGCGTTCGGCAGGACTTGTAACGTTGCTTTCATATGTTTCGCCGAAAGTTAGGTCAAGTTGGACTTGCATTGAACTGGCAAAAGTGTACTTGATCAATCAATACTCTCTGCCCTTAAGTGACGAGATCTAAAATTAAATGCTCAATAAAATATTTATATATAAATGCAAACCCAAATCCCACCAAAACATATTAATACGTGTTAACAAACGAAATAACAAATCTATTGCAGTACAATGATTATATCCTGTCACAATAACTTAATTTTTAAATGGTGGTATGAATTTTGCGTTCTGTGTCCAATAACATAGCAAGGCACTAATTAAAAAATACTTGTTATATGCTTTATATTGTCTAATATTGAAAGACACTGTTAGAGGGAGTTTGTACCCTATCAACGTTTCAACTAAAATTAATTAAACCTTTATTGTTGTTAGGGTATATTTAAGAATTGTTTTATTCATAAACATATAAAAAATCTACTGATATTGACTGTTATGCATATATTTTTCAAAATATTAACTTTGATTATTTAGAAATGTTTTGTTAAAAGTTATCTTCAAATAACCCTTAAAAAAATAAAAATAAAGTGGAAGTGATATTCTCCATAGGAGGGGGGGGGGGTTTGCCCAAAATCCTCGGACACACCGTTCCGGCACTGGAGAATTTACCACGACACCACTGGACTTGAGACCCTTAAAATGCACATCTACACGTAATGCCTTTTGAACCACAATAAATCATCACATAAAACAAGAAATTTAACTGTAAAGGGCCCTACAAAACACAAACCAAGTTTTGACAGTTTTACAAGAACATTTTTAGTCATTTCAGCTAAGGTTTAATCCCCACCTTATTTAGTGCCCCCAATCATAAAAATTCTTTGATTTTGTATAATTGAGAAATACAAAAAGTGTCTTACTGTAATTAAAACCAATGTGAAATGAAACAATAACCTTTTCACTTCCTCTATGTCTAAAGCTCTTGAATTATTATGAAATATACATTTTTGTGTTAGGTATTTACACAAAATGTCGTTAATATTTTATTTTCCCATCCATAATATAATAAATATGCTTATAATTAAAAACATGATTCTTTAGAAATTTGCTAAGCACGCAGGTTTGCTGCGGCGGCAGTTTCTTTTTTTAATTTGGCAAAATCCCACATTAGTTCAAATAAAATAAACAAAGTGTTACTATACAAAAAGATAAACGACCAAAATAAAAAATTCAAACAGAATTTTTCAGGCTTGCAATATGTTTTCCAGTTTACATATAAAGTTACTGTGTATCAATAATGAGGTTGTTGTGTGGTGTGCCTAGATGGCGCCAGTGTGGCTGCTGGTCCTCTGCACCTTGAGCTTCTCTGAGGCTGCCAAGATCCTCGCGATACAGCCGACCGCAGCCAAAGGCCATGTTGTCGTGATGGAGCCATTCTTTCAAGAACTAGCTGCAAGAGGACACAATGTCACTCTCATAACCTCATATCCTCACAAACCTCCATTACCAAACCTGAACGAAATTGACGTTTCACACAAATTTCCTCCTCTGATCAGCAATTTTAGCTTCCAAATGATTAAAGAAACTATGCCAAACCCCTTTCAAGCACCAATATTTATGACAGAAATTGAGGAAAATATATGCCAAACGATGTTTTCTGACAATAAAATGAAGTCTTTCTTAGAGTCCAATGAAACTTATGATCTAGTGATGACAGAAATATTTACAGTTGACTGCTTTGTTCCTTTTGCTCGTAAATTTAAAGCTCCATTAATTTCTTTTGTGACGAGTAGTCCCCTTCCTTGGGTAGCTGACCGTGTTGGGCTCCCTGATAACCCTTCATACATTCCAAACTACTTTGTCAATCTCTCTAGTTCCATGTCTTTCTTAGAGAGGCTTTACAATACAGTCGTTCTTCTTTACAGTAAATTTGTATATTACTTATACTGTTTGCCCAAAAGTCAGAGACTGATAAACCTTTACTTTCATGATTCGGTGCCACCAATAAATGAACTGACGAAGGAAACATCATTAGTTTTGGTTAACAGCTATTTCGCGTTAACCGAAAGCAGACCTTTCCCTCCAAATGTAGTAGAAATCGGAGGTATTCATATAAAAAGCTCTGGAAAGCCTTTGCCTAAGGTAATATTTTTTAATTTATTGATTGCATTTCATTCAATAGATGAAATTTGTGGGCTAATATAAACTAATAACTTTACAGTAGAGTCCCGCTACTCCGAATTAATTGTGACCAACCCAAATTCGGAATAAGCGAATAATGAATAAAATCAATAGATATTTAGGATACTGTAGTATAAATATAGGAATTGTAATTTCCGGCCAATATATAGCTCAGTAATCATCGTTTTCGATGGAATTAGAACATCGCAATCGTAATTTTCAGTGAGGTACCGAAGTGGATTGTCATAGAAAGTCGATATAAAGGATGGTGTTCGTTGATCGTGGCCAATAGTTGTCGTCTTTGCTGGCCAAGATAGAGTACAGAAAAAACTATTCTCAATTCTGCGGCCGCGATATTCAGTTTGATTGTCATTACACCAAATGTGCTTGGCGATCGTCACTTACGGCCGCGATTATGCATTGTAACTGCCCATTAAATCCTATATATGCTTTACGATTGTCACTAATGGCCACGATTAGGCAGTATAATTGCTAAATACACCCGATATGCTTTGCGATCATCATTTACGGCTACAATTACGCAGTTGATTATAAACTACACAGGATTTGTGCTTTGCAATTTTCACTAACAAAATTGTTTTTGACAATAAAATATCTTCGGAAAAGGCGGATTTTCAGATTAGCGGGATTCGGAATAGCGGGACTTTAGTGTATATGTTCATTAACTTCAATTTTATCGTTCCTCAAATTTTTATATACTGTAGTTTTCTTCTAAATTACATAATTTACCACAGTGTTAATATGCATTCATGATGACATATGGTCTTAATTATTCCTATTATAGTAGAATTAATAAAACTATGAAGCGTGAGAGGGAGGGGAATTTCACTTTTCGTTCGCCAGCACCAGGCATGTCCCACAGAAGACGAACTATAATTAACGAGTATTAGGGAGTTTTTGCCAACTATGGCAAAGCAATACGATAAACGTTAAATGGTATTTCTTAACATTGCATTAAATGGGGAACATCAGCTGATTTAACCGTTTAACGTTTATCGTGCTGTTTTACCGTGTAGATTGCAAAAACTCCCTATTATTTGCAAGATTCCGTTAAGCATATATTTTGACTTTTTTTTATCACAACATCATTTCTCATTGGTTGAATCATTTGGTTTGTTGTTAATTATATCTTACCCTAAAACTTTATTGAATGTCCGCTAGATAGTAACACTTGGACTTCAGAATTCATGGATATTTGGGAACTGTTCGTGTGTTTTCGTCTGCCTATAAGGGCTTAGCCTGTTGCTGGCAAATGATAAGTGATAAGTATATAAATTTCCCTCGTTCTCACGCTTCATGGTTGTATTAATTCAAGTATAATACAATTATAATTTGGTTAAGCAATAAAAATACTCATAAAAATTTGTTTAAGAGAAGGGTGGGAGGCAGTATACTCCTATAATTTCTGTGCTGCAGTGTAACTATACTGAAATGGACATTGCATAGGCACTGGAAAGGCTTTGTACAAAGCAGTACAGTAAAATAAGGCCAAAAACAACTTTTAGGTGGGCAACTGATGTACATTCAAAAAAATTGATAAGAGCTTCTTTTGAGCACTGTAATTAAAGATATGATGAGTCCCCAAAAAATAAAGTTGTTTTAGACCTGTAAAATCACGTTTAAAAAAAATGGTGTTTTTGTAATGGGATAAATTTAAAAAAAAGCTTCCGCTTTTCATTTTATCCCTGCATTTATCAATATAATGTTGTAATATTGTGGGACCACCACCGATAATTTTAGGGTGGTAAATACTTCATTTTGACCGGTTGTTAATTTTTGGCCGCCATCTTGGATCCGCCGTATTGGATAAATGTTATTTTTTTCCAATGTAAAGATAGTGTTGTGACACATCATTTCTGAGTAGATTTTTATGATGATTACAATACTGTAATCTGTTTTTGAAAATCTTGGTTTGTTTTAAAGATATACTAAAATTAAGATTCATCCCTATACATTTCTTATGGAAGTTTCGTCCTCTGAATTAATTTTATACTATTTTCCTTATACCTCCTGTCCTATTTGAGGTATGCAGTTCACTTTGGTTTCAAAATACCAAGTAATTTGCCAGCTTTAATATGAGCTATTAGCTATTAAAGTCAGGTGGGTTAGCTATTCAATGTAAGCTTGAATGTTTTTAGCAAATTTCACTATAGGGAAGAAGCTGTCACCGTAGGTCTCATGGTAAGACCCAAGCCCGAGACCACATAATAACTTTTCATTTAGAAATCCCCAGATGCCAAAAACACTATTTGTTAATTTTCACACACACACACATATACATATATATATTCAAGGCCATAGCCAATTGGGGGGGGGGGTCAGGGGGTCAAACCCCCCCCAGGCAAATGCATAGGAGCCTGGGAACAGGCAAAAAGGGTCCTAAAGGGAAAAAAGGTCTCCAGATTTGAGGGCCCGAAAATCCTGTCCCCGGGCTTGCCCAAACCCCCTCCAAATAATTCCCTGGCTACATCTTTGTATATATATATATATATATATATATATATATATATATATACATATGTGTATGTGTCTATAGTCACTATAACTCATGTCAAAATGGTCCAGTCTGAATGAAATTTGATGCAGACATTTAAAGTAGAAATTATTCAGGCAAGATAAAAAACCAGCCTGATTGGACCATCTTAAGGAAGGGGGGGGGGGTTAAGGGAAGATAAACCCCTCCAAAAACGGGGTTTGTGATTTTTTACATATGTAAAAGAAAATGATCAAATTCTGGTTTAGACCATTGAATTCAGCTTGAAAAAAACTAATAATTTGGTATATTGAATCATTGCTCTATGCCTACTGGTTACCGAGATATCGCTAGTGGTCAACTCAGTATGTTGTCCTATTTAATGTTAACCTTTCGGGAAAAATGAAATTCTATATCTCGCTTATTTCTCAACATATCTTAATGAACTTTTGTAGTTTAATCTAGTTGATATCTACTGGATTATTGCAAAAAATCTCTAAATTTGATACTTACAGTACATGGCAGCAATCCTGCATACTCGTTTCCCATGTTATTCTTATAGAGGAAATTGTTGTATGCTCAATTTGGGATTTAAGTAGATTTTACTTATTTGTGGCTCTGTCAAATAAAAGAAGTGCATTGTCTAAGATCTTCCACTTTGTCCTGCTACTACTAGTTAAAGAAATCTATCTTCACTGTATGGTTTTAAAATACTGTACTTTAAATTAATTAGCTGTGATTTAGATTCCACTTAAATACAATCACTCACTATTTAAACAACAGCTGATGGAGTGATCTAAAGTGCCTTATATGTAGGGTTTTTGTTTACTTAAGTAGAGGCTAAAAGATGTACTTGATAGTATTTGGTTGTGGGGGGGGGGGGGGAGGGAAGGAGTGCCCAGGACTAAGGCTTGAATCCAACTGGAAGCTCGTGTTTGCTCCAAATTATCTGTTTTGGCGGATCACTCATTGTAAGAATCATTGCCCAGAATTTGTAAGAAATGTGCAATATGAAGTCTAGAGTCATCTCATCAAGTTTGATTGCTTAAAACGTTGTGTTATAGAGGTTCCAGAGCTATAAAGAAAATCGGAAAAATGAAATACTATTGAGGTTGATTGGATGAAAACTAAAGAGTTATAGAGGTTAATTTAACATTGAGTGTTATTGTATTTTCGAGCGAATTAAAAAAGTTGATGTATTATGGAAATTGTCGTGTTATATCGAGGGTCGTAATATCGTGAGGTTCTATCGTAAAGTTATTCAATAGAGTTTGTTTAAGCAATCCAACTCATGTCACTCATTAGAGATATAAAAATTTAAGAAATGGGCATTTTTTGTGCCAAGAATGTTTAAAGACTTTTAAAACATGTATTAAGTTAAGGAGCTATTTGAATGGTACCCATCTGTCCACAGAGCAGAAAGGTAAGATGCTCACTTTGTATCACGAAAGTCACCAGGTAGATCCTAAGCAAGATACTGAGAAAATTTTGCAAAGGTTTGAATTTGGTCTTAGCTGCCACTATTGGGCTATTTTATTAATCGTGAGAAAATTAGTCTGCTGGTTGTTGTCAGCAAAGGCCGGTTTTTCATTGGTTGAGAAGGAGGGCGACTTGAAAGGTGAGTTAGAACTC
Organism: Flexamia atlantica; assembly: GCA_035578135.1. Taxonomy (NCBI): domain Eukaryota; kingdom Metazoa; phylum Arthropoda; class Insecta; order Hemiptera; family Cicadellidae; genus Flexamia; species Flexamia atlantica. Next base: position 42,587,481 of record JAQJVK010000009.1, read on the forward strand.
GACCGTCAACTCGCCCACTGTAAACAGATAAACGAGTCAGGTGGAGGGCGAGTTGAAAATTCTAAGTAATGGAGAATCTACTTGGCTGAGTTGATTGGGCTGAGTCACTCGACCAATGTAAACTGGCCTTAACACAGCTTTCATGGCATCCATCCCACAGTCATCTGCACTCATTTCCTGGTCAAAATACACAGCCAGTGCTGTGTCCCAGTCTTACCCAGGTGATAAAAGATATTAAAAAAATCTATACCAAAAGGCTATTTTTAATTTTTAAAAGACTATAATTGTGGTTTGGGGCACGATATTGACTTTTCGGTTGCAGCATTTTGTTTTTTTGTCAACCCTATAATACCCTTTTATAACTTTAATTTCCTTTACACTATCGGAAGTTTATGATGCACTTGGTGAACTAGATATTACCAAGGGTTGTGGCCCTGATCTTATACCCTCGAGTGTACTTAAGTATTGCTGAACATTACTCTGCCAGCCTTTGCGCTCCCTCATAAATTTGTCTGTTCATGAGGGAGTCGTTCCTTAAACTTGGTTACGTCGTGCTGATACATAAGTCAGGTCCCAAAGATGACGTCACCAACTAACGCCCAATTGTTATCCAGTCTGCTGTGGCCAAAGTGTGTGAAAGGCAGGTAGTTGGGAGAATGAACAACTTTTTTCAAAGGATTATCACACCAAAGCAGCATGGTTTTTCTCAGGGAAGGTCTACAACAACCAACTTGGTTATTATGGAGACTGAAATTATTAATGTCCTTAGTTTGAGAAGACAACTTGATGCCATTTACCTTGATTTCTCGAAAGCCTTTGACAGGGTCAGCCGTTGTCACCTCCTTGATAAACTTGAGGCTTATGGTATTGTTGGAAAGCTCCTTATGTGGTTTGAATCTTACCTCACCAATAGACGACTTATCGTGACGTATTTTGGTTCTTTTTCCTCTAAATTTATTGCAACACCACAAGGGTCGCACTTGGGACCATATCTTTTCAACACTTTCATCAATGATATTGTTGACTGCATTAAGGTTGATTGTCTTCTTTTTGCGGAAGACATCAAGATTTTTAGCATTGTTGAATCAGTCGCTGAATGTCGTTTGCTTCAGGAAAGTCTCATCGATGCGATTGAAAACTGGTGCCGTTACAATGCTATGAAGCTTCAATGTAAAAAAATGCACCTCCATTACATTTCACAAAATAAAATCCCAAACGATGTTCAACTACATGCTTAGTGACGTCCCTCTGAACCGATGCAACACTGTATGAGACCTTGGTGTTCTGTTGTCTCAAAACTGGTCACCTCATGACCACATCAACAGTATTTGTGCAAGAGCTTCTAGATCCCTTGGTGTCCTTAGTCGATCTACTAAAGACTTCAACCCTTTGACACTCAAGATGCCTTTTTGTGCTCATGTCCGGCCACTTCTGGAGTATAACTGTATTATGTGGTCTCCCCATCAGACTTCCTTGGTGCAACAACTGCAGTCAGTCCAGGATAAACTTCTCTGTCTTCTTGGTTGTCGGCTTGTCTATGCCTACAGGGATGTTCCAATATTGCTTCTGGCTGATCACGTTAATCTCCCATCTCTGGAGTTGAGAAGAAATACCCAGTCCCTTATGTTTCTTCACAAATTGTTAACTGGCGTCATCAATTGTCCAGAGATTCTTCAAGGCGTGTTCTTTCGCTGTCCCTCTGGTACAAGATCCGATGATCTATTTGGATGGTGCCACACTAGCTCCAACTACGAGTACAACAGTAGCCTTATATGACTGTAGCGTCTGGGTAACCTGGTCTCTTCCCATGTCAACTTCTTTGCCCACAACACCGCCAGCTTCAAAAGGAAGGTACCGCTGTTCTTGGCCATGGAAGTTCTGAATAGACAATTTTGCTGTTGCCATGATGCTAAAATATACTGTTATTGTTGTTATTATATTATTGCCATCATTTCTTTTGTTATTAGTCGTTATTATTATATTCTTTGTTATGTTATAATGTTGTTATCATGTTAATTATTAATTGTTGTTATTTATTGTCATGTATCTTGTTATTTATGTACTTCTTCTATGTATTGGGCTTACCCGTTGGAATAAATAAATAAACCCTGTCAGAAGTGGGTATTAGTAGGGAGTTTGAATCAGCAAACTTGAGGCAACCCCTCAAATTTGCGTTTTGGGGTCAGGGGCAGATAAGACATGAGCTAGAAAAAGTTGTGTTTTTAGTCATAACTTGAGTGCCTATTATATTTAACTGATCTGATTTCATTTAGAAGTTATTAAACTGGTCCGGACTATGGTACTAGCACTGTGACAAGGCACACAGCTACAAAGCATGTGGTAAGTAGTAGTACATAAGTTTATGAGGTATTGGAAGAAAAACTATCGTTCTTATGTGTGATCTACACTCACATAACAATTTTCCAGGATCTTCGGGACATACTTGACAAATCAACTCAGGGTGTTGTGGTTGTTAGTTTTGGATCTTTGGTGCGAGTATCCTCCATCCCAACTCCTATTATAAATATTTTCTTGGAAGCCTTCTCCAGGATCCCACAAACTGTGATCTTTAAGTATGAAGATGATTTACCTCATGCTCCGCCAAATGTCGTGATCCGCAAATGGCTACCACAGCGAGAAATCATTGGTAGGAAATCCAAATGTAATAATTTATTAATTCCATTACTGTCTAAAATCTAGAATCCAAACAATCAGGCCGCCACCCTCTTTTAAAAAAAAGATAAGAAAGATAAGATAATTGATTTCAAGTATAGCCAGCTCATGAAGGTGGTGTGGGGAAATGCTGCGTCATTCAAAATAAATGGTGTGAAACTATAGCCATCTCTAGGAATAAGGCCACGGCCTTCGACCTGGCAACGTCGCTTCTCAAGGGGTTTTTGCATAGTAAAACCATTGACTTTCCCTTACAGTGCCAGCTGGTTTCAAGTAAACAAAAAATAGTGCCATAAGAGAGTATAGATAACCAAATCAGCTGAACCCTTAGGCGCAATGTTGCCATTTACTAGCGCCGCGACCTTGTACTAGAGATAGTTATGGTGAAACTAATCAAGTGGTGCATTTCTACATGCATTGATCAAATTGATTAATAAATGCAGCAAAAGAGGTTATTGAGCAAGAGGTTTAGTTTGTAATATAGAAATTAAAGGCAAAGTAGACATTTGATTTTGATGGGCTTCCCACCGTTAAAATCAACAACCTGAGCTGCACTAGGTAAAGATCATTCTGACGAAATAGATTTCACATTTGGTTGAAGTTTTAAATAATTACTAATCTTTGAAACTGAAGGTTAATTCAGTAATTTGGTCGGTTGATACAGATTTAGTCATTTGGTTGACATATAGGATTTTAGTGATTTTATAAATACATTACTTTGTTATTTCAGATTTTTTGTTACTTTGTTGTTATTTTTGGTAATTTGGATTGCAATTTCTTACTTTAATAATTTTTAGTGAATTTCCCCTTTAGGGAAGAAGCTATTACCGTAGGCTCATGGTAAGACTTAAGCCCGAGACTATGATATATTTTTTTCCTTGGGGGCTGGGGAAACATTACCCCTTGCTACCTCGACCTAAAAGATCTTTTGTAGCACCCTTTCTTTTAGTCCACCAGCCGAAGTCCTTTCACGAAGCCATGGGGTTGATAGTCCATGATGACCTGTGCATTCACAATGGACAATTGTTCTATAAAAAAGCCTTGTTATGTCCTTTCCTGTTAGAGTAAACAAAGTACATTGAGTTATATTTTGATGAATGTTTGCAAATTAATCAAAATTAAGCTATGCCATTATTATTATGTAAATTAATAAAGCACGTATTATTTTTGTCTTCAACTGTAGAACACAAAAATGTGAAGGCTGTGTTGGCTCATGGGGGAATGGCAAGCACCATAGAGTGTGTTTACCTGGGCAAACCACTAATAGGAGTTCCCTTCTTTGCTGACCAGTCACTCAACCTTCAAGCAGTTGTCAAGAAAGGGGCTGGGTTGTTGTTGGACCTGAATGATCTCACTGCAGCCAGGATTGAAGCCGCTCTGAACACTGTAGTCAATGACCCCTCGTAAGTTCACCAAAATCATACTGTAAAATTAGTTCAGGTTTTACTGAATTACAGTTCACGCACAATATCTCTGGCGATGGCAGAGTCACCTAGTTGCATGGCATGGGAGGGGAGAGGGGGTACTTTTCTGAAGACATTGTTATACAGCCCCGCTGTTTGTCAAAAGTTCAGTTTACTGATAACGTATGTTAAAAATGTCATAATATGATATGGTTAGTAGCATAATAGCCATAGCTGGAGATATAATGTGCTAACTGCAACTATTTAACAAGCTTATTTAATATACTCATTGGTTTATATTAAGTCTGCTCTTCATTGTATAACCTTGGTAAAAGGTACAATTTTTTTTTCTCCCTTAGTAATCTGGAATGATTTTGATGAGAGATATGCAAGTGATCACACCATTCCAAGATGTAAAATTCAACAGTTATCTGATAAGTAATAAGTTATATTACTTCAATTAAATTTTTAAGCTAATAATAACATTAACATTAATAATGTATTGCTCTTAACAATTTTATGCAATTGCATACACATACAATTTTTTACTTATTAACAAGGCTTTTTCATTGAAAATAAATAAAAATAAAATAAAATATTATAAATATGAACAGATACACAGAAAATGCAAGGAGATTGTCCCGGCAGTTCCGTGACCGGCCGATGACGGCGCTACAGTCAGCTGTTTTCTGGACGGAGTACGTTCTCAGACACCAGGGAGCAGCATACTTGCGCCCAGCCTCTGTCCAACTGGCCTGGTACCAGCTGGCATTGTTAGATGTCGCTGCTGTTCTGTTGCTACCACTCATACCACTCATATACATCATCTACTTCCTCTTCTTCCGGGCTGTTGAGGTCAGTCCGAATGACTATCGGAACTATGAGAAAAAGAAGCCGGAGTGAGCGCTTTTCTGACAGCACCCAATGACTAGACTTGTATATTTTATCACTTTACTTTAGTCGTAAAGATGAGGTTTTAGATGTTGATTGTTTTAAACATTTATGTTGAAAATTGGGGTTTAAAGATGAGTTTTTATAAGCTCACAACAATGTAATACATCTTTTCACCAGTAATAAGGAAACCCTAATAAATAACAATAACAATAATGTTTACATTCTCATAAGCCACTTATTTTCCCTGGGATTTATCTGTTCTATCTATGTCTGTTAGAAAGGAAATTTTTTTTCTAACGTAAGCACTTTTAGCATGTTATTCTGAATGATATACAGTATACAGTATACATGATGTGATTAGTTATAAAATCATTAAAATGTAAAAGATCCGCAGGATGGGATGAGATACCACTATATTTAAAGAAAAAAGTAATGTATGTCATTGCAGAACCTTTATCAGTTATAATAAGACAATCATTTAAAACCTGTATTTTTCCTGAAAATTAAAAATATGCTGAGTTAAACCCCCTTTTTAAAAAAAGGGGAAAAACTAGATTCAAATAACTATAGACCGATTTCAGTGATGCCATCCTTCTCCAAAGTATTTGAAAAATTAGCTTTAATCAAAATTTCAGAATTTTTAGAAATTAATCATATTTGTGCTAACGAACAATTTGGTTTCAGAGGAGGTTTTCTACTGTAAGCACTTTTAGCATGTTATTCTGAATGATATACAGTATACAGTATACATGATGTGATTAGTTATAAAATCATTAAAATGTAAAAGATCCACAGGATGGGATGAGATACCGCTATATTTAAAGAAATATAGAAAACTTTAAAGACCATAATGAAATAACCATAAAGAAATAAAGAAATAACCATAAAGAAACCATAAAGAAATAACTTAAAGAACTAAATAACTTTAACCATAAAGAAATAATAAAACAGGGGCAGTTGCTACTTTAATCGTTGAAGTTTCCTGGGCTTTGGGTGAGTCACAGTGCACAATGGGTGTTTTCTGTGACTTGTCCAATTCGCTTGATTGTGTCAACCTGACATTCTTTAAAAAATCTAGCTGTATACAAAATTTCAAATAATTTTATTTTATGGTTAAAACCTTATTTAGGAAACTGAAAAAAAGAACAGTAATTTTTAAAAATAATATAAAATATAGGTCGCAGTGATAGGAGATAAAAATGGGAGTCCACAAGGTTCTATTTTACGACCTCTTCTCCTTTTGTCATATGAAATGATTTGCCAAAAAATGTTTAATCCAAAATTGTATTGTGTGCAGATCAAGGCCGTAGCCAGTGGGGGGGGGGTTAGGGGGTCAGAACCCCCTTCCCCCCGAAATAGTAGAAATAACCTAGAAATGGCAGTAAATGGGGGTGAAAACCCCCCCCCCCGAAATAGCCGTAACCCCCCCCCCAAAATAGTAAAAAACCACACGGAGAAATGCATAGGGGCCTGTAAAGAGGGAAAACGATCCAAAAGGGCAATAAAGGGGCCGAAAAGCACACGTGCGAGTAAAAAAAAAGGTCACCTCTTTTGACGAGCCGGAAGTTCAGCCGCCGGCCCAGTCCAAGTCCTCCCCCCAAAAAAATTTCCTGGCTACGGCTTTGGTGCAGATAATACAACTGCTATCATTAAAGCAAACTGAGTTGGATTTAAAATTAAAGCAAGCTTCTACTGAATTGTCTTGTTGGTTTGATATAAACGGGCTAAAGCTAAATCATGAAAAATTACAGTTGTTAAATTTTTGCACAGCACAATCAAGGAAAGGTTTTAATAGAGATATAATTTGCAATAACCAACTTATACCAAAAAATTGTAGTACAAAATTTCTGGGGGTTGAATTGGACATACATTTTTCTTGGGGTACCTATACATTGATGGTATAATTATAAAAGGTTCAGTTCAGCTTTTTATCAAATGCTGTTGCTAAGTAAAGTCATTGACTTAAAGACCAGAACCATAATTTATTGTGCTTTCTTTTTCTCTGTCTTACAGTATGGATTTCAGTTTTGGGGATTAGCTTGAAATGCAGGATAAGTTTTCAAAATTCAAAAAAGAATATGAAGCATTATTACTTTTTCCCCTTTAGGTCTTCTTGCAGACAAATTTTCAAAGAGCTTAAAATCTTAATGCTCAAAATTTGTGTACTTGTACTTAAAAACTTATTAATGGTAAAAGCTAACTTTTCTACCTCCTCCAACTTCATTTTTGATCATATGTACAATATTAAAAAATAATTTTTATTACCCAATACATCATCTGACACTTACTGAAAAAACTCCATCATAATATGATGGAGTTCTGAAATATTATTTCAGAACTTGAAACTATTACAGTTTAAATGAGTATTTATCAGATTCAGAATTGTAAGATTGTACATAGTCTATACAGAAGTTATAGTTAAGATTTGTCTAATATCTTATTTGTACTTGACAATGTCACCAGTTTTATTAGCAATGCTATATTGAAACATTTTGTGACAAATGATTTGATTTGATTTGGTTTTATGAAGCATTTAGATATTGGTAAATCATATCTTAGGTTTTATACCAAAGTAAGAGGTACTTACCAAATAGTTAATTAAAATAATAAAGCATATATTTAGTTTAGTGAAAATGGCATCAGGGTAATATTTTCTCCTAACTGCAAGCATTTGGATCATCAAATCATCTAAATATCTATGTTAATTATTTTTAATTTGGTCCTTTGAAAATGTGAAAGGCCTAGGGACAAAAATCTACGATTGTTTTATTACTAAAACTATGTATGAAAACAAAATCGAGTTTAATTTTCTTCCCAGTCCTTGTTAATGATACTTTCCTAAATGTAATCATTTAACAAATACTTGTGTATCTTCAAATGCATCATTATTTGATCCATAAAGATGAAATATTAGTTAAAAATGTTTTATTGTTTTCAATCAATTAAAAAAATAAAAAAGACCAATTCCACCTTCATTTAAAGGTTTTTTGAAGGGACTACTCCAAAGAGACTAAAGTCTAAAAAGAGACTAAAGAGACTAAAATCAAAATTCAGATTCAGGTTCAGATCATTTTATTCCAAGAAAAGGTACATACAGTAAATACATTAAATACAATTGTATCTACAAATTTTAAAATGTGTCTTGAGTCAGTTATCATACAATTAAATCCTTGAGTCAGTTATCATACTTAGACCAAAAGTACCTAATTTGTGTAGTGTTTTCAGTAATCTTGACTTAAAAGTAAGATAAAATTAAAATATTTAAAGAAATACAGAAAAATCATAAGGTACAGTGACCGAAATGTTTGAAATTCATTGGTGGTGATGGTGAGTTTATGTAAGCCGGGATAACACCGGGGTTGACAACAAAATGTTCACAACTTTTGTCTTGAACAATTCTTGACAACAGGTGTCGGCGGAAAAAGTTGGCGACAAAGTGCAAATTTTGTATTTATTTTGTTCATATTTTTGGCCTCTATCACCACTTTGACAAATGGTCAGGAAGATCTTTTACTATGATTTTGGAGACCGAACTAAATTCAGAATAATGTAAAATCAATATTATATATTTTATATATATATATATATATATATATATATATATATATATAAAGAGAGTTTTGTGTTAGTATATTTCACACCACAGCCAAAACTACCCGTCGTAGACTCTTGATCTTGACGTCAAATTAAAGCTTGAAATCTCATTATGTGCACAATGGTGACTATGGTGGTTGGATTTCGATATCTTTTAGGGCATAGGCACAGGATCGCCTGAAAGGGAACCAAATCAGGGATTTTGGAAGAGCTTTGAATAGTTGCCATAGTTCCCATTTGAAATAGCTACTGTGGTTGATAACAGAATGCAACACAAAGAAACAACAACAAGAAAAAATAATCTCCCGGGCAAAGCCGGGGCTATCAGCTAGCTAATAATATAGCTTAAATTCCGATTTTTACGAAACCATGGTTATTAGGTGCACATAGTTTCTTACACTGTTATGCACCAGTGTGATTCAGTGTTATGCACTGGTCCGTTTACCTTAGGTAAATACGGAAAAATTCTTATAAAACTTATGAGAAACAAGTTATTGCTATTAAATTATTAAAGCTTAAATTCAGGGGTAGCAAACCTTTTTGCCAACTATAAAAAGCAGTTTGAACGCACAATAAAACAAAATGATTGGTCAATTATAAATTTTTTAAACTCTTATTATTGATAACTTTACATTTCTAAAACAGTCACACATATTTGACTAATATAATATAGTTTTTAGTTAAGAACCACTTACTGAATGTATCTATACATATACAACCCCCTCCCTCTTCAAATGCATCTTAATACTGATACAAACAATAGTTCAGGATTTCATTTGTGATCATATAATGATTTTAATTAAAGACGTCTATTACAACCATACAAAACTTATTAGAAGGACTACACCCTACTCTTATCGAATTATAACGTATTTCAATATAATTAAGAACAGTTGTAAGTTGTGACTGCTTTTCTTAGTTTTTTTTTGCTACACGTATTTATTAAGTTTCAACTCTGACTATCTATTGAAAAACTTGTGATTGTCTTAGCAGCTAGTAAAGGATTAAACTATAGTCTCAAATGTTTAATTTCTATACAGCCATGTGCAACGAGGGTCACAGAAAAAGTGAAAATCCACTGGTTAGACTAATCTATTCCTCAAAATTTGTTATGTAAAGTCCAGATTACATTTATAAACGTACTTAAGAGAAGATTTGTTTGAAATTGGCGGATAAGAAACTCCTGCATTTCACAATAAATTTTTTTGGAACAGTGATTATTTTCAATTTTGCCTTTTCAGCCCCTAACAAGACTATGAAGTACAATTGAAAAATAAGTAACTTATCTTGGCAGCAACAGATGGGTTTCAGAACATCCGTGACCATCAGTTTTGGAAGATTCTTATAAAAAATGATTCTTTGACAATTCTCTCTATCTTCATTAACTGTTCATCTCAGTCGGGTGACCATCTAATCTCACTCCCGGAGAGGCATGTATATTTTATAGTTAAAGTTGTTCTTGTGACATATTTGTTGTTGAACGCTATGATTCGACGATAATTTCTATTTAAAAAAGTTAATAATTCTTAAATTGGAAATTTTGTTCATTTAATTAATTGAATTTCATTCATACACCATTTATGATCACATTGAAAAACATTTAGGTCCATGTAAGGATACTGCCTTAGTAAACAAGTGAAAATCAATATTACCTGAAGACAATTCATATAAATGTTAAATTTGAGTCAAAATATTGAGCAATGTAAGCATATAGTCAAGGCAATGAATGCTCAAAAAAAGTTATAGAGGGAATTGCATGGAACACAATTTTTGACTTTGCAGCTTTGTTTGGACTAGTTAGGAGGTCAACATATAAAAAGTCCCCGTCGACAAAACGATCAACTTTAGTATTACTTATTAAATTTAAAAATTAAACAAAATTAAATTTCCTGTGAGAAAAGTATACAGGTGTCTTGCAACCCTATGAACAAACATACATAGCACAAACAACATACAATCAAACATACATTATTCCTTGGGTCAAGAAAAACACATTTCACCATAGGAACATGGGTCTCTGGTGCCTAGTTTTCCGTCTGTCTGTCTGAATATGTGTTTTTACAAACAAATTCATAACTCCTAACGGTTTGAAGTACAAGCGTTGAGAATCTGCAAAAATGTTTATCTTATTAGGAATCTATCTTTGTTAAAAATTATACCAAAATATCGTCAACCATTTCAAAGTGGCGGCCATTTCAATTATTTGATGCCAAATTCCACGAAAACCGTTAATTTAAACAAAAAATTGAAAGAGACATAAAAGTAAGTCCATTTTTGTAGATTTCAATGATACCTTATTTGTTGAGATTGGATGAATATTTACTGAGAAATTAAATCTTTTCGTTGTGCTTGACTACTTTTCTCCATTTAAACAATGTTAAAATTACGGGGGGGCCATTGGTATCTCAGAAACTATATTGGATTTAGAGATAACTTTAATGGGGTGACTTCACCTACTTTTTTAAAACATTTAAAAACATGAATTCCATTTTCTTGCAAATGGCCGCCATTTTCCAATATGGCAACTTTGATTTTTCTTATGGGACACCCTATGTTTTATGGCGTATTTGGATTCTACGCTAAATTTTAAGAACTTATTATTCTTTGACATTTTTTCCTATACTCAATAGGTAAGTGGATACAAGCCGTTAAAGTTTGATTTTTTAACACCCCGCATTTTAACATTGTTTATAAGGGGAAAAGTGGTCATGCATTACGAAAAAAACTAATTACTCAGTAAATCTTTATCCAATCTTAACAAATAGGTATCACTGAAAACTACATAAAATGGACTTACTTTTATGTACCTTGCAATCTTTTGTTTACATTAACGGTTTTCGTGAAACTTGTCATCAAAAAATTTATATGGCCGCCATTTTGAAATGGTTTGTGATATTTTGGTATAATTTTAAACGATGATAGATCCTAATAAGATAAAGATTGTGCAAAATCTCAACGCTGTACCTTAAACCGTTTAGGAGTTATGAATTTGTTTGTAAAAAACACATACAGGCAGACAGAGGGAAAACTAGGCACCAGAGACCCATGTTCCTATGGTGAAATGTGTTTGTCTTGACCCAAGGAATAATGCTATGTATGTTTGTTCATAGGGTTGCAAGACACCCTGTATAATATGTCTATTTTGGTCCAACCGTTAACAAGGAAAGCACTTATTTTATTAGTATTTAAACAAATATCCCTTCCATAAGAAATACATGCAAATTTGTGGGTACATAAAAGCCCAATGGGGTAACACTTTTTTCACCTAAAGAAAAATGAACAGCATCAGGAAATATTGACAAAATTTCCAGTAATTTGACACCTCAATCATATAAATTGGTCCAAAAATAAAGGTGTTGGTAAGCTCACAAAAAACGATATTAATTAATTTTTTACTACATTTTTGTAGAATTCCTTGAAAAATAACGGTTTTTATGAGCTCCGCCAACACCTTTATTTTAGACCATTTTAGCGAATTTCCCCTATAGGGAAGAAGCTATTACCATAGGCCTCATGGTAAGACCTAAGCTCGGGACCACTATAACTTTTCGTTTTGGGGCCCCCAGAAGCAAAAATTACTATTCGTTCGAATTTATATATATACTAGAGGACCCACGCTGCTCCGCAGCAGTAAATTTTGGTACTAAGACACAAAATCAACTCAAATAATTCTTCATTTACAAAATTAATGTTACATGCAATGCGCGCAGCTTCACAACTTCAACCTGACTTGCCCGACACTTGCCTAAGTTGAAATAGAGGTTCATGTAGCTGGGCACGGTTATGTTGGAATTTCAGAAAACCAATTATACAACGATTTATTACCAACTTGGTAATAATTTGTTCCACGAAGGAAAAAGAAGGAATTTATTGAGATATTCTGTACTTAAGATTAAAATTTAAACTTAAGTAATCGAAAAGCAAGGCGGACCCCAAGTCTATAAACATTGTGGGCCACTGAAAGGCCCCAGTGGAAGGGGGTACAGGGGCCCTCCCTCGGGAAAATTTGTAGAAATAGAATTGCTAACTGTAAATTACCACTGTTTTTAGACAGTCTAGAGGCAAAAGAAAATACAAAGGAAGCCCAGATATTGGAGTAAGTAAGAGGTAAATTTTCCTTATCCTTATAGTTAAGATTTTGTATATAACAATTCAGGTTGGAAAATATAAGTTGATAATATGTTAAATCATGGCAGAGCAGGAGAGGGTGGCTGTGTCATATTTCCGAAACTGTTTATGTTTAAGTTTTTATAAACGTCTTAAAAAGAAATAAATATGGATTCCAAGTCACAGTCCAGTGCTGCATCCAGCTCAGATGAGAACATAGAAGTTATCATCATTTATGATGACGACTCAGCCTCAGATGAAACGCCTATCATCTTAGAATCTGAGGGATGTTCCAATGTGAGTAATATGAAAAATGTATAGTTATACTAAGGAAGTTATACTCTATACTGGAGGTAGCAGTGTAATACATTTGTTTATGAAAAAGCGGTGATTACGGTATGGCAGGTTAACAAAATAAGAGGATCGGTCCCCTAATGTTTGAATTATTCAAGTTGCACTGTACTAAGGAGGTTATTTTTAGTACTGGAGGAAGCACTGTAATGCATTTATCTATGAAAAGCGGTTTGTCAAGTAGGTAAAATAAAAGGGATCACCGTCTTAATTTATTAATGAAGTCATTCTTTGATCATGTGAAGAAAAAAATAATATGTTTATATCATAGCTCACTGCCTCTAATCACAATTACAACTTACTCTTCACATAAATTATAATAGTTTCCCCCACTTATATTTATGATTTGCAGAGTGCTTAACAGTGGAAAGATGCTGCCCTTGATTTCGACCAAATTCCATTTAATTCACAAAATCATTTCTACCCAGAGGCTTACTTGCTGAATCTTATACTGTTTCATGAGAATTAAAATTTAATATTGCATAAAAATTAAACTATAAAATATTAGGCCTATGTTAATAACTGCATTTTTAAAATAGTTCGCCAATAAACTGTAAAATATTAAATTTTAACTCTGATTCCGACATGTCAGCCCGGCACATACGACTTTTCAAATTAACTATATAACATGCTGAAATACCCCCGTTGCAGACCTGCATACTCAGTGAATTTCATATGCAAAAGAACAAAGTTCAAGCCAACATAGCGAGGTTTGAGGTGTTTTTGTAAGCTCCATAAGAATAACATGGGGAATGAGTATGCAGGTTTGCTGCCACAAAAATGGAAATAACGGGGATTTTAGACTATAATATGTTAGATCTCATCTAGATGAAGCCACAAACCAAGTTTTATCAAGATATGTTGAGAAATAAGTAAGATATAAAATTTTACTTATTTCCCATAACGTTAACATTGGGACAACGTACTGTGTTTACCACTTTCAATATATTGGTAACCATTGGACATAGTCCAGTAATTCAAAATCCTAAATTGTTTGTTTTTTTTTAGCTGAATTCAATGGTGCCAACAAAAATTGAATAAATTCAGATTTTTTAATATAAAAAAACACTTATAGGGCTGGTTCTCGAATTCGCCCGATTGATTACCACTTTACACATCTGTACCAAATTTCATTAAGATCAGACCCTGAACAGACTCAGAAAAGGAAAACCTAATTTATGTATATATAAGATTTGTGTTGTTCGGAATTCAGCAGAGTGCTTCAGGTACGTTCGATCATAATAATCAATAGCTCAAATGAAAGCTGGAATTTCACTGAAGGTTCTGAGACTAAAATATATAGAATTACATAATTAGAACTGAGAAAATATATTTTCAATTGAATTCAAAATTCGGGAAATAATCAAATTTATGTTTTTTGGTCGAGTAATGCAATAGATTAATGAATGCCGATGCTTGATGGCAAATCTTTGCGTGCATACCTTTAATTTAAGGCCTTATTTATGAAAATTGGTAGAGTAAAAGAGCCAAACAGACTCGGAAAAGAAAAACAAAATTTTTTGTGTTATTCGGAATTCAGCAGCGTGCTTCAGGTACGTCCGATTTTAATAATCAATAGCTGAAATGAAAGCTGGTATTTCACCTAAGGTTCTTAGACCAAATCATATAAAATTACGTAATTAAAAATGGGTAAATATATCTTTAAATGAATTCAAAATTCGGGAAATTATCAAATTTATGTTTTTTGGTCGAGTAATACAGTTGATAAATGAATGCCGATGGTTGATGGCAAATCTGTGCGTGTATACCTTTAATTTAAGCCCTCAATTATGAAAATCGGTCGAGTAGAAGAGCCAAACGAACTCGGAAAAGGAAAACCATATTTAACTCTTATAAGAAATGTACAGGGAGGAAGTTGCTCTAATGCATAATTTGAGTAATTAGGCAGATAAATGAATGCGGATGCTTGATGGCAAATCTGCGTCTGCGTACCTTTAATTTGAGACCTCAATTATGAAAATCGGTTGAGTAGAAGAGCCAAACGGACTCGGAAAAGAAAAACCAAATTTTTTAAATATATAGATATATATATATATATATATACACATCTATGTGTCTGTTAGCACGATAGCGGCCGCAAAAACGGTCCGATTTTTATGAAATTTGATACGGTCGTGTAAAGTGGTAATCAATTGGACAAGTTCGTGAACCAGCCCGATCGGACCACCGGAAGGGGGGGTTAAGGGGAATAAACTCCCCCAAAAATGGGTTTTTTTGAGTTTTTTACATAAAAAAATAAGATTTATCGAATTTTTGTGGGGACCATTGAATTCAGCTCAAAAAAACAAACAATTTAGTATGTTGAATCATTGCTCTATGTCCATTGGTTACCGAGATATTGAAAGTGGTAAACACAGTACGTTGTCCCAATGTTAACCTTATGGGAAATAAGTAAAATTATATATCTCGGTTATTTCTCAACATATCTTGTTAAAACTTGGTAAATAGCTTCTTCTAGTTCAGATCTACTAATTATTGAATTAAAACCACCCAGTTTTAATATACCTGTAGCAGCAAACCTGCATACTCACTCCCCATGTTATTCTTATGGAGCTTACCAAAACATGTCAAATATCGCTATGTAGGATTGAAATGTGTTGTTTTGCACTTGAAATTTGCTGAGTATGCAGGTCAGCTGCAACGGGGGTATTTTTATGATTGAGGTGTCAAATTACTGGAAATTTTGTCAATACTTCCTGAATGCTGAGCATTTACCTTTAGGTGGAAAAAGTGTTGCCCCATTGGGCATGTATGTTACCCACATCTTAACATATATTTCTTATGGAAGGGATATTTATTATTTGATTTTTCGCTACTCATCATTTAAATTATACACAAAAAAAAACAAATAGTTTTTGTATAATTTAAGTGATGAGTAGCGAAAAATCAAATAATAATAAAATCACCAAAAAATCACACTGTCAAGAGAAGGGATATTTGTTTACATATTAATAAAATTAGTGCTTTCCTTGTTAATGGTTGGAACAAAATAGACATATAATATACTTTCCTTATAGGAAATTTAATTTTCTTTAATTTTCAAATTTAATATAGAATACTAAAAATTGATCAATTTCAATATATTTAAGAAAAACCAAAAAATGGTACCTTCAGACCCCCCTCCCTCCCTCCGCTCAAGGGCTACGGGCGGGGACTTTTGATATGTTCACCTCCTGACTAGACCAAACAAAGCTGCAAAGTCAAAAATTGTGGTCCAAAAAATTCCCTCTATAACTTTTTTTGAGCATTCATTGCCTTGACTATATGCTTACATTGCTCAATATTTTTGACTCAAATTTAACATTTATATGAATTGTCTTCAGGTAATATTGATTTTCACTTGTTTACTAAGGCAGTATCCTTACATGGACCTAAATGTTTTTTCAATGTGATCATAAATGGTGTATGAATGAAATTCAATTAATTAAATGAACAAAATTTCCAATTTAAGAATTATTAACTTTTTTAAATAGAAATTATCGTCGAATCATAGCGTTCAACAACAAATATGTCACAAGAACAACTTTAACTATAAAATATACATGCCTCTCCGGGAGTGAGATTAGATGGTCACCCGACTGGGATGAACAGTTAATGAAGATAGAGGGAATTGTCAAAGAATCATTTTTTATAAGAATCTTCCAAAACTGATGGTCACGGATGTTCTGAAACCCATCTGTTGCTGCCAAGATAAGTTACTTATTTTTCAATTGTACTTCATAGTCTTGTTAGGGGCTGAAAAGGCAAAATTGAAAATAATCACTGTTCCAAAAAAATTTATTGTGAAATGCAGGAGTTTCTTATCCGCCAATTTCAAACAAATCTTCTCTTAAGTACGTTTATAAATGTAATCTGGACCTAACATAACAAATTTTGAGGAATAGATTAGTCTAACCAGTGGATTTTCACTTTTTCTGTGACCCTCGTTGCACATGGCTGTATAGAAATTAAACATTTGAGACTATAGTTTAATCCTTTACTAGCTGCTAAGACAATCACAAGTTTTTCAATAGATGGTCAGAGTTGAAACTTAATAAATACGTGTAGCAAAAAAAACTAAGAAAAGCAGTCACAACTTACAACTGTTCTTAATTATATTGAAATACATTATAATTCGATAAGAGTAGGGTGTAGTCCTTCTAATAAGTTTTGTATGACTATAGACGTCTTTAATTAAAATCATTATATGATCACAAATGAAATCCTGAACTATTGTTTGTATCAGTATTAAGATGCATTTGAAGAGGGGGGGGGTTGTATATGTATAGATACATTCAGTAAGTGGTTCTTAACTAAAAACTATATTATATTAGTCAAATATGTGTGACTGTTTTAGAAATGTAAAGTTATCAATAATAAGAGTTTAAAAAATTTATAATTGACCAATCATTTTGTTTTATTGTGCGTTCAAACTGCTTTTTATAGTTGGCAAAAAGGTTCGCTACCCCTGAATTTAAGCTTTAATAATTTAATAGCAATAACTTGTTTCTCATAAGTTTTATAAGAATTTTGCCGTATTTACCTAAGGTAAACGGACCAGAGCATAACACTGAATCACACTGGTGCATAACAGTTTAAGAAACTATGTGCACCTAATAACCATGGTTTCGTAAAAATCGGAATTTAAGCTATATTATTAGCTAGCTGATAGCCCCGGCTTTGCCCGGGAGATTATTTTTTCTTGTTGTTGTTTCTTTGTGTTGCATTCTGTTATCAACCACAGTAGCTATTTCAAATGGGAATTATGGCAACTATTCAAAGCTCTTCCAAAATCCCTGATTTGGTTCCCTTTCAGGCGATCCTGTGCCTATGCCCTAAAAGATATCGAAATCCAACCACACAAGAAGGACACATTTCACCTTTTTGTTGCCTGGACTAATAATATACTTGATTATTTTAAACATTGTGGATGACTGTAAATTAAATACTTAATCCGGTGGCTGAGTCATGTGACCTTGAATAGGGTCTGACTTAGATTTTATGATTAATTCTAGTTCTACTTATTGCACTGAACAAGAATATGGCAGATACCAGAGTGGCATTCTTGACCTTGGGCAGCTTTGGCGTTTTTGAATATCAAAGGTAAAAGTTCACAGGGCCAAAAAATACAGAAACAGATATTGAAAGAAAATGTATTTATGATATCCAAACAAATATTCCCAAAGGTGTTGATTTTAAACCACTGCTGATAGTTGCTGGGTGGTGAGTACTTCATATTGATTAGGTATTAACTTTCAGCCACCATCCTGGATCTGCCGTATTGGGTACACTTGTGAGTTAGTTGCCCCAACTGATTCCTTGCAAATATTTCACTAGTTGGTTATGTCTTCCTCGTACATACAGTGTGTAAAAAAAGTCCCGGAACGGCTTAATATTTTTTGAACCGAATTGGTTTGAGGAATCAAACTTTGCACATTCACTCCTATGTAAAAAAACTACTTTCTGAGGTGTTTACTGACTCTCGGGCCCAGTGGCGTAGATAGACTTTGGTCAAGGGGGGGGATATAACCGGGGGGTCTGGGGGGTATGGAATACCCCCCAGAAGGAGGGGGGTTTGGGGGTACCCCCCCAGAAAAATGTTGAAAATTATAACTCTAAAACTAGCTTTTTATGCAATCTAGAGGCATAGTGGAACTCATATTATACGGAATAATTGATGCAGACACGTAGTCGCCGCGCGCATACCGGAAGGCTCGTTCCCCAAAAGAACGAGCTGAATACACGGGGAGTGGTTTGTGGTTTGATGTCATAATGATCTTACATTTGCTTTATTCTTTTTTGTATGTATACGTTTTTACTTCATTCTCATAATTCTGTTAAGCTGCTTTCACGTAGTTTTGGTGCTTTTATTAAAAATACCATCCGTCATTTTTATTTTACTTAAGCTTGAAGAAATTACTTTTTATTTCATTTTATAATAAAATCACTAGATAACAAATGAATATAGGAATCTGCATCAGTCCACTTCACTCCATTCTCTGCTAGCACTGATCACTGAAATATTGTTTCAGCATAGTTACAACAAGTAAATCTCATAATTTTTTAATGCCATTAGTATCATCTTCACTCTCACTTTTTCCTTTTAGAGCGAAAACCCCGTCAGTTTGCACTGTTTCGACATCACAACATATTGTAGTCACGTCGCGTCGAGTCGCTGCGAATTACGCAAGGTCACAGAACTAACTGACCGAGTTATAAACGCATCCTATACGTCAAAGTGAGATCAGATGCGTTAGTTCCGGTGTTGGCCGTTAGAGGGAATATAGGTAGTGGGTGAATCTAGTATTTTTATTGGCTACTTCAGTTCCAACGTGAAATAATGTAGGCCTGTATAGCCTAATTAGAGGTTCTGGTATACAGGACTAAAAACATTCAGGACAAAATGAACAACCATTATAATTTTTCTGTAAGATGTAATATTATAGGCGGCGAATTTTTATCTAATATCAATTCGGCTGTGAATGGCATCGTTTGCAGTTGCGTTCTCAGACTGATTTATCGTCTGTCTTTCATAACAGGGTATTTGCAAATCGGGGACCATCAGTGACTAGGGTACAGAAAATGCGAAATTTTGCTTTGATTCTGTTACAATAACAGTTCACTTTCAGTTACGCATTCGCCGCTACCACTAATATTCCAAAATTTAAGCCTCTTGTCACCGATCCTGCCGCGTTCGTTTGGCGCGCAATACCTCAAAGATAACATTTTTTGGCAGTTTTTCAATTACTAAATAAATAATAGCTATAATAACTTTATTTATATATTTTTACAAAGATTTTGTATTTATTATTGCGGTAAAAGAATTACTTCCTAGTTAAAAGTCGTGGCCTAACTTTAATTTTTTTGAGTATAGTTAATTTTTTTTACATACTGTAGGGCCAAGGGGGGGATATATCCCCCTCATCCCCCCCCGTACCTACGCCACTGCTCGGGCCCCGGTGGGGGACAGCCCACAAGGAGTCGGTACAAAATCTTAAATGTAAGCATAGGTCGATATGCACATCATTCTAAAGGGCTAATCAAGTAGAGTTCAATGCTGTAAACTGCACTTCAAAAGGTCCATTCGTTACAAAATGGCGGCTGATCAAAAATCTAATAGACTTCCCCTATGAAAATTTGCTTGATCAGACCTGATCAAATTTAATCATTTTTGATCAAGCAGGATCAAAAATGAACAAATTTGATCAGATTTGTTCAAATAACCTGATCAAGCCTGACTCGGTTGATCAAAACTGATCAACTAGCCTTATCAGGCCTGACCTGGGTGTTCCAAATTCTTCAGGAATTTTTGATCAGGCCTGATGTTACAGCTTGAATTATCAGATTTGATCAGACTTGATCAGGCATACTGATCAGGCCTGAAAGGAGTGTTCAAATTTCTTTAAGATTATTTGATCAGGCCTGATGTTATAACTTGAATCATCAGATTTGGTCAGACTTGATCAGACATACTGATCAGGCCTATTACAAAGTTTTCGCCTAAATTTCGTCTAATAATTGTTCACAGCCTATGTCTGGAGAATCAAAACTCTGGGATTGAAGGTTAGGCCTAAAAGCCTATATTTTAGGATGCCGAAGAGGATGTTAGCTTCAATGGGGGACGGCCCACGAGGAGTCGGTGCAAAATATTAAATGTAAGCATGGGGTTATATGTGCACATAATTTTAAAGGTCTAATCAAATAAAATTCAATGCCGAAAACTGCATTTTAAAAGGATTATTGGTTAAAAATGGCGGGTTATTTAAGTTTGCAATAAAAATACATAGGCTTAGGTTTGTTACGCAATTTTATTTATTAAATCTTTTATTCCAACCCCTCCCCAAAACCTAAACCTATGAACTTTTGTTGAGAACTTGAATCAGCCGCCATTTTGTAGGAGATGAACCTTTTGAAGTGCGGTTTGCGGCATCTCTACTTGATTTGCTCTTTCAAATGATGTGCATATCAACCTGTGCTTACATTTCAGATTTTGTACCGACTCCTTGTGGGCCATCCCCCCTTGGAGGTAATTTCCTCTACGGCACCCTAAAATTTAGGATTTTAGGTCTGACAAACTATTCCGGAGTTTAAATCTTTCAGACATAGTCTGTAAACAATTTTTAAGCAATCTTTGAGCGAACACTGTGTATTTTCCTTTAGATTTTTGATCAGCCGCCATTTTGTAACGAATGGACCTTTTGAAGTGCGGTTTGCGGCATTGAATTCTACTTGATTAGCCCTTTAAAATGATGTGCATATCGACCTATGCTTACATTTAAGATTTTGTGCCGACTCCTTGAGGGTCGCCCCCCATCTGGGACCAAGAGTCGGTAAGTACCTAAGAAAGTACATTTTTTACATACAAGTGAATGTGTAAAGTTTTATTTCTCTAACCAATTCAGTTCAAAGAATATTTAGCCGTCCCAGGACTTTTTTACACACTGTATATATAAATTCAAAGACTCAGATATGAATCCAAAGGCTGGTTGGGAAACATGGTTGATTAGGAGGTTTAGTTTGCCTTCAGACGTAATTGATTCATTTGATGAATATTTAAATGGAACCTACACTTATCTAGATGACATCAGCGTATGTGGGAAGGATCAGCGTGACTATGATGTCAACTTAAGAAAAGTTTCTTGGAGCTATCAAGAAATATGGTTTGACAATTAATGAAAACAAGAGCAAATATTCGCTTAAAAGTCCATAAACCTCCTGGGATATGAAATAAGCAACAAAACCATCAGGCCAGATCAAGACAGACTAAAACTGTTGCAGAATCTGTCACTGCCTACAGACACAGCTTCAATAAGAAGAACAATAGGGATGCTTTCTCACAACTCAAAGTGGGTTCCCCATTACTCTGAAAAAGTCCGTAGTCTCATCCAATCTAAAACATTTTCAGTTTCACCTTAGGCTGCCACGAGCTTTGAAAATCTGAAGCAAGATATAATCAAATCTGTTATTTCAGCAGTTGATGAGGATATCACATTTGATGTTGAAAATGATGCATCTGAGCATTCAATTGCAGCAAGTCTTTCCCAGAATGACCGCCCAGTTGCATTTTTCTCAAGAATCTTAACGTAAAGTTATTTAAGGCACTCTGCCGTTGAAAAGGAAGCTTACGCTATTGTAAGTGGCAAAAAGCAAGCTCTGAGGTGACGACATTTTCTAATCGGCAGACACTTTAGTCTCATTACCAACCTAAAATCTGTACCCATGTTTCATAACACCCACACTCTAGTAAGACCAAGAATGAGAAGTAGGAATTTACCATACTCTTTGGAAGGAATCAAGAAAATGACTGCTTTGTGTCCCATCTCTGTGCGGAAGAAAAGCCTCACTTTTACAGACCACAAGAAACAGCACTTATAAAAGCAACTGCTCCATTCGAAAGATTGAATGTAGATTTAAAGGGACCATTACCTACAAATCTAAAAACAAGTCTTTACTAACAATATGGATGAATTATCACGCTTCCCGTTTGCCTATCCTTGCCAAGACAACGAACACAGTAGTAGAAAAGTTATGTGACTTGTTCTTTGTTCTGCCTTCTTTTATTCATACTGACAGAGGTACATCATTCATGTCTTATTTTTATCTGTACATACTATAATATCTATTTACATTTGAACAGAGTTATATTTACTGATATTAATTTATAAAAATAATTGTTTTCCTGTTACACTCTTCTATAGAAAAGTTTTTTTGCTTATTACTTCTTGGCGTACCTCAATAAAAATTTATATGTGGCTCATCAATTTGAGATCTTCTGCATTTTAGCTTTAGCCTAAAATCCCCCACTTATTTTGCACTTTTGTGGCAGCAAACCTGCATCCTTATTTCCTACGTTTTTCTTATAAAGAGTATTTTTGCATGCTTATTAAAGGACATGCTGATTTTATTTAATTCATCCGAAGCTTCGTCTAAATTGTCTATTTATGCATTTGGGTTATTGGAATTCGCTAGGTATAAAGGACTGCTGTCTGCTCACCAGAGGTATTTTATTCTTGGTAACTGGTCATTATGGCCATCTACCAATAATATAAGATGAACATGAAGACGTAGCAGCTACAGCAAAATCATTGAATGCTGTATGTTATAGCTAAAGGACATGAAAAATATTAATCTAAAATATTACCTACTAAATGAGAACTGTTAACCAATTAATTCGTACCGCCTGTGTATTTTAAACTTTATTTATTTCGGGAGTAAACATAGGAGATTCTAATTAGAGTAGACCCCTGACAGTGCAGCCAGCCACTTACTGATCTGCCCTTGACGTTGATGCCATCATTGCCAACCACATCCTGAGTCACACCCTTACCGAGGTACGAACTTGTAACGCTGTGGTGCGCGTTCTATTAA
This sequence comes from Flexamia atlantica, assembly GCA_035578135.1. Lineage (NCBI taxonomy): Eukaryota > Metazoa > Arthropoda > Insecta > Hemiptera > Cicadellidae > Flexamia > Flexamia atlantica. Next base: position 42,610,871 of record JAQJVK010000009.1, read on the forward strand.
AACCTATTTTATTGAATTGGTATTGGTTTAAATTTCAGTAAATCTTCTCAGTTGAATGCCCCAACAATTATAATGTTATTTAATTATGTTCTCACCAGCTTTTACTGATGAGTCCGCCTGCGATTAAAGTGATTGTACAGTAGGCCTGATATAAGACTTGGGAATTAGTTTTCCGGAGATAACATTTGAAGGAGGCTGATTAGGGAACAGATCGAAGTTTTTATCTTATGCTAGCCCTAACGGCTGGGAAACCCAGAGAGAATCCCAAACAAAAATGTCCGTGTTTAATTATTGGGTCGAAGGTGCAATTCAAACTTAAAGCTGATTCTTTTGTAAATTTTCAGTGAAGAAATAATTAAAAAGATCAAACACGGAAATATTAACATAATACTCTGGTATAAATGATATGTTGTTGAAAGTTTGGTTGTCTGCGCGTAGAAATCATCTCAAAACTCTATTATAGGTTTCAAATACTGAAAGTAACTAGCTTCCATTATTACAAAAGCGCATTCCATTAAAATTCATGCATACAACATTTCATTCGTAAGAAATATTTTAGAATTAATTGGGTTAAGGCTAAGTTGGAAACGAGATAACTGCGAAATGGAAATTAAAAAAATAATCAGCTAGAAAATATAGTTTATAATAATTCTAGTCACAACATCATCTTAGCTTTGGAAAATAACTTTTTTGATCCAATTTGGTTTTTAGATCCAATAACGATTTTGATGAAAATTTCATGGTTTTTAGTGCTTACGATGACAAACAAAATGACTCCACCCGGATGTCTGTAAAAATTCAGGTTCAGAAGTTGTATGAGGGTTTAAGTGTTAAAAATTCATATTTTTTAAATTTCACAAAATCTGTAACCTCCAAAGTAAATATACTTGCAACCATTAAATTTGACTTGCAAAACTAAATAATGCAGTATTTTGAATCATTAGTTTTCACCACACTACGACGAAATCACCTGTTTTACAAATGTCAAACGCGGACCGAAACACACTGTTTGCCGCCACAGGACCGAAAACGTTTAGGGCCCTAGGGCCGAAAGTTAGCTGATCGTTTATTTGCTTGAAACAAAGTTAGAACATTACATAATTATACGGAGGTTCCAAAGACAGGATAGTAGCGATCATATGATTTCCATAGCTGTGTTTTGTTTCAAGTGCTGAGTCAAATAATAATCAGTTTTTTTTTAATTATTTAGGGTATATTTCATTGTGTAGTGAGGTGAAAAATAGCGTTCGCACTTCGGCCGAAAGGGTTTTGCAGCTCTCGATCGTTTCAAATTCTCGACTTCGTCTCGAATTTGAAACACGATCTCGAGCCTGCAAAACCTCATTTACGGCCCTTGTTGCGAAATATACTATTACGTCAACTGGTTGCGGAGATAATTGATATTTTAGTTCGGCGGTAAACGCAGTACGTTGCCCAATGTTATTCTTATGGGAAATATTTAAAAACCGATATCTCCGCTATTTACTAACCAATTTTGATAAAATTTGGTGTATATTTGTGTCATAATTAATTGTTAATTTGTTTTATTTCACTATATATGTTTTCTGGTTTTAAATGACTTGAAGGGAGAAAGTATGTGTCAGTTTCCTGATACCGTTTATTTTTTAATTGCCCCATAAAAACGCATCAAAAACGACCAAATTTCTAAAAAACAGCCCTAACGATTTTGATTAAAATGTTATGGTTTTTAGTGCTTGAGATGACAAACAAAATGACACAACCCGTATGTATGTAAAAATTCAGGTTCAGAAGTTATGGGGGTTTAAGTGTTAAAAAATTAATATTTTTCAAATTTCATAAAATCTCTGTAACTTCTAAAGAAAATATACTTGCAACCAAATTTGGCTTGAAAATTAAATAATCCAGTGTATTGAATTATTAGTCTAAGTCAACTGGTTGCGGACATAATTGATATTTTATTTTGGCGGTAAACGCAGTACGTTGTCCAATGTTATTCTTATGGCAAATATTTAAAAAGCGATATCTCCGTTGATTACTAACTGATTTTGATAAAATTTGGTATGTATTTGTTAGATAAATAATTGTTAATTTGTTTTATTTCATTATAAGGTTTCTAGTTTTCTGGTTTTAAATTATTTCAAGGGAGAAAGTAAGTGATAGTTTCCTGATACCATTTATTAATAAACGTATCAGGAAACTGACACATACTTTCTCCCTTCAAGTAATTTAAAACCTGAAAACATATTTAGTGAAATGAAACAAATTAACAATTAATTATCACACAAATATATACCAAATGTTATCAAAATCGGTAAGTAAATAACGGAGATATCGGTTTTTAAATATTTGCCATAAGAATAACATTGGACAACGTACTGCGTTTACCACCGAACTAAAATATCAATTATCTTCGCAACCAGTTGACGTAAACTAATGATTCAAAATACTATATAATTTAGTTTTTAAGTAAAATTTAATGGTTGCAAGTATATTTTCTTTAGAAGTCGCAGATTTTGTGAAATTTGAAAAATATGAATTTTTTAACACTTAAACCCCCATAACCTCTGAACCTCAATTTTTACAGGCATGCGGTTGGTGTCATTTTGATTGTATTTTCATGGTTTTTAAGCACTAAAAACCATGAAATTTTTTCAAAATCGTTAGAGCCGTTTTTGAGAAATTTGGATTTTTGTCATTTTTATGGGTTTTAATGGGGTAAATACACTTAAAAATAAAAAATAAAAAAATGATAAATACGCCTAGAGATACCACGGCTTTATACCTACATGCCAAATTTCATGAAAATCGGACCACTGATGTTGTCTCTAGCTTTGTTTACATCCACACACACACACATCCCCCCAAACACACACACACACACACACACACACACACACACACACACACACACACACACACACACAGACACCATGCCAAAAACCACTTTTTTGGATTCAGGGAGCACTAAAACGAATATATCCACTAAAAACTCAAATTAGAACACTTAGACGAAAACAATACTTTCTCCATATACTATGCATAGGGGGGAGAAAATAAAAGTCTTTTGGGCGATTTCCCGTGTACGCCTACGAATTTTGAACATGTTGAAAAGCTTAATGTTTGGGTGGTTTCCCACAGATAAAAGATCGTGTTACAATTTGTTCTGTATAACGTTTTTTTGTAACTAAATTTAGTGGACTAAATTTTTTGTAAATTTAGTTATGTATGAATTCAAACTATAAAAAATCACGAATACAAAAAGACAGTATTATAGATTACAGAGAACATACTTTTTAAGATTTTTACATCAGAGTATTTAATTTTGTGTATTTAATTGCACTAAGGCTTTTTGGGAGCTATAAAGTAACTTGGGAATCGAATCCGAGACCTCTGAATTCAACACTATGACACTCTTTACTATAGGCTGGCTGGAAACCGAAAATAACACCCATGTCAGAACAACATTATTATTGTTTCCCATTTCCAAATGTTTAATCATAGTTTATGATATATTCGAATAATAAACTGTAGTAATTTACCATCAAACTTCAAAAGCTGTATTGATGAAAATAATTTTGTTTTTAAATCAAACTCCAAAAATCTTTGCCGAAAATTCGGTAAACGAAAGGACATCCTCTTCGGCCGTATAGCAAACATTACCCAGATAAGATAGTTATTTGGTCTTAGATCTAAATTATATCTTAATCTAAATTATACAGATTCAGCTACATCTAGCTACACGTGCATACATTTAGCTACATCAGAAATGCATACAATTTGTGAGGCTTCTAAGCATTGTAGTAACATTGTTATTTTATAACAAAAGACTTCTTTTTAGTTAATGCAATAAATCCAACCCATACAATTTTTAGCAGATAATCGGTGGCTGACCTATTCTTCTTATTGAATTCAATTCATTCAAATCAATACACTCCCAAGAATAAAAACTTTTTCCCTCGCAACCAGTAGTGAAGAAGAATGGAGGATTAATTAATTCCCTCCAATCTTACGAAAAAGGCTGTTGCTTTTAAGTTTAAGTTTCTGAGATCTGATTTATATTCCTTCTTATTGACTGTTTGGGTAACTAAAAAAAACAGCAAAAATACACAATTTTTCAAAAAGTTATAAGAATTATATGAATTAGTTCGATAATTAACAGTAGAGTAGGTTAATACTACAGTATAGTTACAGGAAACATTGCACAGCGCGTTTTTTTTAAACGCAACCCACTTTTAAGATTGAATAATGCACATATAAATATGAATTGAGTATATTGTTGTTTTGATCTTTACATTTTATACAACCTAATGTTTAAGTTTGATCACATTTAGTTTACATTATGTGCTCAAACAATCCACCATTGGCGTTTGTATAAAGTTATGCTGATTCCATTAAATTCCCCAACACGTGTTGCAGGATACCTCTTTGAATTTCTTACATCAAATGTGTTATGTTTGTTTTGAGATGCTGAATATCCTGTGAATGGTTTTCGTAGGCCTTTCTTATTATGTATCCCCAAATAAAATAATATAGTGAGGTCAAATCCGGGGCTTGGGGGGAAATTATCCATCACCAATAAAATCAAGTTTTGGGTTGCGTTTTTAATGTGTGGGTCTTTAAGCACGACAACTCTTGAAAAATGGTCCGATCTGAATGAAATTTGCCACAGACATGTAAATTAGTAAATTATCCTACGAAAACAATTCACAAGACATTCAGCACCTCAAAACAAACATAACAAATTTAATGTAAGAAATTCAAAGAGGTACCTTGCAACGTGTGTTCGGGAATTTGATGGAGAGAGCATAACTTTATAAAAATGCCAATGGCGGACTGCTTGACCACATAATGTAAACTAAATGTGACCAAAATTAAATAATAGGCTGTATAAAATGTAAAGACCAATAAAACAATACTCATTATGTATTTATATGTGCATTATGCAATAATAAAAGTGGGTTGCGTTAAAAATAAACACCTTGTACTAAGAGAATAATGCACATCATAAAATTAGACAGATAATAATCAGTAAAAATGTTAAGGAATTATTATAGTTAGCAATATAAGAACCATACTTACTACATGAACGAGGATTTTTTAAAGATATTTAAACATATACGTATAATATAATCCTAATGTTACGAAGGTATTAAAAAATACAACCCACATTTCCAAAGTTTTATTTGAGATAAAACAAAAATAAAACGAAAGTTTGCCTTGCGAATACCCACACTTTATTTAACTAATTGATAACCCACTAGAGCTCTTATTTCTCACTACATTGACGCAATACCAGTGTCGTGTTCTAAAAGTAGAAAAAAACTCTGCACTGTAACAAAAAATTGAAACGTTCTAATTGAAACTAATTGAAAACTGAAACACGTGGAGCACGTTTCAGCACTTGGAACAATTAAACTACGCTTCGAGCTTTTAGTATCTAATTAGTTCTCATACAAAGTAGGAAACCTTGGTCGTCCCTACTTTAACCGTCTTAATAAAATAGTTAAGATAACGGCCTGATTATTTCCTGCAAGTACTATCTTATTTCCAACCAATATTTCTTTCGGAATAAACTACTTTATTTTCTTTCCTTTTCATACTAAAAATTTAACAGCAACCATTTAATTTGCCCCAAACATATTAGCTAATTGTATCGTTCCAAGTATTATATTTACCGTAAAATACTCTGTAGTAGCAATTTCATACCACTAATCCGTAATCTTCGGTTACACATGTATTTTTGTCTTGTGGTATCAAATAACAAAATGAACGATACATAAAACTTTCTCAATATAATTCTTTAAACCTTTACCAAAATATGACTGAAGCAAGTACAGGTTAAAGAGACATGCTGACAGCCAAGCAAAACATATTACATGCGGAGCACCTGACCACTGACGCCGTACAACCCGAGGGTGGGTAAGTTTAATTCGGTCAGACATTGAATTTAATAGTCGGTACAAATTATTGTTATGGGTTCAACTGGAACTAATAGGATTAAAAAAACTGTGTAGAAGTTTTGTTTGCAAATGAACTTAATTGGGCTCTGAGTTACGTGAAAGATGAAGTTAAAAAATTTAGTATGTTAGGCTTATTTGTCCTGTGGGAGTAGATTTGATAAGAAAAACATTTCAAGAACATTTATGTCAAATGATAACCGATGATATTTTGTATGAGGATGGATAGTTTCTTTTATAAACTTGGTTCCATCTGGCACGTTACTTCTTTGAGGCAAACTTTTAATTGAAGTAGACGAGGTATTTTCAGTCTGTAAACGTTTATTATATTGTTTTGCTTAACTGGATCAGGTTATTTTGCGTAATAAAATAACCTGATCTAACAATACCTGTATCGTAACAACAATTACTTCCTTTCTGCTCTGTTATAGTCGAAGCGGAAATTCTTTGTCCTATAGCAAGAGTATTCTTTTGGTCACCGATTTTCGCCGCAGCATTTAGACCATTTTTTATGGTTGAGGAGTCAAATTACTGGAATTTTTGTCAATATTTCGTGAATGCTGTTCATTTTCCTTTAGGTGAAAAAAGCGTTGCCCCATTGGGCATGTATGTTACCCACAAATTTACGTGTATTTCTTATGGAAGGGATGTTTGTTTAAATATTAATAAAATTAGTGCTTACCTTGTAAATGGTTGGACCAAAATATACATATAATATACTTTGCTTACAGGAAATTTAATTTTCTTTAATTTTCAAATTTAATAGGGTGGTATACTAAAAGTTGATCGCACTCAAAATATTTAGGAAAAACCTAAAAATGGTACCTTCATACCCCCTTCCCTCCCCCCAGTCCCCCCGCTCAAGGGCTACGGACGGGGACAAAAAAGTAACGCGCCAGACGAGTTTTGCTCATTGTATTGGCACAAAAACAAAAAGGGGTTGTATTTGTACAAAAAAAATAATTAGGCGGTGTGACTTAAGTTTGTGATTAATATCACATCTCCTCTCCAAACTCAAGTCACACCCCCTAACTAAAACATTTGGTACATATAACGTTTTTTTACGTTAGTGAACTATTTTGAGAAGTACTGACCTAATCATGTACCTCTAATATGTTGTACCCTTTCCCTCTCACAAGCATTTGTACACGAGAGGGAATTTTCGAATAAAAAATTATGTTAGTTGTGATACTTCAGTTTGTATACATTATTCAGATTGTAAGGATACGTATGTTTTTGGAAATAAAATAATTTTGGATTTGAATTTTATCAATCCTAATTCCGTTGATCGAAAATATTTTTATATAATCATGAAATAGACCAGTATATTTCGTACCTTCCTGATATATATTTTAGCCGCATTAAATATTGATTCAAGTTTTCCTGTATTTTCTATATATATATGAACTATTTAGGAGCATTTTGTCTTTCTTACAACATACGGAGTTAAAGAATTTACGCATCATCCCAATCTAAACTTAAGTCCAGACTTTAAAAAAGTGTGTAGCGGTTGGTTGTCCGGGTTTGGTGGGACATCCTGTTTGGAGAAAATCACTCCGTAACGTAGTTGTTTTGTTTTTATAAATCATGTTTTAAAGTTACTCTAAAAGGTAGAATAAGTCGAACCATTTTTATGTCACGTTAAAATATGTTGTACCAACAACCGATAGGTTAATAAAGAACATTTTTGAAATGGTAAAAATAAACTTGGTAAATGAAAATTTAATGATATATTTATATTTGCATTCCAAGGATAAATGCCGATCTTGAACAAATTTGTAAAAGAAGTATACCGAATGTTTTTGAAACAAAAATATCGGTGCCTTATGGATTGATCGTTTCAATAAAATACAGCAAAACCGGCACACCTTGAAGTCTAAGTGCAATAGGAATTAGACAAAAATTAGTACTTATCGCTGTTCATACAGTATTAAATAAAGCAATGGGAAACGAAAGTGAACTTACTTGCGTACAATGTTTAGAGCAAGAAATACTATAATGAAATTACATTCGGTACTTTCATTTAATGGAAACAATCACGAGAGGTTCAAACAACTACAAAAATTGCAGTACCGCATTCAAAAATGTCTTAAAAATCTCCTGGTTTATGTAATACATCTACTTAAAACAGTCTATATCTAAAACTCCCAAAGAAAGACTATATTTCAACGAAAATCTACTCATGGCTAGCTATGGTTCTGTAAACATAACACACAAAAAAAAAAAAAACTAAACCATGAAACTAGAACGCCGTAACTAGAATCATGTATAAATGTATTTTTTTAACATATACACATTATTTATATTTTGTGATTAATAATGGTGTTCTAAAATAATCTGTGATTTTTAAAAGCTTGACAAAGTATTAAGAATTTTTAAACTCCATTCATTCAAGCAGCTTAGTAACCCAAGAATAATAACTTTGGTGTTATCGCTGTCGGTTGCCTCTTTCGTGACTTTTATGGATTTGAAATATTTTCACCCATAAAATATCTATTTAATTCAAATTCATTTACACTCTCTCTTATTTTGGCAATTATTTTGAATAACTTAATTAATTAAAACTAGTTAATTAATCAACTCAACTTAATCAAACTTTTGATTATATCAGTTTTTGTTCATAGCAGCAGCTATGTTCGCTACTTCATGGTGAAGTAGCGAACATAGCTGTTAGTTACTTCGTTGAACTAACTAACAGTAACAAACCCTAAGACTTTACATCACATTAAATCACATTGTCATAAAACTAACAATGAAGAAAATCTGATTTCGTTTCACCATATAATTCAAAAAAAGATCAAGTCAAGGTAATAAAACATTAAATGAAATAAAGTATAAAAGCCAAAACGGTTGACTGACTGACTGACTGATCACAGATTCTCAAAAACTATAAGACTTTGGGCCATGAAACTTCGCACAGATAATCTTTATAGGCTCTAGATGCATACTAAGAAAGGATTATAAAATATATTCTCTCAAAAGGCTAAAATAGGGTATATTATAAAATTCAAGATGGCGGCCATTTTTAGTTTTCAAAGCTTATTTCCTAAATCAATACTGGGCTTTGGGCCATGAAATTTCGCTAAAATATTCTTCATAGGTTCTAGATGCATACTAATGAAGGTTTTCATAACGTTTTCTCTAAAAAAGCTGCAATAAGGTAAATAAAAAATTCAAAATAGCGGCCTTTTTAGTTTTTAGATCTACGATTAAAAATTGTGGATGGAAGGTCTCTCGAATATTTTCAAGAGACAAAAAAAGATATTTCATATGCCAAAAGAAATAACTATACAAAACTATTACAGTTACTTTATATTATACATTTTTCAGATACTACAAAGGCTATTCAGTTTACGGATGACCCGAAGTAATCAAACTAGAAGCTTTAAGCATAGACAGTCCATTCCATCATTCCTTTATATGATTATAGAATCGGGATTATAAGAATTAAAAATTTTAGTAGGGTTTGCGCACAAGGCAAAAGCGATTTAGGCCAAATTCAAACAAATATACAATTTATACCGCACATTTTCGCCTCTAGCTGTTAACCGAGTAATCCAATCTTTAATGTGATTGAAAAACATTGTGAGGAATTAGGTTTCCTCATGTTTCGGCCAGTACATTCTTTTTTTAATTTTCCCTCAGTTTTTGGTCTATTTATAAACATACTTAATCCTCATGTTAGGTCTAGAGTCCAACCTTTGCTGCATTTATTGTCGTTTACATCAGTCATACATCATATGCCTCTTTATCTTATGAGTCAAATTGGCCGACAGATTTTATGGGACAGCGCGGTACAATGAAAGTTCTGAGTTCAAACACCTGGAGTGGATACTTTTGATTCAAACTATGTGTTCGAAACACAAATTTATAAGATATATAATAGATTAACTAGGAAATTTTAGTATTCTTAAGACTAAACTGAAAAATTAGAATTTGTTATTGTATTGTAAACAACTCAGACATTTGAGGGGAAAAGGAAAATTCACCGATACAATAATGTTTCATCTTTTCATTTCAATCTGGGGTTGTCCACTATTTACAACCTTAATGGTGTGTTCTTAAAATGCTTAGTTCAGATAAATCATTTAAATCACCAGTCAATTTGGAAATTTGTATAAATAACAAATTACAAACGACGTGTATTTGAACCAATTATATGTTATCCTTTTAGCGAGCGAAGCCGCGGGTATAACTACTGGTACCAATAATAAAATACAATAAAATGAAATGAAGCATGTACAAAGGAAACTACTAATTAAATATGCAACAAATATATTTCCCAAAAAAGTAACCTACATAAAATGTTGTTTAACTAAAATCAATATAGTTTTTGTTTACAATAATTTGAAACACATATATTTTTGGATTTTAGCGAATTTCCCCTATAGGGAAGAAGCTATTACCGTAGGTCTCATGGTAAGACCTAAGCCTGAGACCATGATAACTTTTCGTTTTGGGGCCACCAGAAGTAAAAAACACCATTCGTTCGAATTTTAGCGAATTTCCCCTATAGGGAAGAAGCTATTACTGTAGGTCTCATGGTAAGACCTAAGCCTGAGACCATGATAACTTTTCATTTTGGGGCCACCAGAAGCAAAAAACACCATTCGTTTGAATTTATATATATATATATATATATATATATATATATATATATATATATATGTATGTATGTATGTGTCTGTTAGCACGATAGCGGCCGTAAAAATGGTCCCATCTTTGTGAAAATTGGTACAAACGTGTAAAGTGGTAATTACTCGGACGAGTTCGTGAACCAGCCCGATCGGACCACCGGAAGGGGGGGGTAAAGGGGGATAAACCTCCCCAAAAATAGGTTTTTTGAGTTTTTTACTAAGAAAAATAAAATTTATCGAATTGTTATTGGCACCATTTTATTCAGCTCAAAAAAACAAACAATTTAATATCTTGAATCATTGTTCCATGTCCATTGGTTACCGAGATATTGAAAGTGGTAAACACAGTACGTTGTCCCAATTTTAACCTTATGCCTTAAGGGAAATAAGTAAAATTCTATGTCTCGGTCATTTCTCAACATATCTTGATAAAACTTGGTAAATGGCTTCTTTTAGTTCAGATCTACTAAATATTGAATTAAAACCACCCAGTTTTAATATACCTGTAGCAGCAAACCTTCATACTCATTCCCCATGTTATTCTTACGGAGCTTACCAAAACATGTCAAATCTCGCTATGTTGGATTGAAATATGTTGTTTTGCATTTGAAATTCGCTGGGTATGCAGGTCTGCTGCAACGGGGTATTTATATATATATATATATCTATATATGTATGTGTCTTTTAGCACGATAGCGGCCGCAAAAATGGTCCGATCTTAATGAAAATTGGTAAAGACGTGTAAAGTGGTAATCACTCGGACGAGTTCGTGAACCAGCCCGATCGGACCACCGCAAGGGTGGTTGAATGGGAATAAACCCCCCGAAAATGGATTTTTTGAGTTCTTTACAAAGAAAAATTAAATTTGTCGAATTTTTGTTGGCACCATTGAATTCAGCTCAAAAAACAAACAATTTACTATTTTGAATCATTGCTCTATGTCCATTGGTTACCGAGATATTGAAAGTGGTAAACACAGTACGTTGTCCCAATGTTAACCTTATGGGAAATAAGTAAAATTCTATATCTCGGTTATTTCTCAACATAATATCTTGTTAAAACTTGGTAAATGGCTCCTTCTAGGTCAGATCTACTAAATATTGAATTAAAACTACCGAGTTTCAATATACCTGTGGCAGCAAACCTGCATACTCATTCCCCATGTTATTGTTATGGAGCTTAAAAAAACATGTCAAATCTCGCTATGTTGGATTGAAATACGTTGTTTTGCATTTGAAATTCGCTGAGTATGCAGGTCTGCTGCAACGGGGTTTTTTTATTATAAGTGAAAACTCATAAAATGGATAGAAATCTTTAATATTAATTTGTAATGAAATATTCATTGTTTCTTAATAGAGATTATTTATAAGTCTCTATTGCAATCTAGGCTGCTACAGTGACGCACAGCTGTATTTATAAACAAATTTATCAAAAGTAAATAAATCGGCGCGGCTGAGTCTGAGTCTTAAATTTAATATTGCGCACAAAAGAGAAAGTTACAAAGCGTTAAACGAGTCGTGCTGTTTATCTAAGTCATAAACCGCTCCTAGAGGGTAATGTGACGTCATTATCATTACTACAAATCAGTCTAAAAAGTCCTGCTACCTCACAACACAAGCAAAGTGTCGAGTATTATATTTCTCTTCCGTTGTTACTGGAACCATGGTCGTTTATGGTTCAGACTTTATAACAGTCGAAATATCGTCACTGGGTAGGTACAACAAGATCGATTTTAGTTTACGCCATATCATTGGCCTCAGATGTATTTAAGCACTGACATAAATGAAGCAGTTGATTATTTTTATAGCGAAATATACAATGTCTTCAATGATGAGTGTAATGAGGTCTTCATTAGTGAGTCATAATACAAGTCATAAAATCGCCTTTTAATGGCGATTTTATTTGCAATGATGACCTCTTGTAAATAAAAAAAGTATCCTGTTTGGTACACTCCAGCCAGTGGCGGATCCAGAGCATGAGTTCGGGGGGGGGGGGCAAGTAGGATTACGAGGGTAACCTCCCGGGGGGTCTGGGGGGTATGGAATACCCACCAGCAGAGGGGTGGTGCGGGGACCCTCCCCCGGAAAATTTGTGAACATTTGAACTGAAAACTGGTGTTTTTAGACAACCTAGAGACAAAAAACATGCTCAATTTTCAATTTAAAACTACAATTTTTTATTGGATTTATTTATTAAAGTATACTTGATCAGGTAATTAGGGGAATAAAACAAGACTTGTTTAGAGGCTCAAGCCATACATTTATTATTTACAATACTTTCCCCAGAAAACTTAAACAAAACAATAAGTTCTTTTAGTCGTGCCTTCTTTTTCTTTTTCCTTTCTTAGTAGGGGTGTGCGAGTAGTGATTTTTGAAGTCGAGCCGAGCCGAGTTTTGAAAAATACCCGCGAGTTTCGAGCTTTTTTCGAGTCGAGTTTTTTTTAAGTTTATAATATTATAGTCATCATGTTTCTACATAATGGTAAACAATTATTATTATTACTCAAATACAAATTACAATTTCGAGGTAATTAAACTTAAAAGAGTTATTGAACTAAGAGCAGATATGCAAATAAATTATACCAAAACAAAAGAAAGAAAACCTTTTACTTAAACTTACAATAATTCTTGATTTGATATATTTTTCAAGCGTAACTTGTGTTTAATGCTTACCTGGGGTTTGAAATGAAATGAAAACACTAATTATAAGCCGTGACCAATTACATGACTCAATTCATGATTAAAATATTTCCTTTGAGTTATTTACACAGGTACATTTTTATTGGTGTAACTGTCAAAAAAAAAAAACTAAGTTTTTATTTATTTGAAATGGTTTCTAAAATATAATAAAAATAATTTTTTACAAGATGTAATAATAACTAACTCAAACTAGAAAAGATAGAGTGATATCAAAATTTATGTGTCATTAATAACTAAAAAGAACTTTTTACTTCAAGTTTATAACAAACGAGGTTTCAGTTATATTCGTTAAAGACGGATTGACATTGTGAAAAATAATGACCTTAATATTCTTTCGCACGTGCCGATTTCGGGTAAACGGCGGGAGTAGCTACTCAACTCGAACTTTCGGGTAATTTGCAATAAGTCGAGTCGAGCCGAGTAGTGTATACTCGGCTCGAAAAAAGCTCGATTCTCGAGTACTCGCACACCCCTATTTCTTAGCATAATGCTACACTGCCAAAATTTACCTCAATTTTACGATCAATGTATAAAAGACAGTCCATTCAACCTTCAACCATTAAATCTTGTCCGTGACCAAGATTTAACCAGCTTTACATTTACCGTTTATCAGCGATTGGCAAATACTCGCGATCGTTTTTCACGGCCGATCGCGAGTTCCGCAAAGCTACATCGGTCATTTATCCGTGATCGGCTGATACGCGCTATCGTATTTCGCGGCCGTTCACGAATTCCGCAAAGTTTATTTAGCCATTCATCCGCGACTATCAAATACGCGCGATCATTATCACGGTCAATCGCGAGTCATGCAAAGCTGCGTTTGTCGTTTTTATTCGCGATCGGCAAATACGCACGATACTTTTTGCGGCCGATCGCGAGTTTCTTAAAGCTGGATTTGCCGTTTATTTGCGATCGACAAATACGCGCGATTGTTTTTTGCGGCGGATCACAAGTTTCGTGATGCTACAGTCTTAAACACATACACTGATTTTTCCCACATTCTCGGGGGCGGGGGGGGGAATTACCCCCTTTGCCCCCCCCCTTGGATCCGCCACTGACTCCAGCGTTAGTAGCTAATTTAAAATTAAAGGAAAGTTTGCATAAAAAATATGAACAAGAGAATACTTTTAAGATTTATGAAAGATTTAAAAACCATAGAACGCCTTTTACAAGGGTATTCAAACTTTCCACCAATAACTATACAAAAACTGAACAGCATCAATTTTGATTGCTCAAAATTCTGGGGGCATATAAAAATGGAAAAATGGGGAATAATAAATAATTATTTGATTAACGGAAGACAATGGGCCAATGGGAAAATTAGATAATGGAGCTGTGATTGCTGATGCGTTTCCTGATTAGTTCAGTGTGTTCCAAGTATGTTGCAGAGCCGAGGCTGGAGAGCGCGGTGGCGGGGCCGTGCAAGGACGGTGCGACTGCCTTGCCCTGCGCCATAAACAAACTCACACAGGGCCTGATTTGCTCACTCACTATTTATTTAAAGGTTGTTTATTTATTTTTTACTAAACCATCAATCTTCCTTTTTAATTTAAGTTTGAGCTCAAAATTATTTCCTGACGAATGGAAACTAACAAAATTTACTCCAAATTTTAAAAGCGGAAAAGAATACCTTAACCATAGACCATAGACCATAGTCCCATTGCAGTTTTATCAATTTCAGCAAACATTTTCGAGATTATCGTTCACACATTTTTATTTAATTTGAAAAATATCTGACGCCTTTTCAACATGGTTTTGTTCCTGGAAAATCAGTTGTCACAAATTTACTTAACTTCCGCTATAACTATGTCTCCTCGGGTCTGGACTCAGGAATACAGACCGATGCTTTGTTCCTCGATCTGGCAAAGGAGTTAAATAAATTAAGTCATTCAGTTTGCTTGCAACAACTTCATTATTACGGATTTCTAATAGTGTTGTTTCTTTGTTTAAATCTTATATTGCCAGTAGAGAACAATTTGTTTTTCCAATCTTTAATATTATCTGTACAATTAGGTGTTCCCCAATTTAGGACCTTGTTTATTCAACATTCTAATCAATGACTTGTGTGGTCAATTCGGCTAAGACACTCTTATATGATGATAATTTAAAATTATTCTACGCATAGAAAATAGTGACGATTCCCGTCGTTTACAGGCTGATCTCAACATAGTTTTCAAATAGAGTTTGGACAACTATATGATTTTTAACACATCCAGATACCAAGTAATTTCATTCTCTCAAGCTCACACATATTTTGAATATGATTATATATTGAATAGAGTGACTATTGCTAGGACGGACAAAAGAGGAGTTAAAGATTTAGGGTTAGCTATTGACTCCACTTTATCATTTAACTCTCACGTCGATAAAATGTATATCCTCGACCAGTAAAACAATATGGTTTGCGTCTTAAGGCAAAGTAAAAATTTCAAAAGTTTAGAAACATTAATTTTGTTGCATAACGCTTTTGTCAGATCGAGCTTGATGGAAAACGGATCAGGAGGCCTATGAAAAAGTTCAAAAAAGTTGTTAAGGTGCCTCATCCACCACCAGCAGCGACGTGGTTCGACGTGGTGCCAGGTGAGCCACTTTATGTAATAAGGGCCTTCGTATTTATTTGGAGAATTGAAAAATTGCTAGAGGGGTTTTAACTCCAAAATAATTAGAATAAAATACTTTTTTTACTGTAATGACAAGTTATATTTAATAGCGTTTAATTGTAATGGAAACATTCGAAAATACGATAACAATGTAGGATTGTTCGATTATTCATTAAACTCGTGTAATTTATGACAATTAATTTTCATTCGTGCTTATTCTTTATTAATTCTATATAATTAATACGCCAACACGAAATTTGTCTTATGAACTCCTCCGTCATTTCTTAACCGATTTTGATCATTGACGGCTCATTGGAAAGAGAGTGTCGCGTAGATTTGCAAACTGGCCTTGCATTTTTAAAAAAGTCCCTTGGGCTCTGCCCCATTGGCTTTTAAAGTTCCCATGTTATCCTTATGAAGAACATAACTGTTTACATTTTGATCAGCTGGATAATTTAATTGCTGTTATTTTTTAATTTGTGTAAACATAACCCTCAAGACGGATCGTGTTAGCATGATTGTGTTTTAAATTTGTCGCCATTTGAATTATCGCTCTGCTAGAGTAGCGCACGATTCCGTGCGCTCGGATCCACTAGTTTATATTATATCCTATATTTTTCATGATCTCAGCTCAACGTACGAGTTAAAACAACAAATTAAAACAAAATTAAAACAAAAAAAAACTTGATCGAGCACGTTAAACAAAGTTAAGCAAGTTAAAGGAGGAAATATCAGGCATAAATATTAAATATAGTTAAAATAAGGAAGCGTTTGCAAAGCTTTTTATAGAACTCAATCAGTTTCGGTAATGCAATCCTGGAAAGATGTGAATCTAAATTCTGTCAAACATTACTCGGAAAGATGATTTGGTTCTGTGAGACTGTTTGCTGTGATTGCTTGAAATGATACATAGGACTGATTATTGTGATTCGCTGTCAAAGACTCAAATTTATCTTTATTAGTCCCCGTTCTTTCGTTCTTTTGTTGTGGTTACTGATTACTTTATTTATATTTTCGTTGTTTATTTCACTGCTAGCATGACAACTAATAAGACCCAATGCTAAATTTGTTCGACTTTAAAAATTAATTTTATTTCGTTATTTTCTCTGGCCAAGAAACCTGCTTAGACGCATTTTTTTATGAGAAATTAGATATTTTTATAGACTTTCATGGACATCCTTAGATCAGTTTTCGAGATAATTGTGCAATGAATCAAGCAAGCATTAAAACAAACCTTACTCAATCAATTATATGAGAAAACAAAAATGTTGTAGTTGGCGCATTCAACAGAGCATGAAAGCAAAGACGATACACTTTATTGTTTATGCAGCAGTTTCGTCGGCACATTATGGTGAAGATAAGGTTTGAGAACTATGCCTTGCAGTAATTTGTAGTAAATTTGTACCCAAATAATTGGCGATATTTTACCATCTGCGCTTTTTTTCTTAAAAATAACAGTCATCATTTTACAAGTAGAGATATTTTTAATTTACTACCTAAAAATGGTATTCTTACAAAATTATTGAAGAGTACTTTAGCAAATGATCATATAGGTGGTACATTTACCACAGCTTACTATTAATTAATATTTTCACCACAATACTTCGTAATTACCTGTGTTACGAACGTCATAATATGCGGAGGCCAACAATAGCGGGTTCCCGCCCAAGGGTTTCAAGTTCTCGATCCTTTAAAGTTTTTGAATTCGCCTCGAACCTGAAACACATTCTCGAGCCTGCAAACATCATATTCGGTCGTAGGTGCGAAATATACTATTTAAACGTCTAAAAACTAAAATTAATAGGTTTTGCTCTGGAAATAAAAAAATCTATTAATTTAAGTATTATCTTTTTTGTGTTTTTATCACTCGATTGAGCAAACGACTAATGAGATATTTGCTTTATATCAAATAAAATCAAATCAAAATCACTTTATTAACAAAACATAAAGATTTGTAATGGCGTCATTAGAGTTACATAAGAGTTTCAATAAAGTACATTAGTATTTGTGGAGGTTTTTCTTCCATTTCAGTAACTCATCCAGGGAGTAAAACGGGTTTCTTGTCAGCCAGTTGGTGAGGGCGATCTTCAAATTTTTTTCTGTTTGATTTCTGACATCTTCTGGAAGTGCGTTGCAGAACTTCCTTCCACTGTAAGAAGGTGTTTTCTCGTACAGTGCGCTTTAGTGATGTGGTAGCTGGTAACTTGATGCTTGCCTCGTGTTATGGCAGTGGATGTCTGACCCCTTTAGAAGAGGTTTTCCATCCACATAGAGAATCACCTCCTTGATGTATTATCAAGCTCACACATGCTACGACAGTCAGTATGTTAAGTTCTGTAAAATATTGCCTGCAGCTTTCTCTTGAATCTAATCGTTTGATAATTCGGATGGCTCTTTTCTGAAGAAGAAGGATCCGTTTAAGGTTTCCAGCTGTGGTTCCTCCCCAAGCTCCAAGGCCGTATGTCAGGTGAGACTCAAATAGGGCATGGTATGCGGTCTTTGTGGTCTCTTCAGAACATAGAGACTGGTGTTGAGCTTTTTGGAGAGAGTGTCAATGTGATGATTCCACGATAATTATCCGTCAATTTCTACACCAAGGAACTTGGTATAGTCTTCAACTTCCACATCGGGCATTGTTTCTATGTCATCCTGTTTATTGCCAAATTTTAATTGCTTTGTTTTGTTTGCGTTTACCGCTAGGTCATTGTTATGACAGAATTGATATGCCATATTGAGTGCAATGAATGAGTTCACTGACAAGTCTTCTGGAGTCTTTGCTGCAATTAGCAGGGTCGTGTCGTCAGCTAAAAAATAATAATAATAATAATTTTTTTTTGTGGAAGGTAAGTGGAATCCATTTACGGACAAAGTGTGGGACTCGCCGAAGCCCTACCCACTAAACCACCTCCTTGTTCCGGGCAAATCTCCCCCGGGACCGTTTATCACATTACTTCAGGGGGAGGCCCCGTGCTAGGAACCGCATGCTGGAGGCCGCAGTCTGTCAGAAGAGGAAACTACTTCCCTCTTTTTCTAGCCGGTGTAGCATGCACAAAGTGTCATGTGGGCGAAGGCGCCGGGTCTCAATCGCGCATGCCACCCCTCCATGTACGAATGGGCGCCTACCTGCTTTCTGGTTTTGGTCCCAATGGCACATGCTACCCTGTATGCACAAACAGACACCTACCTGAGTCCGGGCAGCCGCCATGGTTTCACACCAATGGTCTCTTTTGATGGTCTCTTCACACTTCAATGGTTTCTTTTGAAACTTCTGTCATTGTTTATGCTTGTGGGGCTAACGCGTGCGTTCCAATAATTGTAATCTTATGTAATAATATTTAATATAATATAATAATAATATTTATTTCGTGACAATGTTTAAGGATGTATTGGAATTTAAAACAAAATGTTAAATTTATGGGAAAATATTTTATCTAGCTAAGGTAGGCCTAAATACTATATTTTTCTTCTCAAAGTAAGATTTCAACTATACTGACAACAAAGTTTAATTTATTTCAGTTTCTTGCTTCAAGTAACAAGCAAGAACACACATTATATGCATGCGTGCACATTGCACGCATGCTTGACATTACTGTTCGAATCATGGGCGTATTTGATATTAAGATAACCAACACCCTGAAAAAACACTCTCACACTCCTGCACCCAAACTTGGATTATAGTCATCTCTATATTTATCTTTTCTTCAGTTTATACTACTGAAAACCTCACTTTTATTATTACCAATGATTTTAGCTCTAGAAAAAATTATTTTCTTGTTTTGGTTGTGCTTTTAAGTCAATTGCTTGCAGAAATGTTCAAAGTGCTACAGGCAGTAGGGTCAACGTTGACCAATGATATTCTTATGGAGAATAAACCACGTGTGTCATATCTCGCTTATGTTTGAATATATTTCTATAAAACTTAGTTTATGGCTTAATTTGGTGTGGGCCCATTGTTTTTGCCTAAAACACTGATTTTTGGGTTCCTCTTTGCAGCAGACCTAGGTAGCCAGCCTAACGTTGTTCAGTAAATTAGATAGTAAATGTGTTCATGGTTATTAATGAATATAAGAAGCACAAGGAGATGAGTTTCAATCTTCGTAATTTTTCAATAAGAAAGTAATCGGCAGTTATATGAACCAAAGCTCGAACTTTCCCGGCTCCACTAATATATGCTAAAACGGCATAAAACAGCTTAAAGCTACAGTAACTTAAATAAGGTTGTTTTTCAACAATAGCAAACAACACGTGCAGCTTCCCCGACCCCGATTACCCCAAAGATATATCTATTCTATATTTATGTAGCCCTATCTATGTAGCTTGGGAGCGATACATAATACAGCTCGAGAAACCGCCGCGGACGGACGGACGCACGGAACTACAGACAAATGCGAATTATAGTGTTTATAATAATCTGGTAATCATATACCTACACTTTCAAACCAAACGTTTTAATATATTTTTGAACGTGTACTTTTGCTGCGTTTTTTTATTACATACTGTAGTTAAAATTAATTGCACAACCCATAGCTTTCGAAAACATCAGATTTTTAACCGGTTAAATCGAAAAGTTTAGTTTTACCTATTAATGTAGAGGTATTTTTAATACCTCTAAATACGTACCTTGGTAAGGGTATTTAATATATATTTTTTTGTTGGAATAATACAGACTTCCCGAATAAAATTAATTTGAAAACTATACTGTATGTACCTGGTATTGTAATTGTTATAATATTTACAATTATAACAATTGTAAAAAATATTGTAAGCTATAAATACTAAAAATAATAATAAACGCGTTTTATTCTTTTAACAAGTGAGACGTGATAATTTTTTGAGCCCATGTTGAGCCCCTCGGAGGTCCAAAGTCTCGACTTCATTGATGTCCGTTCCGAGCATAGAGGGTCTCATGCACAGACGGGAGGCGCGCCAGTCCCTACGTAGTTCTAGCCCGCCAGGGTAGCGTCCGTTTTGAGCATGGAGGGTAGCATGCACAAAAGGGACGCGCGCCACTCCTAGCATGGTCCCATCCGTGCATGCTACACCGGCTTGGACTGGCGTTGGTATTCGGCCTTTTTTGCGTTTTCCAGGGCAAGCCTAAAAACGCGGCATGCCCCGGAACCAGCGAGGTGGTCGCACTGTTGTTGCGGCTGCAGCTCACTGCATAAGAAGCAGCGAACTGCATTGCCGCAATCTTTGTGGTGGTGGCCCGACTCTCCGCACTTGTAGCAGAGAGTGGACCGATCCACCCCCGTACACTCGCCGCGACGGTGCCCGTAGCCCAGGCACCTGAAGCACCGGATGACTACGGTCCGCAGGCGCACCGCGCAGCTGAGATACCCCACCCGAAGGTGGCCGGCCTTCAGCACTTTGGCAGCCTCTTCCTCAGAAAGGTCGAAGACTGCCAGCTTCAACTTTCGCTTGTTTGGGGGGCCCAGCGATACCCCGCGCTTCTCACTGGCACCCCCGAAGAACTTATCGAGAGCACCGACCACCTCGTCTCCGTAAGGGCGTCGAGGTCCCTCACCTCGACGGACACCCGCTTTTCTTGGGAAACGATGCTGCCCGTTTCCCCAACAGCGGCCTCAAGAGCCGCAGAGAATTTCTCCCTGTCCGATCCCTTCCCCAGTCTGAGGATAACATCCCCCTTCGGGGTCGGTCTCCCACAAAGGATTTTGGCCGCACAGGTGTCCGGGTTAAGATCCTTTCGGATTCTGCCCAGCACACCCGCGTATGATTGGCCTGTCGCCACTCTGACGAGCACAGAGGAAACGCCCGTGCTCGACTTCGGCCTGGGTTGCGGCTTCGCGGCCACAGTTCCCAAAGCGGGTTCTGTGACCGTTACAACCGGCGTCAACACCTGTTCTGATTTCTTTGGCTTTTTCTTCTTCTTTTTGGCCACGCTGCTCATCGGAGCTTTCGCTGGGGCTGTGGGTCCGCTCGGGTGGGGCTGAGAAACTGGCCGCGAGGACGGCATCCTTAAGGAGTCGCCCTTGAATCCGCGACCTGATCCTCTTCCTGGCAGTTCTGGCTACCTCGACGTCGTTGATGTTGTCGTGATAGCAGTCCTGCTCCCGCACGGCAGATCCTCGCAGAGCCTTCAGTTCGTCGAACAACGCTTCAAGTCTGGGAATCCCATCCTTTACCGTGTTGTTCACGTTCTTCTGGACTCTGCAGGCTGCAGACATGCTGCCCAGCAGCGTTTCAACTTTCTTGAAGATTTCTTCCTCCTCCTCTCGGACTTGGAGAACCTTTGCCCATGCTCTCTCGCAGTACTCGAGATCTTGAGCAGTGGCGTGAGAGAACTCACTGCCCATGCTGCTCGCCAAGCTGTTACGTCGAGACTGTGGTACTGTCAGAAATGTCTGTTTGCCCTCCCCAGAATCCGTAGGGCAGCCCGAATGAACGGGGTGGGATTTCGGACCGGAGTCCTGACCCACCTGGGGTACATTTCCGTTGTTTTGTTCAGACATCATGCTGGCTGGTCCCCTTGTAGCCGGCTTTAACGGCAAGCACTGGATACTGTTGGAACATTCTACTCCGGCCCAACACGGAAAGAGAAGAAGGCGTTAAAAGACAGGGTTTGGGGTCGAAGAAGGAAGAGGGTGAGCAAGATTAGCTCAGGAAAGAAGAAAGATGGCGAGCCAAGACCCAAGAAAAGGAAGAAAGGTCTTAGCTCTAGAAGAACTGCGAGAAGGAGAGTCTCGCAGCTTGGCTCGGGAACCCGGGGTCGCCATACGCCCGAAGAGCCGAAAGCCGGCCGCCCCTGGGGGGAATAATAATAATAATAATAATCTTTATTGCTGTAAAACAATTGTACAAATTGTAAAGCAAAAGTCAAAATACAAGTAAATGTTCATCCGGGAAGTAAGTCCATTTCCTGAAAAAGAAACACTATATAAAAAAAACTGTAAAAACTGAGGGAAAAAATTGGAACTCTGTCCACCCCCGAGCAGCGACGTGAGATTTAACCCCGCCCATCCATAAACTCCCCCACCGAGTAGAACTCGCCACCGATGAGAAACCTCTTTAGGGTTCGCTTGAAAATAAGAACATCTCTCTCCTGCCTTAAGTCCTCAGGGAGATTGTTAAGGAACTTAATGCCTGCTTGCGAAGGCAAGTTCATTGCAGCTCGGGACCTGTTCTGACCGAGTCTGTATTGTCCTCTGCCTCTCGTCGGATATGGATGGATATCCTGACCTTGTGTGAGGGCACATTTGGACTTACAGAACACGGCAGTCTCATAGATGTAAAAAAAATAGAATAGAATCATATTTATTTCCAAAATATTGTTTACATAATATAACAAATATTTTGTACGGAAAAAAAAGTTCTCACATAGGCCTGAGGGTCTGTGCGTGAGAACGAGTTATTAACTAAAAGTGAAAGTGTCTATATTAATGACTAATATGAAAATATAACATAAATCTTATAACAGAAAGAGAAAAAAAAAACTGAAACAGCTACAAACAAAATACACAAAAATTTACAATTGGTAAAGGCACACTTTATTCTCTAAAAACAACAAAAAAGAGGAGGAAAAAAGAAAAAAAATTAATAGTTTTGATGCAACAAGTGGTACTGAATTGATGCCAGTGAGTGACAGTCAAGTTTAGCCATTTAGTCAGTACAGTAGGCCTACTATGTATTAGTCATTGTAGTACTCCGAACGGATAAGGACCTCAGCATGCTCAGAGCCGACCTCGAACAGCCAGTCGTCAACGACTTTTTTAAAAACTTTAAGAGGAGCCTGGAGATTTCTAATATCCGTTGGAATGTTTTTATAGATAAAATTCGCTATAAAGTATGAGTTAGAATGACAAATAGATCTTACTGCCCTAGGCACCTGTGAACCAACATTAACAGAGTTTCGTGTTATATAACTGTGTACCACAGGAGTAATGACCATTTCTTTATGAGTGTAAGTGTAAATCAACAATGTTTTAATATATAATTGTCTAACTGAAAGTAGTTTCGTCTCTGAAAACAGCTGGGTTGTTGGAAAGCGTCTATGTTTGTTAAAAGCAGATTTAATTATTGACTTTTGAACAACGGATAGTGAATTTATAAGCGTTATTCCAGCTCCACCCCAAACCACTATACCATATTGCAAAAGAGATTGAACATAAGCATAATAAATTTTACGAATTTCCTAAGCACTCAGTATTACACTTAATTGATGAAAGACAAAAATCATTTTTCTAAGTTTTGATTTTAAATAATTAATTTGATATTCCCATTTTGGGCCAGAGTCATTAGTCCCAACTCCCTGAAGACACCCTAACATGACTCTCTGAACTGCAATTTAGCTACGATGCGAACTGATTTCTTCTGAAGATGGAACAGCCTGAGGATGTTCGCTTCATTACAACCACCCCAGACTCCAATGCCATAGGCCAGGTGGGGATAAATAAGGCCAAAATAGGCCATTTTCAAAACATTGTCAGGACAATATCTCGCCAACACTCTTATAAGCCATATACGCCAGATGAAACTTTAGCGCATAGGCTTTCAAGGTGAGCGTTCCAAGTAAGGCCTTGGTCGATTTTAATTCCCAAGAATTTGGCGCACTCAACCTGTTCGATGACTGTGTCATCTATCATCACGGTCATGTCCTCAAACTGGGTTGATCCTCTGGAAAATTTTACAAAATTTGTTTTTTCAGAGTTGATTTTCAAATTGTTGTTTTTAAAGAATTGAACACAAGAATTCAATTCAACTAATGTATCGATTTCAAGAATCATTCGAGAATTAGCACTGCAGAAGAGAGTCGTATCATCTGCATACCGTACCAATGTGCCAGATTGTAATGCAAATGACAAGTTATTTACATAGAGCAAAAAAAGGACCGGTCCAAGAATAGATCCCTGCGGGACACCGTACTTAAGTGATGTACTTTTTGAGAGTTGGTTTGTTATCTGGACTTGTTGCGTTCTGCATGCAAGATAAGATCGGATCCATTGTAGTGGAATACCACGGATTCCAAAGCGATCCAACTTTGAAATTAGGAGAGCGTGGTCAACACAGTCGAACGCCTTAGATAGAACTAAAAAGGCACTCAAAGTGGGATGCTGCTTATCTAGGCTTTCAACCACTTCAGTTACCAGAGCGTTGACTGCGTCTATAATGGATCTCCCTTGCAAAAACCCAAACTGATCTTCAGAGAAGATTCGGTGGTCTTCAAGAAATGACAAAAGACGTTTGAGGAAAAGTTTTTCGAAAATTTTGCTGAAGGAGGGCAGGAGAGATATTGGGCGATAGTTCCCAACTTCTTGTGGATCTCCCTTTTTAAAAACTGGGATCACCTTAGCCTGTTTCAATGCTGACGGAAACACCCTAACAGCGAAGGATGCATTGATCGCCTTGGTCAAGGGTGCAATCAAATGCTGTGCACACTGTTTTATAAGGTGGACTGAAACGCCATTTATGTCAGTGGCTTTCTTCGAAGGCAGCCTCCGGATGATTTCCTCCACCTCCGCCTCAGTTGTAGGGGTTAGCACCACGGATGCAACAGGCCCCTCTATAACCTCATTTCCAAGATCTCTCACAGAAGGTGAATGTTCAGCAACCTTAGAGAAAAATTCAATAAAGTGTTTGAAACCACAGAGGGGTCACTTATTTCGCAATCGTTTACCTTCAGAGAGATAGGCTTTGAAGCTTTGTGACCTTTAGTGTCATTAATAATTTGTCATGCTGATTTTGAGATGTTTTTGCTTGCCTTAAGTTTGTTTTTTATTTCATACGATTTCGCTGCTTTGATTACTTTACGGTACGTTCTTTTGTAATTTCGGTAAAAGGTGTTAAATTGTTCGTCATTTATGTTTCTGGCATTAATGCCAAGCTGTTTTAATCTATCTCGTGAAATGAGAATATCATGAAATGGCCGAAAGAAATCTTCCGGGGTTTCATTTGAAAAAAGGGGGTCCCACTTTTCAAATTTTAAGCGGGAATTTAAGCTTCTGATCGTTGCCGAGTTTAATATTCTGCCTTTTACTACAGGTGGAGGAAAAACCTTGGGAGAACAATTATTGAATGTTACCAACTGGGCATCATGGTCAGAAATGGCAGTAACCACCACGGAGGCTGCGATATCACTGCTATTTGTTATGATGTTATCAATAGCAGTTGAAGAGTTAGCCGTCACTCTTGTGGGGGAATTTATGGACCAGCACAGTCCAAAAGATCATAAGAGGTCTCTAAACCGTCTGGTTTCGACTCTAGTGAGGTTAAGAACGTCTATATTAAAGTCGCCCGCTATGACAAATGTTTCTGAAGTCCTAAGTAGCTCGTTTAACAATCGCTCGAGGAGCGTGAAAAACGACTGAATGTTCCCGTCAGGCGACCTGTACAACCCCACTATGACATACTTGATGTTACTAGACATTGTGATTTTGACATCTGCAACTTCAAAATCCCTATCCCTATTATAAGTAATGTCAAACGGTTTCCATGATAGCTGATCCTTTACCAACAAAGCAACGCTACCCCATTTAAAATTCGATCTCTGAAAAGATGCTACAAGCTCGTTATATATGTTTAGCCTTTGTTAGTGGTATTAAGTGCAGCCTGTCTGCAGTTTCAATAATTTTACTAACATAACCCTTTTTAAATATGGAAATTTGTTAATATAAAAAATTGACATAGAATGAAATAGCACATTAATCCTTCCATCTTCATACGTTGCAAATAATCTAATGTTTTGAGGAATGAAACCTCTGATTGACTATTAGCGGTATGTTGAGGTATAGTTCGCGCATGAAAATCCCGACCATTTTAAAGAACGTGTGCGAGAGAGATGGGTAATGAGTGTTTAGAGAGAGATAGACGATTCCTAAATATGCGTACGTCATTGGCTGTAGCAAAGTGGTTTTTATACCTATTTGGTTTCCTATTAGGTGATGATTTTTTTTGTTCATGAAGTGTTTCTATTATCCGCTAGATCAAGGCCACATGTGGCCTTGGCTAGATAAACCTGAACTGAGTTTTCAGCTGTCATCAATAAAAGAAAATAAACAATATTTTTTAATTCAGGGAAAATTATTTTTTAATTAAAACTTAAGGAGACATAGCTATTATGAGTTTAAACTCTTATTTAATAACAAATAAAGACGATTTCGGCGAATACAATGTATATTTCCAATTTTATAGCTCAAATGACTAAGATAAAACTTACGTAAACAAAATCTCAAACCATAAACCTTAGGCTAAATATATTTTGACAACTAAGAATTTTACTTTTGTTTTTAATATTAGTTCGCTTACTTACAGCTACGTAGCAGTAGTAAAGTGGCGGGATTTGAGTAGGGGAATAGACCCCCTCCTCCCCGACGCCCCGTTGCGTCAGACTTTTCGCGCTGGTCCAAGGCCACACAGTGTGGCCTTGGCTGGTCGGAATTCTCGTGCGCGAACAACAGTTCTATTTGATTAATTATTGCTTTCCTATGTTTTGACGTTGGTATTAATGCTTTATTGACACAAAGTACTTGAATTGTAAAATGTTATGTTATTTTACTCTTTTAAAATCAATATTCTTTAAAGAAAATGTATTGAGCATTTTTAGCTCTCACGCATAATTAAAATTTAAAGAACTTAACTTGGAGAAAAGTTTACAATGCTCTCTTTATGATACAAAAAGTTTGACAGGTCTGCTCTTAGCAGTACCTACTGAGAAAATGTTATCAAGGCCAAAAAACCAACTATATTATAATTTGCCACTAGTTGTCGAAATGTGATTATTACTCAGTAGGGTTACGATACTGCACAAGCTCGCCTATGCTACACTGACGTGTCACTAATTTTTGCGTTAAGATATACGAGTGAGTTGCGTCACTATTATAAATAGACATTTCGTAATATATCTGGTGCAACAACAACAAAAACAACAACATATTAAAAAAACATATTTCGCAATTAGTACAGTGGCTACACAAATAAAAACTGCATTTTTTGATTGGAGTATGGCACTTTCTGTGATCATAGTTGATGCCAAAAGGAAACATTTTAGTCGGTGAGCCACTTCGAAATCCGCGGCTAACACCAAAATGGCGGCTATTAAAGATGACCGCCGTGAGCCCCCGTATTATTCTAATATATCGGTTGTATCTCGGCTCTTAATTGACCGATATCAATATTCTTTTTATCATTTTAAAGCTAATTTAAGGAGGAAACTTTTTTGTATTTAACTTTTGATTGTGCAACCAATAATTTCTCTAGAATTTAAAGAAAATTAAAAAATTACATTTTTAATGAGTTTAATTATTGTAATCATGGAGGGATACGGCTGTGACCTGTGAAGAAACCAATAACAGAGAGTTCTGCGTTTTTCTGTTATGTACTATGTGCTTAAAACATACTAAAGACTAAGCAAAGTTTGACCACCGGAAGTGCCTCAATTTCAAGATGGCGTCCAAGATGAGGTCAAAAGCATAAAAGATTTAGGGAATTCATGCTATAGGTGATACGAAAGTGGCTTCTACGCTGTAATACAACTTCAAATAATTGACGGGTGATTATAGCTTTAATTGGACTTGTTAATCGTTTTCTGGCGCCATCTTGGATCCGCCATATTGAATATCAACTTATTATTTTAAATGTAAAGATGGTGTTGTGACACATCATTACGAACTAGATTTTTACGCTGATTACAATGCTGAAATCGGTTTTTGAAAATATGAATTAGTCAAAAAGATATGCTCAAATAAAATTCATCCTTTTACATTTCTTATGGACGTTTCATATTTTCAATATTTTCTTGAATACTTGGGTACTAAATAGTACTCATTGGGTATTAAATCGTGGGATCGTTGAAATCCACATTTTCTTACATAGCCGGGTTGGCATTTCCGGCCATTAAAATACGTTATGGCTAATCACTCGGTAATGGTTGGAGTAGTAAATATAATACTTGGGTACTAAATAGTACTAATTGAGTATTAAATCGTGGGATCGTTTAAATCCGCATTTTCATACATAGCCGGGTTGGCATTTACGGCTCCTATAATACCTTATGGCCAATAACTCAGTAATGGTTGGAGTATTAAATCTAATACTTGGGTACTAAATCGTACTAAATGAGTATTAAATCCTGGCACCGTCGAAATCCGCATTTTCTTACATAGCCGGGTTGGCATTTACGGCCCCTATAATACGTTAAGGCTAATAACTCGGTAATGGTTGGAGTACTAAATCTAATACTTGGGTACTAAATAGTACTAAATGAGTATTAAATCGTGGCACCGTCGAAATCCGCATTTTCTTACATAGCCGCGTTGTCATTTCCTGCCCCTGTAATACGTTTTGGCTAATAACTCGGTAATGGTTGGTAATGGTTGGAAATCTAATACTTGGGTACTAAATAGTACTAAATGAGTATTAAATCGTGGCACCGTTGAAATCCGCGTTTTCTGACATGGCCGGGCTAGCATATCCCTGGCCCGGCATCATACTATTGTTAATAACTCGGCAATGCTTGGAGTACTAAATCTAGTATTCGGGTACTAAATAGTACTAATTGAGTATTAAATCGTGGTATGTTTGAAATATTGATTTTCAAACATGGCCGGGCCAGCGAAATGGACCCATTGCAAGCCTGTATTTAGAAGAGAAAAAATTGAACTGCCGTAAATTTGTAAATTTATGCTTGTTTAGTAAATGGAAAATCTAACTCAGTCTCTCTTAGAGGTGACACTTCCATTTTACTAGGTCTAGGATTAAGATTAATTTACCTCATGCCAGGCTAACCAAAACCCAAAAATCACACTCTTATGTTGATCTTAGAATGTTCAATAAGCTACATCACACTCTCAAGCACACCTAGTCACTCTCAAGTCTTTCAAATCTCAAACCTTTAAACTGGCTGTTGAATAATCCTTGTTATAATTTAGATGACTTTTTTACCCACACTGATTTTAATTCAGGTTTTAATGTGTAGCCTAAGTGTTTTAATCGTTAGTTGTTCTGTTTTGTAATATTGTCGTAGGCCGAGTGTGAGTCTTAATGTAGGTCATTATGTCAGTTTAACCCTTGTTTGTTATTGTAATTGTAATGAAAATGTTATTCTGTCGGCTTATTTTACTTATCGTTATTTCAACCCATTATCTCTAAGTTCAACTTGTTAATTAATAAGTTACTAGTGGATCCGAGCGCACGGAATCGTGCGCTACTCTAGCAGAGCGATAATTCAAATGGCGACAAATTTAAAACACAATCATGCTAACACGATCCGCCTTGAGGGTTATGTTTACACAAATTAAAAAATAACAGCAATTAAATTATCCAGCTGATCAAAATGTAAACAATTATGTTCTTCATAAGGATAACATGGGAACTTTAAAAGCCAATGGGGCAGAGCCCAAGGGACTTTTTCAAAAATGTAAGGCCAGTTTGCAAATCTACGCGAACACGCTCTTTCCAATGAGCCGTCAATGATCAAAATCGGTTAAGAAATGACGGAGGAGTTCATAAGACAAATTTCGTGTTGGCGTATTAATTATATAGAAGATAGATAGATATAGATATTAGTCTAATCAGCATTTCATATTTATGCAAGCTGTTTGGCCCACACAAACTTTCTCATATATGTAACCTACTATTTTGTTCACTAGGCCGAATCTGACATCAACTATACAGATTGTACTATTTGTAATTTTTTGCAATAAATTCTTGATTCTCGATTTATCTTAAGCTATCAAAGGTGAATGAAGAATAATAAGTTGAAAACTGTAATATTTTGTTAAAACTTGTAATCCCAAAAAACCGATTGTTGGCCGGGTACTAAGTAAACACACGGACAGAATCAGTGGTAGTTTTACATAGAGATTTAACTTAGCAAACCGGGAAGGAAATGAGTATGCTGTTCAGGGAGATATGCAAGAGGTCAAAGCAGAAAATTAATCTTTTTAATGGCAAACCCGTGTGAATTACTTAACACGTTGGCTGCGGCAAAATAAGTGCTTGGGTCTTCAAAAATGCGGATACACTTTTTTGCAAAAACTTATCAAAAAAGGTTGCCAAAACACTAATAACAGCTAAAAAAAATCATCAGACCCGCTATTTCCGGTTTTGCGATGACGTCATTTCCGTGTCGCAACGTGTGCGTCATGCGCTCCTGAGAGTAGGTCGCTGACCCCCTCTGACGTAATCCACTTGAATAATCACTATGAAATCATTGGTTTACTCAATAATAACCCACAAAAGTTGTTTTTAAACTTTTATTTAGGAGAAAAACTAATATTACAATAAAAAATACAAAAATGAAAAATGTTGGTCAACATTTTCAAGATCGCATATAGTTATTACTAAACTTCTCAAATGCAAAATAGTCATATTTTTAGAAACTAAGAAGGTACAAAATAAGAAAATTAAAACTTGTTATTTATATAAAAAATTATACTTCATATATATATACATATAACTTATATGTACATACATATATATACAAAAAACGCACGGCCCGGAAAACTGACGCCACCCGACTAACACGTGGTATGTATACGAGGAGCGAACAGCGTATAATCCACCTCCGTCAAGAGCTGAGCTCACACTGAACCCATAAGCCGAGCGCTGCATGGTGACGCGACGTCTGCGTCATCCGCCCCGCGCGCCGCGATCGCATGACGCATACGCTGCGTCATGCCGCACTCAACGTGTTAAATGATTCATAGGCTAGGTCCAATGGTACTACAAAGGCAGTTAGAACGCGGGAAATTGTATCTAATATTTAGATACAGTGTGTATCAAAAAGGAGACTTTTTTGGAGGGCTTGAAGAATTTGGAGGATCAGTAGACTTCCTGACTTAAATCAACCTTTTTCTATCTAAGCGACTATCACAATTTACCCTACATTTTTTACTTTTTTTCAACCGCGTATTTAATTTAATGTATTTCACTTGTACTATTTTCATTTATAGTACAAATAAAAATAGTACAAAAAATAGTGAAAATAGTTTTTTTTTTATTTTTTATTTTCATTTTAATTTTTTGTTGTTGAAGTCGAATGGTAATGGTTTAAATCATCTTAAGTAGTCCAGTCGCCAAATAAGAAATTAGGCCCGTCCCTTGAAGTAGAGTCCGACTCAAATTTTATGAATGAGTCTTATACTAATTGATAAGCTGAACAATAATATGGCGGATGCCAGAGTGGCATCCTTGGGCAACTTTGAATATCGAAGGTCAATGTTCACAGGAGCGAAAATACAGAAACAGATAGTGAAAAAAATTGATTTATGGTATCAAAACGAATATTTCCTAAGACTTGAAAACACCACCGATAGTTGCTGGATGGTAAATACTTAATTTTGATCGGGTATTAATATACAGCCGCTATCCTGGATCCGCCATACTGGATACAAGATGATTGTTTAAATAAGACCGTGGTATTGTGACACAT
The DNA here is from genome assembly GCA_035578135.1 of Flexamia atlantica. Lineage (NCBI taxonomy): Eukaryota > Metazoa > Arthropoda > Insecta > Hemiptera > Cicadellidae > Flexamia > Flexamia atlantica. The sequence goes on from JAQJVK010000009.1 coordinate 42,643,130, forward strand.
TACAGAATAGAGTTTCACGCTGCCGCAATCCGTTTTTGAAAATATTGTTTTGTTCTTGAGATTTATTAAAATTAAAATTCTTCCTTGTACCTTTCCAAGGGGCGTTTTTCCAAATTAAACTATTTTTTTGTTTTTTGTTCTTATATCTCCGGTTCTAATCACATTATTAAGTTCGTTTTGGTCCTAAATATTCAGTGATTTAATAGTTTAAATAAGAAATAATCATATTAAAAATAAAACTAGTCAAAGATGAGTTACAAAGCAACATTGTACATAAAACGTGTATTTGTCAACATTTATTTTTACTTAAAGGATTATATCTCATGTTCTGAGTAAGTCTAAGTATTAGGGTTGGTCTTAAAACTTTCATCTGATATTTTGCTTTCATTTGAGCCATTTCCAACTTAAATTATGACTTTCTAAAATGAGTTATGCCTATTCAAAGATCATACGATCTCCCAAATTAAACTAAATCACATCATAAAGTTCGTTTGAGTCTTAAAAGATCCAGTTATTTAATGGCTTTATTTTGAAATATTAATAATTTAAATACGACCAGTCAGAGATGAGTTACAAAGCAACATTGAACATAAAACGTTATTTTCCAACATTGTATTTTTATTTTAAGATTTATATCTCAGGTTCTAAGTATGTCTAAATATTACGTTTAGTCTTAAAACACTAATTTGATCATTGGCTTTCATTTGAGTCAGTATAAGATGCTCTTACATACATTAGGGTATGAAAGGAAATTCGGACTCTTTTATTTCGTTTATTGGTAAAAGAGGTACTTGTGTACTATACGGACCCCACCTATTTTTCCATTAATTTTGTTTGGTTAGGTAAAGAAACACTACATATTATTGAACATTAGTGTATTGTGAACAAATATAAGGAAAAAACAACATACTTTTACTTTAGGGTGTCCCAGAAAGCTACGATGTTACTCAGCAGTGTATCGAAGCGGTCAGCTCCACTCTCTGCCACTGCAGACCTCCACATGTATTCTGCTACATTAGGTTATTTATAACCTAACCTAACCTAACCTAACCAGATAGAAGAACAGCACGACGCAACACGACCACAACACTGACTGTCTGGCGGTGACTCAACAGCTGAGCACAGCAACAATGAATCATTCACTGGCCAGCGTAGCACTGTATGGCGCTCGGGAACGCAGTTGGTTAGGTTAGGTTAGGTTAGGTTAGGTTAAGTTTGGTTTCGGGGGCTCACTTACTTACTCGGACTTATGACATATCAAAGATAAGGTTAGGTTAAGTATTTTTAGTATATAAATGTCATTTCGGCCCTAACCAAACTAAATTAATGGAAAAATAGGTGGGGTCCGTATAGTACACAAGTACCGTAAAGGAATACATAAGAGAATATAATCATATCATATAAGAAGATAATCATATGAAAGACATTGAAATTATTTTCCTCCTAGTTACATAAATGGGCAATGATAAATGATAAATGCTATTAGAGTTTAATTCGAATAATTAATGATGTAGTATTAAAATTGTGTATTGATATTTGCAGCGTGACTAAAAAGTTACATGACTAAGATTACAGAATTTCTCATATCTATTCAATAAACTGAATTTGATGTAGGAGGTTGCTCATGATGGCGTTAAAATTAAGTGTAGTGTAATTGACGGTTCAGATATTGCGGCACGTGGAGTTTAAGGAATGCGGAAAATTGGTTAAATTTTACAGTAAAGAGCTTTCTTTGACGGCAGACATAAAGTTGACGGTTTTATATTGCAGAAAAACAGAAAAACGAAAATTTATAATTCATTCATAAACAGCCTTGACACCTTTTAAACATTTTTTTTTGTAAACTACATTGGAAAAATTTATATTAAAGATAAAACCAACTCTTCGCCAAATGAAAAATTCCGTTCAACTCTTTGCTCCGTGATAATGAGGGAGCAAGTTATTATCGAAATGTTTCAACTATAAAATACAATGTTAAATGTATGCCCTTATATGTCTATTATAATAAACCATAACTTTTTTTAAGTAGTGACAGTATTTTATTGAAACACTGTTTATAACCCCGTAGAGATAGATAAAATTATTTATCGTCAATTTGGTAGCTTCCAGTTTAGGAGTGTGATGATCACATCACCAATAGCGCCGTTTCACTAAATGTGACAGTTTTTGAAGCGTTTTCTGACAGAGGTTAGTTTGGTGTAGCATTAAATTTTGACGAAGACGAGCTCTAAGTTAGGCCTGCTCGTGTACAATAATTTTACATAAAAAAATTAAATATTGTCGATAGAAAAACCATTGATAGAATATGATTAACCACAATACTAATGCATGAATAATTGATCAATTGACGAACCTATGGCTCATTAACTCATGACATACTTATAAAAGACTGTGAGATTGGACCACAAGACTTCGCCCAAATATTATTTATTGAATCTATATGCATAACGTCGGCTACTTGAAACAGTTTAAAAATATATTCTCTTCAAAAACTATATTAAATTTATTGGAAACATAAAATTATGGCCATTTTTATTTTTCCAAGCTTTTATTTAAAACCATATTATATTGTAGGCCTAAAAAGAGACATATATATGTCACGAAATCAATTTTTTTCTTTTAAAGCGTACAAATATACTGCAATATACCTTTGGTTTATTTTTAAAAGTTTTCATTTACATTCTCTTCAGGAGTTAGGGAAAGATTAATTTAAGTTTTTTTTCTTCACTACAACTACACTAGAGAGCAAAAACATTTTATTTTGAAAATAAATATCTTTAACATATTTAATCATTTTTATTTAACAAATATTAATAATATATTTAGTAAGAAATCAAATATCTTGGCCTCTGAATAGCTTTGCAGTAATAGTGCGTGGAACAAACAACATAATACCATTGACTTCATACTGTACCTTAATACCTAGAAATCTTTGACTTCCCAAAACCAGCACCATACTTTGGGAATTGACTAAATAAATATAAAAGAGTGAAAATCACCCGGGAGGCAAGCTTAAAAATAATAATGTCACGGCCAGTGGCGTTATCAATATGGCCGTTCAGCCACCTATAATAATGTCGCATATCTTGGAAACCACATAACTGATTTTGACGTGTGACATCTTATTTGAAAGTCTAATCATTATCTATAATAAAGGTTATTAAATTTTCAGCGGTAAATCAAACGGTTTTTGAGTATTTTGTAAAATATTACTTCTTTTATAAATATTTGTATTTTTATATATTTAAATTAGGTTTAATAATAAGACAAGGTGAAATTAGGGATATATTTATTGTTGACATAAAATTCATGTAAATATACCCAGCTATGTCTCATTCTTGAGCAACGGCGTTCACATGCATTTAATAGGGTGTACCAAAGACCCATTTTCACTTACTGTAGCGGCAATTTAGTCCAGTAAAATAACAAATTGTGTTGTCCTAAAGTCGGGTATTTGTGATTTTTGGCTATGTTGTTAGTGTCAAGGTGATGACATGAAATCCAAGTTCTTATCTTCGGGCTTCCCTGAGTTGCCACAGGGTGTTCCTCTTACCGGCACTTTTTTCAAATTTCAACTTATATACGAAAATCCATGCATCCTACAGAAATTTATCAGGTTATAGGTTTAAAGGAGATTCAATTTCCTACAATTTGAATGGTTTTGCAGCTCTGTAGCTGTAATGGGTCCTGAGATATGGACCTTCAAAGATAAAAAAAAACTCTTCCATTTGATTAATGTAGGTCCATTTGATTAACATGGGAAGTTTCGAAAATTTCGTAGCCCTCTAGGGCAGAGCCCTCAATAGATAGGGCAAAATGGATAGTCTAAAAGTTACTTAGGTTTCCGCACCAATTAACGTCATACAATCTCATTCTTCCAATGTAAATTCATGCAACCCTGAAGAAAGCCACAATATATTTAAACTGAATTGTTTCGCAAACAGTTGGGCCGTTTAGAATTGAATTTGGCATGCATATATACATTTGAACAAAAAATATTATCAAGGAATCCATTTTATCCTAACTATTTAGGACTCTGCCCTAGAGGGCCACGAAATTTTTAAAATTTCCCTTGTTAATCAAATGGACCTGTTGTGCCGCTATCGACCCCAGTTCCTTAAATTAATTAAGTAAAAAGAAATCAATAGTGGTTTACGATAAACTTGTATTCAGAATCAGGAAAGATACAGGAACCCAAAATCATAATATTTACAAATTCTCAAATTAAACAACAATAACATAAAAACAGATGTTTCTAATACATGACATTTGAGAGGAATTAAAACATATGACATTTAAAGAAATTAAAACAGAGGTTCCACATCAGCTCCCCGCGGAGACTGGAAGTCACGGTAATTTGAATTTGACGGTACGTCCTGATCGGGTAACATATGGTGTCATTGGAGTCACCGTCGAGGAGTGATGCCTTGGATCATGGCTCTGTGGTTTACAATGACATCCAATACTTAGGCCAGTCTTCACGTCAGTCTTTGCATCTTCTTGGGAAATGTATGCTGGATTAACCCGATCTAAAGTCACTCTTACTTTTCTTCCATTTTGATTGATATCCATAAACTTTTCTTGGCGAGCCGTAACAGGATAAGGTCCAGTGTAAGGTGGCTGCAGTGATCTTCTTACCGAGTCGTCTTGTAAGTATACATGCGTGCATTTGTCAAGATCTTGAAAGATGAATGTTTTTGGTTTGTCATGTCGAGAAGCAGGACTGGGTCTGATGGACGACATGTGACGCCGCAGGCGGACGACATAATCCGAGGGGTCTTCTTGTCTTGGTTCCTCTCTGGGTAGATCCAGAAGTTCTCCAGGGAGGCGCAATTGTTGCCCGAAAACTAATTCTGCAGTTGATGCGCGGAGGTCTTCGCGAAAGGCGCTGCGGATTCCGAGAAGAACGACAGGAAGAGCCTCAAGCCAGGATGAGTCACGATGGCACATTAGTGAAGCTTTCAGCTAAACCTAAAGGGGTGCGCAGGGGTGGTAACTGCATGTTCTGATTCGTTCCATACCAAAAGTTTTACCAAGGGAACCAAAAAGAGCTTATTCGAACTGGCGTCCTTGGTCAGTTATGATGCGCAAGGGAGAGCCGTAGCGTGAAATCCAGCATGTAACTAAACCTTCTGCAACTTCATCAGCGGTGATTGTTTTAAGAGGATGAACTTCTGGCCACCTGGTGTATCGATCAACCACTGTAAGACAGTATCTGTATGGACCGGATGGTGGAAGAGGTCCTATGATGTCGATATGAATGTGTTAAAAACGGGATGATGGAAGTGAAAATGATCCAATAGGTGACACACATGACGTGTTACCTTAGCACGTTGGCAATGCTCGCAAACGTGGACCCATATCCGGCAATCCTGTTTGACACGTGGCCACACAAAACGGTCTGATACGAATTTGGCAGTAGCCTTAATGCCAGGATGACTGAGGTTGTGGAGCGAAGTGAAAACCTTAGGGGTTCAGGAACAAATGGACGTTGTGTTGGTGTTGTTGTGTCGCAGTACACTTTAAGGTCTGTTCCAGGAATAGCAACAGGTCTCAGACGAAGTGAAGAGTCTCCACTTAGGATCTCCTGTAGTTCAGGGTCGTTTGCTTGATGGCGGGCTAAAGTATTAGCGTCCATGGAGTTGACACTTTTGGCTGTGAGGGCATCGTCACGTGAAAAACTGTCAGCAACAATGTTTGCTGATCCAAAAATATGCCTGATGTCTGTGGTAAACTGAGATATATATGTAAGTTGGTTCTGTTGAACTAGAGGAAGCTTTTCTCGTTTTTGGCTATAGGCGAAAGTTATAGGCTTGTGGTCTGTGAAAATAATACAATGATTTGCCTCCAGAAAATGTAATGCCTTATGCCAGCATAAATTGCGAAAAGTTCGCGATAATATGCTGGCCAAAGAGATTGCTTTGGGGTTAGCTTCTGGGAAAAGAAAGAGAGATGTTCCCAAGTAGAATTATCAACAAGTTGTTGAAGTACAGCTCCAACAGAAGTGTTAGAGGAATCACAGAACAGCGCAAGAGGGGCGTTGTGATCTGGGTGAACTAGTAGTGTGGCGTTGGCGAGATGTTCCTTACAAGCAGAGAATGCAGCATCCAATTCAGTAGTCCAATTCACTGGTTGATTACCTCGAAGTGACGAAAGTGCGCCGTGCAGCTGTGCTTGATGTTCTGCGGCTGATGGAATGAACCTCCTGTAGAAGTTAAGCATGCCTAAAAAACGGCACAACCCTTTTGCAGTGGAGGGGCGAACGAATTGTCGCAAAGCCTCGATGCGATCAGAAAGTGGTCTTGTACCTGCAGCTGAAACCTCGTAACCAAGAAATGTAACCTTAGGGACACTTAAGACTGTTTTCTTTACGTTGACTAGAATGCCGTAATCAGACAGTCGTTTGAATAGGGATCTTAAATGACCTTTATGCTCTGCCTCATCCTTAGAGAAAACTAAAATGTCGTCTATGTAAGGAAAGCAGAAGTCTAAACCAAAGACGACTTCATCAATGAATCGCTGAAATGTTTGTCCGGCATTCCGGAGTCCGAAAGACATAAAGGGGAATTCGAACAAGCCAAAAGGCGTTGTAATGGCTGTCTTAGGGATGTCATCAGGATTAACAGGGATTTGAGTGTAGGCTTTAACTAAATCTACCACGGAGAATACCTTGCAGCCTCTAAGGGAATGAGTGAAATCGTGGATGTGTCTTACCGGGTATCTGTCTGGGATGGTTCTTGCTTTGAGGGCACGATAGTCACCACAGGGAAGCCAACCATCTGGTTTCTTGGGGACCATGTGAAGAGGCGAAGACCATGGTCCATTAGATCTACGTGCTGTGCCATCATTCAACATGGCGTCGAATTCAGCCTTCGCCAGAACGAGACGATCTGGAGCAAGACGTCGTGGGCTGGACGAGACAGGAGGGCCGGGAGTTGTTTTAATAAAGTGCGTGGTCGAATGTTTGACCTTACGAGGAGTACCAGAGGGACGAGTGATCTCAGGAATTTCAGCTAATATTGATGAAATCGGGGAATCGGGAGATATAGTCTTGATGCTAAAGTGAGAGATCGTAGTCGTTTGGCACGGGACAAAAAGGTTTGTTACACTATCAATTAGTCGCTGGTTGCGACAATCGGGTAGCAAGCCAAAATGTGCTAGAAAATCAGATCTGAGTATGGGTGTACTAACATCAGCAACAATAAAATTCCACGTGAAAGCTCGTCTAAGTCCGAAGTTCAAAGTTAATGTCATAATCCCGTAAGTGTGGATGGTTGTGTTGTTGGCAGCTCGAAGCTCGTAATCTACACGCTGTTGTCGACTAACAAGAAACGATTTAGGTAAACAGCATATATCAGAACCTGTGTCGATTAGAAATTTCTTATTTGATGTGCGATCTAGGATAAGTAGTCGGCGTCCCCCTGAGTGACAGTCAGTTGACGCCATTACTGACTGCCTTTGGAGTTTGTTGAATTTTCAAAAGGACATGGCTGGAGGCACCTTTTAGCATTATTCGTGATACCAGCACAATGTAGTCTGTCGAGTATCATTTTGACTGCTACATCGACCATACCACCTTTTATTTCGACCGTTTGATGAACTACGATTGCGACTTCTTGATCGACCATTGCTTAGCGCGTTAACTTGATCCCGCATCGCTCCAAAACAGGCCGTTCCAAAACTTCATCAAATTGAGAAAGATTAGGAACTGCAGATTGTGAAGATGATGAAGCAACTGCATTTAAGGATCTTATGTTAGGTAAAGGACATAGTGAGCTAAGTGGTTGAACTTCCAGTATTTTGTCGGCGGTAAGCGCCAATACGTCTAGTTGGATACCTGGTTGTCCGGCTTGAGTTTGCAAAATCCCCTGAACATGTGATGGGAGTCGTTGTATCCAAATTGTTTTTAACAACCCATCATCTATTGTAGAAGAGCCTACTAAGGGATCGAAGGTAGCGCAAAAACTGCGAAGGAGTTCTATCACCAAGCTCCTCCTCCATTAGCAGTTGGCGAATACGATTTTCTTCAGACACGGACAGACGACGGACAAGCTCAGATTTGAGGGTTGAGTATGGATTTAGGGGAGGAGGATTTGTTATGAGATCCTCGACTTCACAGGCGTAACGTTCGTCCAAGTGCGAGATAACATAAGAGTACTTGGTTGTTTCATTCGTTATACGCCCCAAGGCGAATAATTGTGCCTCGACTTGGGCACACCACAGTGCCGGCTTTTCGCTCCAAAAAGGGGGAAGTTTGACGCTCACCTTGTGGATTCCGAGTTCACCGAGTTGTCTCGCCGGGATCGGGTCATCTGCGAAGGACGGCTGAGGTTGAAGTCGGAGCTCAGGCAAGGGCGGCAGAGGTTGATGTTGGAGCGGAAGCTGGTCAGCTGCTTCGTGTTGGTGCAAATGTTCCTCTGGTTCGTTGCCGCGGTCCAGGCCTTGTATTTGGAGACGCAAGTTCCAATTTTTCTCCTCCAGTCGAGCCAGGCGATCCAAAAGATCCTGATCCATGTTTGATGAAAAGCAGGCGTGAAGGAGTAGTGTTACGTAATAGACAAGAGGTAATTCAGAAAATAAATTATTTTGAAAAAATAAATTAAGTTAAAATAATGTTTTAATCGGGGTCACCAAGTTGTAGTGCCGCTATAGACCCCAGTTCCTTAAATTAATTAAGTAAAAAGAAATCAATAGTGGTTTACAATAAACTTGTATTCAGAATCAGGAAAGATACAGGAACCCAAAATCATAATATTTACCAATTCTCAAATTAAACAACAATAACATAAAAACAGGAATTAAAACATATGACATTTAAAGAAATTAAAACATAGAGGTTCCACAGACCTATTATTTTTTTTAAGGACCTTATCTCAGGATCAACTAAAGCTACAGAGCTGCAAAAGCACTCAAATTGTAAGGAATTGAATTTAATCATCTTTGAATCTGTGATTTGATAAAATCCTGAAGGGGCATATTTTTTATATATATACATTATTTAATATTTAATCTTACCTTACGATCCAATCTATAAGTATAAAAGAGGATGTTGGTATATATATAGCATTGATAAACTCAGACACCACTGGACCGATGGCCACGAAACTTGGTAGATACATGTAGAATTTCATGGAGTAGGTTTATACACCTTCAATTTCGTGATAACTTTCAGGGCTCAGCCCTGGGACCGTCTTAAGGCCCCCACACACGCTGAGATTGTCGCGAGACATTTCTCGAGACAAGAGGTATCATGAGACAAGCGGTATCAGCGATACAAGGCCACACACGCTGAGATCTGTCGCGATACATGTCTGAGACCAAAGTTTTATGAAACATGTGTTACAAAAAATCATATTATTGAACAGATTTAGAATATTTGTTTACGTTTATAATTTTGATTCAAATCCCTCTATTGAATCTTTTCATTTAGTCTATTTTATATAATTTTTATTTTATATATTTTATATCTATATTTTTTTTACATTGTTGGATGAAATACTGTAAGAAGTTTTGCTTGCTTTTGGGGTAGCCATTGCGGTTGCCCTAAAAAAAAGAAATCCTAAAAGCAAATGGACTAAGAAATGGTTAAGTCCACCGAGTTAACATGGAAGTGACAACTCTTTACGAAGTTCATTATTACTCTATGGCGCCACTTTCATTTTTCAGTCTGATCGGAATTGTTGGTACGAGTTTACGGATCAACCTGACTTACCAAAGTCAAGCAGCTGGTTGTAATATTTTGAAAGTTGTATTTATTGTTCAGTATTGATGTACAGATTGATTCTCAGTGCCTGGCGTGTAGGGAGGGACGTGTGCGATAGAGATGGAGACTCCACCACCACTTTTCCCCTACAACGAATGCGTACAGTCAACTCTAAATTAATCAGCTGTCTGCTGTCTTTTGGAGAAAATTTGAATGATTTCAAATTTCACAGACCAACAAAAACAAATCCATAAACAACAAAATTTATAAAGAATGTGTTATATGTTTAAGGATTGTTTTTTAATCGATGTAAGTTTTTTTTTAATATAGAATCATAATTAAAAATACCTATGTTATTTACTGTTACAAAAAATACAATCTATAAATATTAGTTAGAGTAGTAAGTAAACCACCAGCAACGTTTTAAAAATCATAAACCTATCCAGAAGCCAAAAAGGCCATGTCACACTGCGTCCATCTCGTCCGCGGACGTCGACCGAGAGTCGCGGCTGGAGCGACTCTTGAGAAACGTCGCCGGTCGGACGGTGGATCGCGCATGCCCATATACCACCTCCCCAGGTACTGAACTCCCTCCATTTCCTAGATATATGTGGCGAGGCCTACTGACGCGCATCTGGCAGTGTGATGGGGTCTGAGACAGTCGCGACGGACGTGGATGGAAGGACGGACGCGACACAACGGTTGTTTGGCATGGCCTTTAGGTGACCATTACCATTCGTGTACGTGCCTTGCACGCCGTGCATTGCACGTCGTGTCGTCTACAGTGACGGATCTACACTTACTGTCGCCTGAGGCAATATCGGAGTTTGGCGCCCCCTCCCCCGAAAGCTGTAACCGGCCATGAAAAAAGGCAAGCGGTAGTTGCAATGCGACAAATATTTGCCAGCCGTGGTTTAATCGACAGATGTTTTGGCCGCAAAGTGGTCATTAAATATGACGACCTCGAAAATAGTGATATACTTGTCGGCGGTGAAACAACAAAGAAATATGCCTACCAGCAACGACTGATTATCTGTTCAAGATATGGCCGATAGATGTGACGACCGCGAAAAGAGCAAGAGACTTGTCGTCCGTAATGCTTCCAAGAGATCTGCCGGCCGCAAAACAAGCAGGCGATTTTCCGACCACGAAATGAGCGCGCGATTTTTCGGCCGCGGGACGAGTGAGCTATTCTCCGTCTGCGAAACGAGCGAGCGGTTTTCTTGCCATTAAACAACGAACAACGAAAAATGCGACGGTCACGAAAACAGAGACAGGCTTGACGGCCGCGATGCGACAGAGATTTTCCTGCAGTGATGCTACTGATAGGTTTGCCGGCCGCGAGACAAAAAATTTGACTTTAAATAAATTTTTTCGATTTTTAATTAATTTCGAAATTAATTAAAAATTAATTCGAACCTGGCCGCTGGCGCCCGCTACTGGCCGGCGCCCGGGGCAGGTGCCCCCGCTGCCCACCCCCCCTAGGTCCGTCACTGGTCGTCTACAACATTGGCCTTATGAGCCTGCCGTTACGTGTGTAGGCTTCATCGTGCTGGTGTCGCTTTATGGCGATGCCGCTCTGTGGCGTCGTCCGTGTCGTGTGATCTTTACTCTCATTTACCATCGATAAAATCATGCCTTTACTCGCTGGTGAGATTGAAAATTCAATAGCTCAAAGTATTTTTACGAGGTGGTGATTAGTCTGGGTGGCACCTACAACGACTTTAGGCACCTACAGTCTATGTTAGGCTGAAAGCGCCGCCGAGCCCAATGCGGGCTCCGCGCGCCGCCACCGTGGTGCATAGTATTCAATTAAAAATCGAATACAAGCAGATATATTATGTATTACAATGTCAACCTAACAGATTTATACTTAGAAAAACAAGAGTTTTTGTGAAAAAAGCTATTAATTAACACAGTATAAAACAGATTTTATGGATGCTATATCACATTAAAACTCCTCATATGTCTCAAGATTATTAAAAATATATGTTCAGGTAATTGTAATAACGCATACGATGAAACAGTTCAGACCGCAAAGCAATACTTCAATCGTTAACGTTATCTCTATTCTATCTTCCACTTTTGTAAAGAAGGAATCTTGATATAGGCTAGCCTCACCCTCATTATTTACGCCAATATAGGCCTAAATTGTGTACGATTGCAAGGCTTCTCAAGTAACTTTTTATGTTTCTACGTATTTTCTGTTTTTTAACAACATCGCACGGCACCAATATTGTGTAATCAAACCGTATTTGCAAACTACCTCCTAAAATACAGGAACAAAACGTTTATTCTTTTTTGCTGTCTATTTTCGTTAGTGTCTTCCAATTAATATTCCTTTCCTTGAACTTAAACATGATAGGTATCACTTCGAGTCGGCGTCTCTTCGGGTGTTCGCTTTTTCGTTTAGGTTAGGGAACTAAAATAAAAAACATAAACTAATGAAGGATGCAAAGTAATTAAATTTACAAGCATTTTGCACCAAAAGAAATTATTAAAATGTTGGAAACATTTTCGTTAAAAAATCTCGTTGCTATATATACATCAACAAAATAACATAACCTAAACAGTCACAATAATAAAAACATTATGTTTTGACAGATCATGTTTTGACAGATGACAGTTTCTTGAGCTGACTGTATTAGGTCCCGTGGTGGGGGAAAGTCATCACTGCGCATGCGCAGACGAGGCGCCCAGCACCGCGAATCAATCTGTATCTTGTACCATAATGTTTACCTGTTGTTGTTAACAAACATTCTTATTTTGACATTTTGGTCAGTGGGTATAAGCGCGGACTATACGGAGTCAGCTTGAACTATTCCATGCATCAGTGCTATTTTTTCCTCTGCTTTCGGCGGCGGGATTAAAAATTTACCATTGGATGTCCTAACTTAGAGGGTTCTATATATACATTGACATCAGACACTATCTGCTTGTAAATTGTACCCCTCAAAATTTAACCCCTCTCAATTTTAAATTTAGTAAATGTGTAATATCAAATGGGGGGAACTTACTGAATTCCCAAAAATTTATTCCAAATCGGCGTTTGCAGTTTGCTTTTTTCGAAAGGGAAAGGAGAAAACCCAGATAAATTGGTTTATTTAAGTAAGGTTTGCACAGCGATTCGATTCAATCAATAAATGATTCATGATTCATTTCATTGCGTCAATGAACCATTGAAACTGAAATGTTCTTTCACGAACAACTACTATCAGCTGTGAAGTAAGTGAGAAACAGCACCACAAACGCAGATGTAAATAACGGTCTCAGAGACGGAGTGTGATACTGAGACATGCTTGAGACATCGCCACACACGCAGAGATCTGTCTCATGATACCTCTTGTCTCAAGAAATGTCTCGCGACAATCTCAGCGTGTGTGGGGGCCTTTAAAGGTACCCATGTCAGGGATTTTGAAAGAATTTGAGTTAGGTTTGTTTACCAACAAAACATATGAAAGTAAAATTTAAAACAGATGATATAAATTAATGGCATTTCTTTCTGCTATTTCATTGTATTTGTTTACATGAAGACTTGTTACTTGGTGCCAGGTGGTTAATGAATTAGACTTTTGCATATATTTTAAATGCAATACACTATATAAAATGCTGATATGTTGTATAACTATAACAAAAAAACTGATTACTGAAGGACTTCAGTGATCACTGATCACTTATACTTGAAGGACTTCTTTTTTATGGCAACTAACTGTTATTTAAAGAGGAAGAGTGTGCCACTGTAAAGAATTAATTTTATCTACAGCACTTTAAAAAAATTGCCGTCCCGGCTCATTCAATCGTTTTGTTCAATATAGAGCCTAAAAACGTAAGACAGCACTATTTAATAATTGCAGGAGTGGCATTGTAATTTTTTGTTCAAGGGAGACCCTAAAACCTTAAGGAAATGATTTTTTTTTACAGTGAATAAAATTTCAAGCCATCTTATATGGTTTCTCTAACACGTATGCCTTCATGAAGGAAAGAAATAGGATTTCTAATACGCAGGTCTGCTGCGAGGGGGGTGCATAATAAAGTTTTAATTAAGGGTAACATATGCGAGCAGATTCAAAGTGCTGTCGAAAAAGCCAAGGGTGCCGTTCCTTATATTGTGCCCCATGATCATCATCAGGGCAAGCTCAGGTATCGTGGAAACAACCACGATAAATGCTTCTCGACGTTCGTCTCTGTAAATTGGCCTCTAAAGTGTGTGAGCGCAATCCTCTTCACCTGATAGCACGATCGACTGATGGACAGCCGATAAAAGCAAAAAGCACCTGCAAGAGGAAGGACCGCCGATATTGGGCATGAGCCTACCCAGGGCAGCAACACCATTTGGGGCTTTGTCGGTGGGGCGTTGGATATGTTCACATTTTATGTATAGACAGGCACTTTATGCAGGAATAGAAGATCCCCGTCATAGCAAACCTGCGTACTAAGAGCGAATTTCTAAAAACATTTTCTTTATGGAAGTACATTTGGTATGTTCAAAGAAGTAGATTTTACAACAAGAAATATAAATGGGAAAGCAAAACTATATAATTAATGGGTGATAGTGTATGTTTAATTTTAACCGTGAGCGAAGCCACGGGTTCTTCTAGTATTTGTATAAAAGGGGAAACCTAGGTTTCAGCACCGCAATGCCATCATCAGTCCCATTTTTGTTATATATTTTTTGGCAAGCTACAACTTTTCATCTTCTCGGTTGTATCTTCTATGTTATAAATGTTCAAGTGAAGAAATATATTTTAATAAAAATGACGAAATCTCACACCGAGAAGATGAAAAGTTGTAGCTTGCCAAAATATATATAACAAAAATGGGACTGATGATGGCATTGCGGTGCTGAAACCTAGGTTTCCCCTTTTATACAAATATTGGATCGTAAGGTAAGATTAAATAATAAATAATGTTGTTTAACGATCCAGAGGCTTCTAGTAATCTATATATATAAAGGAGAAGGGGTTTTCTATCGGACAGCAAATCTCCAAAACTATAAGACCTAAAGAGTTGAAATTTGGCACATGTGCTCCCCTTGGGTCTTAGATGCACACTAAGAAACGGTTTTATAAAATTCCCAAAGGGTTTCGCCCTATGGTACTTCAAAGTTTTAATGTTAAGTTATAGGGAAGGATATGAGGTTGTCATGGCAACCCTAAAAATTATGACAAATTAAATCCTAAAAAAAGACAGAGGAAGTTTTTATGTTTTTCCGCGGGTGAAACCGTGTTGATCAGCTAGTAATATATATATATATATATACGTTGAAATACAAAAAAAAACGCCAGAAAGTGGCGCGCTCTGTGGTAACCCGGAAAGCTCGAGGTCAAAACCTAGGATTATATGTTATCACATTAATAATAACAACTATCCAAAAATCACAAATACCCGATCTTTTGGACACCACAATTTATTTGTTTATTTGACTTAAGTCCCGCTATGTGAAAATGAGACTTCGGTACACCATATTATGTACTTGTGACGGTCATTGCTTAAGAATGACACATAATTAGCTGGGTATGTTTACATGAATTATATATGTTAGCAATAAAAATATTCATAAGTTTACCTTTCCTTATTGTTAAACTTAATTTAAATACATAAAAATACAAATATTTATAAAACAATATTTCACAAAATACTCAACAACCTTTGATTTTATAGCTGAAAGTGTAATAACCTTTATTACAGATAATGATTAGACCTTTCAAATAAGATGTCACACGTCAAAATCGGTTATGTGGTTTCTGATATATGCGAATTATTATACGAGTAGGTGGCTGAGCGGCCACATTGATGACGTCACTGCGCGAGACGTAATTATTTTTAAGCTTGCCTCCCGGGTGATTTTCACACTTTTATATGTATTTAGTCGATTCCCATAGTTTGGTGCTGCTTTCAGGAAGTGACGCAATATAAGGAAATATTTTTATTTCAAACAAAAATATCAAACATGGCAGAAGGTGACATTAATAATAGAAGTTCATGCTGCAAACCTCAGATATCCCAATGGCTATATACTTGTAAATTCATAAAAATGACAATGTTTTCATAATCAACACAGAATCTCCTACAATGAGCGAAATATTTTATTGCGCGCTACCTCTGGGACTTAGATGCACACTAACAAACGGTTTTACGAATTTTCGATAGCGTTTTCCTCTAGCCCTACAAGACTCCAATCTAAACGACTTTTAATGTAAATTCTGCCCCTTATGTTTTCAAATTTTTTCCTTGTATTATGAGTATTAAAGGGATAGGTAGTTAATGTTTTGGTATTACTGGACTATTTTCAAATATATGAAATATTACTGAAAAAACAATTAATTTTTAAGGCTTTTCAGCTAACTGAGTTTTTTAGTATGTACTCTAAATAATAAAATTAACTATTTATAAATTGATTTCAAATAATTTTCATGTGTATTATGACTCAGTTACAATTTTTTATAACTTCAGTACTTTCATATCAGATCATCAATAGGAAATGATCTCCACCCTTAGCAATAGAGACAGAAATTGAAAACCACTTTACAAAGCTGTGGATCGAGGCACTTTCTTTGATGTTTCATTCATTATGTATGAGGAGTAACTCTATTGTAGCAGTTGCTTTCAAACTAAGCTCTTTACGAATACATAATTTACTCAATGGTTTCCTACAACACGTGTTTCCACATCGCAATAAAACTAGGAATACCAGATGAAAGTTTAAAAAACTGATTGAAATATGCCACAGTTACTGAGTAGCTCTTTATACCTTAAATTCATACGCAACCCATTCATTTTTAATTATACCCAGTTATTTAAAAGAAAAAGAAATCATTAATATTGTTTTAGCCAGTGAACTGGCTACAGTATGAGATTGAGTAGACGTGAATGTACTTTAAACGTTAGAGTTATTGATTCAAACTGACGAACAGTTGATAGCCCTAAAGGCAGCTCAAACTTCCAGACATCCTTGCCGGATTTCTCAAAGTCAATCTGACAGTCTCTTCATTTCTAATCAACTGCACTGATCAGCAGCTTTTTGGACGAAGGCTTCATTAAAATATAATACTAACGTAGGATAAATAATTCGAAAAACCTGAGAAGCTATGTTTTGGCAAATGTCAGTGACATCGATTATTCTCTGATTAATCAGAGAGAGAGCTATTCCTTGAGCGTCAACATTGGAGCTCTTTTTTTGTTAAGCCAATGCCTTTGAAGTTAATTATTAATGAGTTCATAGTGCGAAATGCTTATATATTCCATCAGATGTCAGCACTACAGTTAGCTTGATATACAATTTTCAGATCCATGTCATGTTGTTTTCAAATTGTGACCTTGCTGAAGTAAATAAAAAATACCAGTGTCAATAACATAAAGATCGCAATCAACATCGAACAACGTTATCAGATGATTAAATTTCTTCACCAAACACTGCAGTCAAAAATAAGGCAGAACCAATATTTGTTTTCACATTTTTGTTATTGATTACAAATACTATTTTCATCCATGCAGTTTAACTTTATTTAGTAATTTGGGTACCTTATCAAAAATAGGTCTATTAACCGTGGGAAAAAAGTGAACACAAAAGAATTTTATGTTTACAATAAAATACAATGGGGACTTAAAATATCGATTTTCATTCTGCCCATATTAAAAGAGAGACTTTTATACACCAATTGAACTAATTTAAACACAGATTTAACACGGCCCACACTACACTCAAATATTTAAGGATCTTTTATAACAGATTTTATTTGACTAATCAAAATTCAAACCAGTTAATTCTTAAAACAAAAACTTTATTTTTGATTGGTAAAAAAGATATTTTATAAAATATCTGATAGTGAACTGCGGGCCTAATTCAAATGTCAATGTTATAAATCTGGGACCAACAAACAATAAAATAACGGCAACCTGATTGGCCTCGACGAAATCAATGATGTGCAGATTCATCATTAATACTTCAATAAAAATTATACTTTTTCCACGTAGGACTGAATAAAAATTTATTCCTTGCAAAATCAGAGCAACCTATATGCAGTGATAAATATTCATGTAATTAAATGTTTCTTGTACAGTAATACTAACAACCACATTTGTTGTACTGTTAGCTAAGGCAAATAAAAACAACTACAAACCGTCAGCTTATTTAGGTTGATGAGCCAAAGGAATGTACTTGTTAATTACCTGATCACAAAACTAATTGGGCAAGGGGAAGCTTTAGAATCTAACAATCGATCCCAATACGGTTGAGACCAGACTAAAAAGCATTCTCCTCTCCAAATTAACCTCATATTCAGTGCTGTGCCGTGCAACGCCACGAATCCTTGGCCACGAATATTCAGTAGCCTCCACTCGCCAATGTCATCCAAAAGCCCAACCGGAAGATCCTTGATTTACCGCTTGTAAGCCCCAATCTAGCCTCGAACCCCTCGCCCCTCTCTCGTCCCATTACCTGGTTACCACGTTCAAGAAGGAGGTCAATTTTATGGGCGTGCCGGCGGACCGAGTTCCCAAATCGAATTCCATCCAGCACCAGCGAGGACAATAATGGCTAGATAAGTACTTAGTAAGGGGGCGAGCTGGGGAGAGGCAGTTGGGAGTAATTGCTAGATTTAAATGTAGTTTCTGAGTTAAAACTTGGGCGTGGGCCATCTGCCCACGCCATTTGGGCCTTAAGCCTTAAGAAGGGACATAGGGAATTTCATCTCCACACTGATTGTTCCGCACTCACCTGGCTACTGAACCACCCACGACAAATTGGCAAGATAGCTAGGTGGATCTCCTCTATCAACTCCTTCAAGTTTCAAATACACCACATAAAGGGCAAAGACAACGTCATTGCGGACGCACTCTCTCGCCTCTTTGAAGGCACTGAACCTACAGAAGCTCCTAAACCTGAAACCCTACAGTCATGACCCTCTTTGGAATCCCTGAAGTGTTCAAGGACATTGCCATCCATCAATCCGAAGATCCTTACATTTCAAATATAATCCGCTCCACCAAAAGACCTCCAAATTTTTCAGTTCAACAGGGTGTCCTCATGCTCAAATTGTCCAATCAAAACAAGCCAAGGGTTGTGGTCCCCCAAAAACTCTTTGATCTTCTGTTCAAGTACTACTATGAATCGCCAACTTCTGCTCACCTTGGCATTCGTAAGACCCTTGCTCGCATTGAGTCCTTCTTTTGGGCGGAGGACCTGAAACAGGAAATTACCAAACGTGTAAGGGCCTCAAACACCAACGTAGGCCATTTATCATCAGAACTGATCACAAAACCTTGGGAAAAGGTCTTTATTGACCATATCGGTCCCCTCCCATGCTCCACACAAGGCCACAAATACATTTTGACTATTGTTGACTCCTTTTCAAAATTTTGCATCCTTCTTCCAACTAGAAACACTCAGGCTCAAACAACAGTCAATCTCCTCACCAAGCATGTATTCTCAATTTTTGCCCCCCCCTAAGTATCTAGCTTCTGATAATGTCTCCAATTTCCGTTCTAAACCCATTCCAATAATGTGCATGGATCTTGGCATCCAACACATTTTCACAAGCCCCTATTACCCAAACCCTTCTCACGCTGAACGAGTCAACAAACAAATTAAAATTGCCATAAGAATTTTCCATAATCAATTTCAACAATTCTGGGACCAGAACCTCCATTGGTTCCAAATAGCTTTTAACTCCGCTACCCATGAGAGTACCCAAAATTCCCCTTCACGCCTTTTTATAGGTAGAACTCTTTACCACCCACTAGAACTCCGCTGGAACCTAGACGTCCTTGTCGACGATCAGGGAACAACCCCTTCCATGCAATCTGAGTGGTCCCAAGCCATAGACAGTCTCCGAAAAGCTCGTGAAACAAGGGAGAAAAGATACAACCAAAACAGACTTCCAACAAATTTTCAGCCTGGTGACTGGGTGATGTATCGGTTGAATCCAATCAGCAAGAAGATTGACCATGTGAACCAAAAATTACTGCCAATGTGGTCAAAACCTTGCGTGATTGAGACTTTCACGTCCCCTGTCACAGCCAGATTAGTAAACCCTTCCAATGGAAAGTTTGTGAGAAAAGCTCATGTATGTAGCTGGTACTTAAAAGATTTTTTCAGCCGTCCATTTAAAATATAACTACCCAAACAGAACGATCGTCTGCCAGAACTTGCCGGTGATACTAGATTTAAGTCTTCTTTCTTCACGTCTTCAAATTTTCAGCCTACTTGTACTTGGGGATTGTGAGTCTAAGGTGCACCTTCCTTCTGATGGGTGTACCTACACAGTTACTCTCCAAGTGCAAGTGGGTTTACCCACCCTTCTTTCCTGCCAACGGCACGGAATGGTGTATTCTCCCGTTGCTTTTCTTTTCCAGAATTTAAGTATCCTAAAAACACCCCGCCTTGGATATAATCTTTATTTTACCTTTTTTTATTTTTGGATCCAAGTCGAGGGGCTTCGGGGAGTGCACCAAATCATGTCGATGGATTACAGTATCGTACGGGCTGTGATTCATTGAGTGCCGAATGGCAACCTTTTAATAACTATCTATTTTCTTTCCTATCTTCCCTCTATTTACTTGTCTCTAAGTTACCAACAATCTAGTCACTAGCAATAAGTTATACTTAGGTAGACTTTCGTAGTAAATTACCAATTATCTTCAGATCACAATAAGTTAGTTAACTGTCAGGCAAACAAATACTGGAGTAGTAAAATCTAAGAGGAGACAGGATTAGAGATTAAGAATATTACTGAATGCATGTGTAGCAATCATATTATTTATTTAATATTAGTATATAGGTTAAATCCCCAAGTTTTCAAGGGTTTCGTCCCCTTTTTTCGGGTGTATTATTCAAAATGCCCCGAGAAAGTGTTTTCTGCGCCATATTATAACTAGCGTATTATTTTGCATGTGATTAAAAAAAAAATAACCCTACCTCACCCTACCTGCAAACCTTTCAAACAGCTCACAAACATTTCAACAGTTAGGGAAACCAACTTTCCAAATGCTTCTCAACTTTACAGGTTAATCCTCCACCATGGATCTGAGTCGGGTTCCATGGCATCTAGTGCATACCGCTCAACCTTTTGCACTGGTTCACCTCGCCGGGTTGAACCACCCGAAATTTAGGTATCGTCAGTTCTCGGCCATACTCATTTTGGGTATTAAAAGTTTAGCAACAGACGACTATCTTGGCCTTATCTCATTAAAATCAGTCCCCCAGTTAGTAAATAAACCACAATGTGCTTGCACAATAAAAAAAAATAAAAAAGATAATAAAGAGAATGTTAAATTATAAAATAAACAGAAATGCAATAAGAAAAATATATACGTTCTACTAAGAACGAATGTCAAACAATTTAGCTCACCATTCTGGAAGAATGTCATCTTCATCTGGAAATCACTACACTCTTCGGTCGGAACCATCTTGTAAGCCAGTTCTGTATAGCGGACTATAACAGCAACCCATAGTATCGCCAACACTCTACAATCTACAGCATCTTCACCTCCACTTCTTCAACCGGAGCCAAATTCATCATCCGGAGTCTACATTCAGCACCATCAACGGATCCTGATCAACAACACCTTGTGCTTCTATAACAGCAACTTAAAACTCCAATTGCTGAGGATACGTCCATGAACTCTCATATCAATGACAACGCATGACTACGCACCGATGACTCACGCAACACATGACTACGCTCGGCATCGATGTCTTACGCAACGCATGACTACGCCCAGCATTGATCTATTCGCCACCTTCTGGACGAAACCTCACAGTCGCTGTTCTTCATCACCTACATCGTGCTCTCCCAGATGTGCTACATTTGGCTCTGCAGAACTGTGATTGCTCCTTTCCGACTGGTTACATGCTTTTAATTTACAAGAAGCTACAATCAACATATCCGACCATTCAAACCTAGACCAGGCCAGTTCCAACAATCAAACAATCCTGGTTCACAAAAAAAATAAAAAACGCAAAAAAAAATTGTGGGTGCAAGTACAATTCCTGCAATCGGTTCAGGCACCTTGCCAATCAGTTCGGTACCTTCTCTAAAAAGCCGGATAGCAGTCTGTGAGGCCTCAATCTCTTTTCTTTGAAGGGGGGGGAGGAGACTGATCCCTGACGATACCTCAACACACCAATCAACAAATTATCGGAGATGCCAACCTTGGGAGCCTGGTAAGTTCCTCAGTCCATTGGTGTGAGATGAGCCGTAACCACTATGTGCCAACAAAACGACAACCGAAACAATTTCGCTTCTTTCGAGCAATTCCTTGGCACTCAATAGTGGTAGGCGCTGCCTCAGCAGAGTATTTGATACACCCAAATTTACATTAACCAACACTTACCTAACCTCATCCCAAACTTCTTCCCTCTAGCGCAAGCGCAAACGTTTTGGGTCAAGGGAGAGCGTGGTTGTGCGGTGCAACGCCACGAATCCTTATATATATATATATATATATATATTCAGTAGCCTCCACTCGCCAATGTCATTCAAAAGCCCAACCGGAAGATCCTTGATTTACCGCTTGTAAACCCCAATCTAGCCTCGAACCCCTCGCCCCTCTCTCGTCCCATTACCTGGTTACCACGTTCAAGAAGGAGGTCAATTTTATGAGCGTGCCGGCGGACCGAGTTCCCAAATCGAATTCCATCCAGCACCAGCGAGGACAATAATGGCTAGATAAGTACTTAGTAAGGGGGCGAGCTGGAGAGAGGCAGTTGGGAGTAATTGCTAGATTTAAATGTAGTTTCTGAGTTAAAACTTGGGCGTGGGCCATCTGCCCACGCCATTTGGGCCTTAAGCCTTAAGACCCTTTATTTTCACAGTAATCTATTCTGGTTCATTAAAATAAATCAGTAAATGAAGGTTTGGTACGCCTAGAATAACTTATTCAGAAATCAGTCTGGTTGTCATTTAGTGTGTTAGTCATACGGTAGGGAAACCGAAACATGTCAATAGGTTAATTCAGTATATTTGTATTTAGTAATTAAGGTAGGTAGGGCTCTTTAAAGCTGGCTAAGGCGAAGTAATCTGGCACACGATCCTTCCTTTGGGTAATACAGACCGAAAATTATATCCTGTTGGCCCAGTCACCATAGCTTTCAATGTTTCAATCAGATCAGTTAATCCCACCTTGCCGAAGTAAATTTCCCAGTTAGCAGGTCCCTAGAATTTACCCGTTCTCTAGAAATTAACAATACACTCTGTTGAACTACCCATTTCCGATCAGAATTATGTCCAAAACCAAGCAT
Organism: Flexamia atlantica; assembly: GCA_035578135.1. Taxonomy (NCBI): domain Eukaryota; kingdom Metazoa; phylum Arthropoda; class Insecta; order Hemiptera; family Cicadellidae; genus Flexamia; species Flexamia atlantica. The sequence goes on from JAQJVK010000009.1 coordinate 42,666,073, forward strand.
CAACCAAATGTAACCTCAGCATCCCAATTGCAACTCACTCCATCCAGAATTCAGTCCACTCAGTACCACCCCCATCACATTACATCACATTACATTACAGTGCAAAATTGAATTATTTAACAATCTATTCGAATTGGTGATTTTACAGTCGTGCTGTATGATTTGTTAGCCTCTTTAGGCAAGCATGGAGGCTTTAGTCGAGCGAATAAGTTCCTATGATGATTTACATGATTAATAAATAAATAATTCACTGATAATATTGTAGTATAAATACAGTTAGTAAGCGCCCAAAAGCTACACACTATGGTGTTCTTTGATTTTGGATTTAGAATCATTAAATAAATCGGTCAAATATCTCAAGGTTTATAGATTCTATTTTAATACAAATACCTTCCATAACGCAAGCAGCGCACATATGCTGTCACCAGGAATCAAAAGCCCAGCCTTTCCATGTTCCTAATGGGACAGTTTGACTACACTTACAACTAGTTTATGGAGTAAAAACGTGTTTAAACTGGGCGTAGAAAATAATAGTAGTTTATGCAACGATTGTATAATGAATGTCTTTAAGCCACGAGTGAGATGTAAGTTAGAACACGAGCGAAGCGAGTGTTCTAAATATCTCACGAGTGGCTTAATGGCATAATACAATCGTTGCATACACTATTTTATCTACGACCAAGAATATACAACAAAATTTCCCCGAAGTTAAACAACACTCATGACTTTTTATAATAATGGAATAGGTCAACTAAAATTTGAGGTTAGGCAAATAAACAGACTGAACCATGAATCGTTGTGGAACAATCAGCTGATGGGATAAGTAAACTCAAACATGAATCGTAATGCAACAATCAGCTGATGTGCGAATTGCGTAATTGTTATTATGACACTACTTCCGTCAAATGCCGAGCTCTCATTGGTCTAGAACCAGTACTCTAAAGTGACTCCAGTACTCTAAAGTCGTCATTAGAGTACTGCTTGGTTTTTGGTGTTTTAATGTATATCATTATTATGTTTATTGTAATACCATAATTGGTAATTATTGCAGTGGTCGTAGATAAAGTATATATTTAATTGTATGTTGGTTTATTAATTAACACCTAATTAGTTTTGTAATATTTTTTAAGATTTGATTTTCTTTGGAAAAATATACAGAAGGTTGGTTCTTTGTGGGATACCACAAAATTACGTGTCGTCTTAGTTTGGCAAAAACCTCTTATTATAATTGTATAACAGATGTTTAAGGTATTCAGATCAATGTATGACATTTTCCTGCACTTCTCACTGAAATATTTTATGTGTATATATAATATTGGTCCAGGTTCATGTTTAAGTTTTTAGTTCCCGGACGAGAATTACGGCAGTTACTGCAATAGGAGTATTTATGAATGTTCTTACAACGCAAGCAGGATAATTATATAACGAAGCTTAATTTTTAATCAGTGTTTGTTATTGTATTGAATAGCGATGCAATAGCACATTGAACGAAATGTAATGTGTGGTATTTTGTTAAAGACATAATCATTAATCTTGGTTATCTCAGTACAGCATTACTTCATTACTGTAATTAGTCTTTAGACTGCATCTTTCAGACAAAATATTCCACATATGTTACACCAGTTTTATTATCTTCTATATTATTAAAAGACTTTCTGGGATTTTGTCCAGAGCAAATCGACCCCTAGAAATTAATTTTTCTAGACATATTTGGTATCAAATTAAAGCTATTATTCCCTAGATGTGCCTTTTGCGGGTTTGGAAAATATCCCATTAGAAGCGTTCACACAGGAGGCTTTTGAAATTTCAGCTAAAGTGCTACTATCTGCGTTATAACCTGTGAACTTTCTCCAATTCACATTTATTTGAAACTAAACAGATGATCAAGACATGAAATAGTTCCAGAGGCACATCACAGAATGCAGTGCTAGCAAAAGTCAGTTAACATTCATCCTTATTATGATTTTTATTTCTTAAAATATTGAGTTTTTTAAGACAACTGAAAATAAGGAAGAGTATTTGCTAAATTGAAACTAAGACCATGTACTTGGAATGCGAAGGATGTTGAGGTGTTAAGGGTTAACCTGCCCAATTAACTCCATTTTAAAATGCTTCAATGACAATGTGCCTATTTTAATGAAGGCATTTCATAGAAATTTATGTTATTTGCTCAGGTAAAAATTTGCCAAACATGTCTTTACCATGCGAAACAAAAAAGCGGGAAAATTTAATTCCTTGACCATTATGAGAGTTGAATAATTTGTGAATACGGCGAATGGCTATTTTATAAATGTTATTTAGATATTAGTTCATTAGTAGATCAGTGGTTTGTCCATCTTCTTACCACTTTTTCTTAATACCTAACAAAGCTGAATGCAAGAAACTGACGCGTAGATGTTGTGTAGATTCAACATTAAGCTTCAATACTTTTGGGAAGAAAACTCTAAAACTGAGACATGGAGATGCGCCAAGTACGTAATGAAAATCCAGGTAAACTAACCCCCATTTTGTGCAAAATGAATATTGTTGCATTGTCAAAATTTCAAAGTGTAGAACGTATACATACACACTTTTAGAGCAGATGAAATAAATGAACTTCTCAAATTATGTGAGGAATTTATTACACATATTGAAGATTCAAGACTAAAGTAAAAAGTTATTTTTTCAAGTTTGCCCCTATGAGAAGTTCAATTACTGGTAATTTTATTCCAGTTTTATGACACAAAGAATTAGTCTAGAAAAAAGAATTCACAAAAATACACTCACTTCCTCATTGAAAGATATTTTATGCTGCAAAGCTCCATACATAATCAACATGAAACTAAAGCCTATTTTATCAAATTGTATTTAAGTCACGAAGTGACGCGGACTGCTAGTTTTTTTTATCACTTTATCACTTTAATAAGACAGACCTCATGGAGGACGTTACCCTGAATATGAGTGAAGGATGAGTGTGATGATCGTGATGATAGTGGCGCGATCTTGTAGCCTTGTTACTGACTAAGGTTGGCATGTTCCTTAGACAGTATTGTTAATTAATAGCCCAACAACCAATGGCAGCTGGCTCCAGAAACAACCCTTCAAAAAGCTACTAACCTTTCTCGGGATCGATCCGGCTACCTACAAGTTTGTAGGCGGGCACTATAACCACTACATTTTATAGTTACTGTTAAAATAATCAACAATAATCAATATCGACTCTTGTGGAAAATAAAGTCTTCCTTATTTCTTAACACATCTTTATAAAGGTTGGTATAAAGTTCCTTATAATTCAGATGCAAAGGACATTGATTTCAAACCACCAAATACTTAATTACCTGATGTGTCAGACCTCCATTCCCCATGTTAATACTATGGAGGAAATAAAAATAGTCATATCGCTTTTGTTGGGTTGAAATATCACTAATTCGCTGAGTATGCAGGTCTGCTGCAATGGGAGTATTTATGAATGTTCTTGCAATGCAAGCAGGATAATTATATAACGAAGCTTAATTTTTAATCAGTGTTTGTTATTGTATTGAATAGCGATGCATTAGCACATTGAACGAAATGTAATGTGTGGTATTTTGTTAAAGACATAATCATTAATCTTGGCTATCTCAGTACAGCATTTCATCCTTCATTACTGTAATTAGTCTCTAGACTGCATCTTTCAGACAAAATATTCCACATATTTTACACCAGTTTTATCATTACTGTTAAAATAATCAAATGTACATTTGGCGTGGATGAAAATTAGTTTTCTTGTCATACCTTTGTCTAAAAAAATTATTTCCTCCAAGCCCCTCTCTCACTTCTATTGCTAGCCCATTACTAGCCCCTCTCTCGTATTAAAACCTTTAGGCCTAATTTGAGCCCTCGCCCATCATCCTGCGACTTGCCAAACGCTCTCAATGACTATTAAAGAATTTCGCTTTTGTAATTATATATACTGGAGATCCTACTGGTCGAAATTCAACCTGAAAATATTTGGGGTTAGTTTACTCATTGCGCCAATAAAAAATGTGACTGTATTTGTTTACATTTTGTTGTTACGTTTTCTGTGACCAAAATGGCAACTCGTACAGCCCATGTTAATTTTTTATAATTTACTTTCAAATTCATTGTTCTAAATTCCTCGAAAACTAAAGTAAATTGTGTTCGGATTGTGCACAGCTACACGAAAATACTTTTCTATTGGTGTACTTAGATTTTCCCTAGGTTGCTCAAAGGCTGAAAAAAAGGATTAGAAGAATCATGCTTTCTTATTAAAATTTAGATAGATACTGTCATTGACACAGAGTCCATGATATTATCCAGGAAACAAATATATACCTTTCATTAAGGATTTTTTCTGAGAGCTTTTGACTGACTTCAAATTTTTAGATTTCTATGCATAAGTTCCAAATTATTTACTGGACAATATCTCTTTGAAATACCGTAGTGATCGAAAAATAGACGGCAGATAACCGAGAGACATTTATTTTAAAATCGGATTTTTCCCGCTGTAACGTTGCTTGCTTGCTATTGGTCCGTTCGTATTTGGAGTAGGGGTAAAAGACGCACACCTGTTTAAAATATAATTTTTCTTTAGTTCTGAGCTGACCTTCATGTCGAACTCCCGCGTCGCGTCGCGCGGTTAACTCTAGTGGACTTTCCACAATTAAATAAATAACAACTCTTGGTTATATAACATAATAACTTAAATCAAGTATTTTCATGAATACATTTAATTCTCATAGTGGAAGTGCTAATTGAACAAGGTGCGCGTGTAGTGTACCGTCACCACGTCTTCGACTCCACATCCGCCACCACCGCCGACGCTGCTCTTCACACCTCCGCCCTCAGCCCTGGTCCTGGCCCACAGAAGGCGCCTTCTCCCCTTTGCAGTGAGGCCCTATTTCCCCCATGCAGTGAGGCCCTTACACCCCCAACTGCTGCCAGCCACTTCGTCCATGTTCTCCAGGCGCTTCACCAACAATAAATTGGACCAATAATTCTTCAGTCAATTATTTTTTATCTATTCGCTTTCGTAAACTAAAGTTTAGGCCCATAAACTGAAATGTCCAAATCATCCGATGTGTACCGTCCGGTTAATTTAAATGTTGAGTATGTTTAACGCTGCTCAGGTAAAAATTTCCGCAGGTCGTATACTCGAGCAAGTTATAAGAAGTGACAATTCCCTTTTGCGAGAAACGCGTTCCTTACTAAACAATTTACAATTAAAAGATGTTATAGATATTGGCAACAATTGAGGTGTTCTGTAGCCTAGTGTTTTTGGCGCTTTATTACAATCTGAACAGCTCCTTCGACGACATTAGCCATGGCTTGAGTTTGCACAGGTTTGTAACCCATTCCATGAAGGAGCAAGGTTGCAACAGTCTGCTTCTTGATGCACGAGCAGTATTAGGACCGTCAACGCTCCCTGCAGTGGTTTTCGCTTTTGGCACTGTGGTTATCTGGATTTTGGGGTCGTTGGCGATGTCCTGACAAAGCCTCGGTTGATGGCACCCCAATACCTGTGTCTTTCCAATCTATCTGCGTCAGAGTGATTCATTGGAAAGGAAAAATTGAGCGCCTTAAAAATTTTACTCAAGACATGCAAATATGTTGAGGTTCAACATATGTTAAGCGCTAACAGCTGATTTAGTGGCAGCAATAATCACATATGAATAACATTGGCAACGATCAGCTGTAAGAACATTGACGAATAAGTAAGTGTGTAAGGATGTTGCAACAATCAGCTGATCGCTGGTGCAAGAATGGTTGCAGCTACTCGGATGCAGGCACTAATTGCAGATGGAAACAAAATGGACATTGTTTGTTTTTAAGTTAATGAAATGGATGTTCAAAGATAGGGTATTTATAATTACAGGGGGGGGGGGCGCTTGCCTCGGAACATTGAAACGAATAGAGAAAAACTTTATTTTACCAATATGATTGCAAACATAACATATTTATTAAAGGTTTTTGAAATGCCTGATGGTTTTTGAAAGACCTCTCTAAATGCCTCGCTGACGTTGACATAAGTAAATACCCCCGTTGCAGCAGACCTGCATACTCAGCGAATTTCAAATGCAAAACAACATATTTCAATCCAACATAGCGAGATATGATATGTTTTGGTAAGCTCCATAAGAATAACATGGGGAATGAGTACGCAGGTTTGCTGCTACAGGTATATTAAAACTGGGTGGTTTTAATTCATTATTTAGTAGATCCGAACTAGAAGAAGCTACTTACCAAATGTTATCAAGATATGTTGAGAAATAACCGAGATATAGAATTTTACTTATTTCCCATAAGGTTAACATTGGGACAACGTACTGTGTTTACCACTTTTAATATCTCGGTAACCAATGGACATAGAGCAGTGATTCAAAATACTAAATTGTTTGTTTTTTTGAGCTGAATTCAAGGTGCCAACAAAAATTCGATATTTTTCTATGTAAAAAACTCAAAAAACCCATTTTTGGGGGGATTATCCCCCTTACCCCCCCTTCCGGTGGTCCGATCAGGCTGGTTCACGAACTCGTCCGAGTGATTACCACTTTACACGCATGTACCAATTTTCATTAAGATTGGGCCATTTTTACGGCCGCTATCGTGCTAACAGAAAAATATATATGTATAGATATATATATATATAGATCTATATATATATATATATATATATATATATATATATATATATATATATAAATTCGAACGAATAGTGTTTTTTGCTTCTGGTGGCCCCAAAACGAAAAGTTATCATAGTCTCGGGCTTAGGTCTTACCATGAGACCAACGGTAATAGCTTCTTCCCTATAGGGGAAATTCGCTAATTCTTCCCTATATGGGAAATTCGCTAAAATATTTATTGGTGTAAAAACTGAAAATTATTAGGGATAAATATTGCGTAGATATTGATTTTTCTGTTCCCAACAAACAATTCTTAGGACATCAATTAATTAATGTGTGTAGTCGAAGCCGAGAGAGAAGCATGGCTATCTATGTGCCGCGGCCGAGCGATTACGTCGCCTTATCACAGTCAATACCTTACGCTAGACCTTGAACTTGCCGGATACCGAAGTTTGTTTTATGATAAGTATGATATCGGAGTTATATCTTGGGCTTTCAAGGCCATGGCTGAACTGCTACATAACTACAAACCTTGGGTCGTGGGGAAAAATTATAAATGGTCCTTATGTAACTCGAATGCAGACGAAAATGTTTTCCATTTTGTTGCCATTTGCCCGATTCTGTCTGAGATAAGAAAAACCTGGTTTAATAAGGGTTGAGTGAGTAAAGTATAACTGGTGCCAAATCTTAAAGCCTAGTCTGTCCGTAAGACCAATGTTAATTTTAGCATTGAGCTTGTGGACGGCGTGGGCCTTAAGATTTGGCGCCAACTATACAACATTGTCTCACGAGTTAAAATGTTGGCGTTCGAGCTTGCGAGGGCGACAATTTTTACAAGGGTTTTTTGTTGAGGGAGCACATTGTCTCCCTCGACAATTTTTACGAGGGAGACGATGTGCTTTACTCTCAAAATAGACACAACATTATTCCCCCCCCCTGTAATGAATGAAATTAAATTAAATGAAAAAGCGATTTATTTAAAAAAAATGTGTTTACAAAAAATAAGCTTCACTCAGGAAACTTAATCTACGCGCCATAAAACAATAGCCGTTAGGCTGTCTGTTGAGTTGGCACCTGTAAATAAAACACATAATTCATATCAACAGAATAATTTCAACAGACTACATATTCACAATTCATGTCAATTTATTTGTTAAATAGCACGTAACATGATGTACGAAATAGTGTTAACAAACTATAGAGGTAGTCTGGGATTAATATTAAAAAATTGGAAAATTCTAGGGGGGTGCATGTACAACTCACCCTGCATAGAAAATTGTACCCAGTTCATAAATACTTTAGTTCTTGCAACCCGACAAAATATTATGCGCTTGTGTTGATAATTTGCCAATAATTAAAGTGATGAAATGTTAAATAGTTTAGAATCGGTATGATAAAATACGAGTTCACTATACAAATACACTATGCAACACACTATTAGGGCTTGTTCGGCGTACGGTTTGTATAGCGAAGCCATTTATTTATTAGAGCACAACTTGACATAACATCAACAACCAACTCAACTCAGTCATTGATTATGTTTACAATATGAAAGTTACAATATGTAAAGTTTGTTTTGGGCCCGTTAACACTCAGAAATACTGACGCTCGTGTCAATCCGCTTTTGACAAAGTTGGTGGTTGTTTGTATTAATTAATTACTTGACATGATGAGCTGAAACAACAGATGTTTATAATAAATTTTATTTATTAACCGCGTAAAGTGATAAAGACACTTAACAAGCGATTTACATACATTTTTCCTACAACTACAGTTTTGGATTCCCATACAATAAATAAAAACAGCATCACTCGCGTCTATTGTAGATGAATGCGTAATTTTTGTTTCAGAGTTATAAATAATTCAAGCTAAGACAAATCAAAACTGAGGCGGAAAGTAATCAACTTGAGCGCATAGAGAAGTATAAATTTGCCATGTAGGTAAACTGCTGATTAAAAATACCGTGGAAATGTTTATTATATGTTAGGTTTTAAGAATTGAGAAATGAAGTGATTATAAAAAAATTTGTTTTAATATTTGATTATAAATATGTTGTTAGCGAATTTACACTACGGGGAAAAGCTATTACCGTAGGTCTTATGGTAAGACCTAAGCCCTCGACTAAAATAACTTTTCATTTTGTGGCCCCTGATGCCAAAAACACCAGTCGTATATTCAGAGCAAAAACCCCAATACATCTGATCGATTTAGCTTTCTAGTTTTGGTTTCACATAGTAATTTATACTGACATAAACAAATTTTTATAAAAATTACTTTTCCCCCTTATTAATGAACCGATATCCTTCTCCTTTATATTATTAGATTTTGTTATTGAATCATCATAATTTTTACTAGATTCTCGGTTGCAGCTTCGCTTGCAAACACTGCTGTTAACATATGATTTATTTATATCATGTGTTTCATTTGACATTAACTTTTGTAAACATAATTGTTTTTTTTTATATGTAGAAATGGAAATATAGAAATACAATTTTTAGTTCTTTTAATTATAATGTGTAGTTTTATTTGTGAATTCAACAATGGCGACAAGTAAAATGGTAAGACAGAAAGAATTTGACCAGTTGCTGAAGAAGAGGAGGTTACTAGAATTACGACTAAACAAACTAAAAGATAATTTACCTAAATGTAAAACCTCCCTTGAGACATGTACCTACTACACTGACAGACTATCAACCATATGGACTAAAATTGAAGATATACAATCAAATATTGAACTTTACACAGATTCAATAGAAAATGAACTTGAAGTCAGATGGCACTTAGAAGAAATACATGAAGAGGTAAAAATATTTCTTGAAGCAGAGAAGAAAATGTTCAATACAAATACAACAACTGCTTTTGTCCAATCTCAACACAGTAAATAGGGAAGGAGGTGTTAACATAAGATTTATTTATACAGTTCGCGCATTATATCTCCGGCTATGACAGAGTCAGCTGGTTGCAAGGTGCGGGGGGGAGAGGGGGTACTTTTCTGAAAACATTGTTCTATAGCCCCGCTGTGTGTCAAACGCAGTGTTTACTAGAATCATATTTTGAAAATATCACATGATACGGTTAGTAGCGTAGTGGTAATAGCCGGAGATATAATGCGCGAACTGTACCATGTGTTTCATTTGACATTAACTTATGTAAACATAATTGTTTTTTTATATGTAGAAATGGAAATATAGAAATACAATTTTAGTTCTTTTAATTATAATGTGTAGTTTTATTTGTGAATTCAACACACTGCTATCTGTGGTTTACTTGTATCTATTTCAAAGTATGGTCATACCATTAACTTTATAAATAAAAGTAGACTGCGCATATGCTTATGGATGTTTTGAAGCCAGAATTGAGCACTCGTGGAATTAGGTCGTTGAAGCTTGAGTGCGATTTCAAGCTAAAGACTTTTATCCCTAAAATGGAACATTTTTGCTTCTACCGGGCTAAAATTAATATGGTTGAGAGCTATAAAATGGATTTTATTTAAAAAATGTCAAAACTGCGAGGATAAGGAAATTTCAGTTTCTATACCTAATACCAAGAATCCCTACCAGAATGTGCCAACTTTTTTAACATAATATGATCAAATTTGTGGGCTTAAAAATTTAACATTGCTTGGACTATCCATGTTTTCTTTATAATATGTTCAGTTGATGTAAACATAGTGAATTGAGCTTGGTCAAATTTCGATGGATATCGCCACTCACGGTAAGATCTAAGCCAGAGACCATGATAACCTTTCGTTTTGGGGCCTTTCGTTCGAATTTAGATATGTATATGCATGTATTGTTAACACGATAGTGGCCGTAAAAATGGCCCGATCTTTATGAAATTTGGTACAGACGTGTAAAGTGGTAATCAACCGGACGAGTTCCTAAACCAGCCCAATCGGTTTACCGGAAGGGGGGTAAAGGGGGATAAACCCCCCCAAAACGGTTTTTTTTAGATTTTTACATAAACAAATTAAAATAATCCATTTTTTAGCATCATTGAATTCGGCTCGAAAAATAAACAATTGACTAAGTTTAATCATTGCTCTATTTCCATTGGTAACCGAATATTTAAAGTGGTAACAACTTGATACTTCTATTTTCGTGGCAGCAAACCTGCATACTCATTCCCCATGTTATTCTTATGGAGCTTACGAAAACATGTCAAATCTCGCTATGTTGAATTGGAATATGTTGTTTTACATTTGAAATTCGCTGCGTATGCAGGTCTGCTGCAACGGGGGTGTTTTAATTAGGTCTTTTGTTAATAAAGCTGTATATTAAATATAACTTTATTACATGCCATTTTTAACTAAGAACTCTTTAGGCAAAAAACTAAATGATGGCTGTAAGAATACATTTTGAGATTTAGAGGTGTTGAAAATGATATCTTGACTTGTCTATGGTCTAGGGACAATAGCCAAAAATATTGGTAGAAAGTACTGGGACACTCTGCATACATCTATATGAGTTTGTAAGTGCGATAACTCTCGTGTAACTTCCCGATCTTGATGAAATTTGGTACAGACGTGTACAGTATTTGGTATTCGGACGAGTTTGTAAACTTAGCCCCAGTCGGACCATAGGAAGAGGGGGGCAGGTTAATTGGGGTTTAGGCATCACCAACTTTGTTTTTCAGCCCTTTACTTTTGTATTTTTTATATATATAGAAAAATCAAAATAGTAAACTTTTTACTTTCAACACTGAATTTAGCTCGGAAGAATAAATCATTTGTAGCGTACATAGAATCATTGTTCTATGTCAATTTACTAATTTGCTTTAGTATGATACTGTAACCCTACTAACATTTTCCAACTACTTATTTCTGTATCCTCCTAACATTATAAGGGTGAACGTTTGTGAGTTTGTTTGCTTGTCATTTGTTACATTGTTTGTCCGCACAACTAATGTAAATAGAATGTTATGAAAATATTTAACCATTATTTTGAACGTGGGAGAATCCACGGTTAGCATCTAGTTTATTATAAATCAACCGAGTATTCGTTATTATGACTTGGTTCGTTATTATGGTGGAAACATGAAAACGTTGTTATTTTGAAACCAATACGTGCCAATACCAAAATACACTTGCACTTCACTTCTATTGGTTATTAAACTTGTTTTCCATAGACTTTTCCGTATATAAACGTTCAAGTGGAACATCTAACGTGGAACCTAAAAACGAACTATTCTAAAGTTTTATAACTTGGTAAGACTTTTCTTGTGGTTGTATTTTTGGTTTAATAGTTATATTTCACATTAGTTCAGCATTTCTAAACTTCATGAAACTTTTACATTTATCAGTGGTAGAAAATTGGTTTATTCAATGTGATTTTAGTATAAGCATTATACGGTACCTAATTTGTAACAACAATATTGTTGTTCATGAGGCTAAGACCATTTATTCAGATATTTATTGTATGTACTTTAATATAGTAGTACATCCTGTTACGGTGTACTACTACGTTAAAGGGTGTTATTTTTAGGTCTAAGTGTAAAATTTAAATCAACATAAATATTCCTTAGTGGGAAAAGTGAATAAATAAACAAACTCTAGAACAAACATTTAAAAGCTCACCCCATTTGACTATTAAGTCCATGGTAATATACTCTTGTTATTCTAAATTGATATGAAAACGTTCAGTTATGAGACATATGTGTAAGATATGTCATGGAAAAAACTGTGGATGAAGTTTTAAATACTTATCTGCAATTTTTTAAAGGGGCGAGTGCAATTAGTTTAATTAGATTGTTCTTCACTTTTCCCAAAAGAGTTTTGTTTGTGTTAAACAGGGGTTTGTTTGTGTTATAAAAGTCGTAAATCAAATCTATTAAAAATCAATGTAACTCCAACAATATAGCTAAAAAAACTTACTTCAGTATTTAGCAGTTCCTTAAAAATGCGAACATTTATAATTATTAATTTAAATGTATTATCAACAAATCAAACAATTTAATCACAGGAATCGAGATCAACCCAATTTGAAAGGAGAAAACAACGAACGGCATCCTTCACAGCACATTCGGAAACACATTAATTCTGTTTCATATTCGCGAAACAGATTTGGATGGTGTTCATTCAAGATTTATGACTTATCTGCATAACACGTCAAGTAATTTATCATCTCGCTATGCAAAAGTAAGCACTACTCTTAACCATTATTATTCATTCCTTTGAATATTTATGCTTTTCAGTATACTTTTTCTTGTCAAATTTTGTACTTTTAAAGTGGCGAAAACGAATAGATGTTTCTGCGATTTAAAAGAATTATTTTTTTCTTTTTTGAGTCGCAAATTAAATCTAGTGAAAAACGATTATTGAAGTAATTCGGTATTTCAAATTATCAATTGTTCTCACGGCTTTCTTTTGTAGCCAGAAAACTCTCTCAAATCTCTGATTTGAGCAGCCACCTCAGAGCCGTATGCCGTAGGCTAGGTGTGGATATATCAGACAAAATACGCCATTTTGGCAAGACAAAAGTCGTAAATCAAATCATACAAGACACATACATGAAACAAATTATGTACAAATTATGTATGTATATCATGTCGTATACATACATTACATTAGATACATTAGTTGACATAGTGACCTACCCAGGTAGGTATTTTAAGCCAAGTATAATACCTCTAGCGAGCAGAAATTTGCAAGGTTAGGAAGGGCATTAGTGCCTTGAATTAATCTTTGAGTAGAGGCTTTCAATGTGCTCGTTCCAAGTCAGTCGTCGATCTAAGATCATACCCCGGGAACTTTAAGGATTCAGCTTCCTCTAAGAGGGCATCATTCATTAGGACCATCGGTCGCTATTCGTCGTTTTAATTGCGTAAATGAAAACTTATGAAATTTGAATTTTTGCAGTTTGGTTTTCAATTTATTTCAGAAAAAATTTGAATGCTCGATCTCAGGTCTATAAACGCCTTGATTTCGAACTAAGAAATGCTTCTCGCTCGGAAACAATTTTCAATTTGTTATTTGTCTCAATAACCTCAACGAATTTAACGTTAGTGGGTTTTATTTATATTTATAGAATATCGCTGAAGTTCGTCACTTCGATAACTTTTTGAGGTAAAGGTTTGTATTTTAACGAGGTAAAACCTTTTAACATTACATTGCATTACCATTCAGACGCCGACCACCAGTAAGGGGTATTTTAAGGCGAATATGAATGAAGGATGAGTGTAGGATGATTGTGGCGCGATCTTGTAGTCTTGTTTCTAAGGCCGACATGTTCCTTGAACAGAACTGTTAATCAATAGCCCAACAGCCAGTAGCAACTAAGGGACCCCCATTTTAACGTGGGATCCGAACCACAATTATTTCGCCTCGTACACAATTGAAGAACTGGTCTAATTATGAGGACAGTCGTATGAGCGTAGTACTCAATAGTGCGGACGTTAATCCCCACTACGGAACACCGCGTCCACAAATCATCGCTCATAACTATCCAAAATTCGTGACCTCCATGTAGCTGGATTACAGGCTACGCCATCGTCCCAGTCTTAACTGAACTTAAGGAAGGGAAGGCAAGGATTTAAAATTTACAAGATTTTAAATCTTTTAATTGTAAGTACCCTTCAACGTCTGAAGAAAGTAAAAAAGAAAATGATTTAAAAGTAAATAAAAGTGGAAATCACAAAAATAATGTTAATAAAAAATTCACAAAAATAATGTTAATAAAAAAGCAGAAAAAATTGATAAAAGAGATCAGAAATAAGATTATGAGGACCAACGACCTTTATGAAATAGGTAACATTTATCAAAGGGACTGCAACACAATCAGCAAGAATGGCGATGTAAATATTAGCGTTTCATCTCTAAGTTTTCCTGTAGTTTCAACAAAACATTACTCGCAGTGACTACAGTCTCTGACCTCTTTGCATTGATTTTCAATGTACTTTGTAACTTAACAAAGAACATCGGCTTTCTGAAACGCCACAAAAAATAAATAGGAACGCGTCGGAATAATGTTGTAAAATAAAACGTTATTTCAATTTCACCACGTTTTGCTAATAGGCTAACTGCATTTTTTTAAATATCAATTTTTGTCGGCCACACGTTATTAGAGAAATTGCAATGGAATAGTGCCGCACGGTTTCTCTGAGGCATGGGGCCATGATTACTTTTCGTTTTGGGACACCACATGCCAAAACACCACACGTTAATAACTTTATTTATGTCGACACTCAAGCGGTTACAATTTTTGTCCGATTCTCTTCAAATTTCATAGATATATAATTTTTTGAAAACGATAGATGAAGATAAAAATGATATCCAGGTCAAAATCGTTAGGCAATAAATCGGAGCACCTGTAACTCCACTTTTAGTAGATAAATACCTCAAAATTTGAGGTTTTGGCTAAAAAGTTATGTAAGCCCCGGATTTAATGTCTAATTTACCAACGACAATAAATATACCTCTTCCAAAGTCTAACACATTTATGACCGAAAATATGAATTTAACAAACGCAGTATTTTGACTTAAGGGGATTGTGAACTTTATAGCGACCGCAATTATCATCCGATTTATTTTAAATTTGATGGATATACCTATTACTACGAGTGATATGATTGGCCAGTAAGCTTAGGCAATGCAGTGGAAGCCATTTTAGGGGAGCATAGAGCCAAACACTTGGAGTTTTGGGTCGTCAATAAGCAATTTAAGCCCTAGGACATTTTTTAACACAAAGAACGGTTTCATTTTTTCACAAAGAACGGATTGAATTTTTTTCATTTAATACGAGCTGATTAACAACTCGGTTTTACTCGTGGAAAGCATAAAACCTTCCGTGGACGCCTGGTTTTATCTCATAGCGGAAAAGTTATAAAAAAACAGTAATTTGGGTTTTATATATAGATTTATCAATATTTCCTTACAGCTTACTTATGATAAATATTATAAACCTTAGAAAATTAAAAACAATTGTTAAACGAGTCCTTACTCAGCATTCTGACATGACGGAGGGAATTATTAATAATTCCCTCCGTCATGTCAGAATGCTGAGTAAGGACTCGTTTAACAATTGTTTTTAATTTTCTAAGGTTTATAATATTTATCATAAGTAAGCTGTAAGGAAATATTGATAAATCTATATATAAAACCCAAATTACTGTTTTTTATAACATTTCCCCTATGAGACAAAACCAGGCGTCCACGGAAGGTTTTATGCTTTCCACGAGTAAAACTGAGTTGTTAATCAGCTCGTATGAAATGCAAAAAAATTCAATCCGTTCTTTGTGAAAAAAGTTTACCATACATTTTCTTGTAATGACATCAAGCAGTAATGCAAACAACAGTCTTATATTTGCAATCTCAGAATTGTCTCAATAAAGGGAAACAAGAGCAGACGGGACCAGAAATAAATTTCAAGAATTGGTTCAAACACTATGCGATGTGTTCGTCTCAGATACATGGAGAAACTAACGTCGATCATGGATCGCTATCTTCTATTTTTATACTCCAAAACAAACACTGTTTGCATATGGGCGTCCGAGATTTTTGATTTTTTTTATATATGGGGTTTTATGGCAACGAGAATTCGATAAGAGTTGGTCAGAAGACTTGGGAAAATCCAATTTATCGTCCAATTTATCGTCGCGTCGTTAGTGCCCAAGTTATTGTTACGGTCAATTTAAACCAAAACAGCTGATTCACATATTAATAGACCGGGAGCTGGGAGGTCAAAAATTACGTCATAAGGTGCACATGTAAAAGCTGTGCCATTTTGAAGGGGCATCCTGGGGGGTTTCAAAAATGGGTTTGTGAGCCCTCAATCTGGGGGCTTTCTCTAAGGTGGACAAACTTGAATGTGACTTTTTTTGAATTCTCCATAAGAATAACATGAGGATTAAGTTTACGGGTTTGTTGCAACAGGTATGTACAAATCGGGTGGTTTTAAGTCAATATCCAATAAACCTTGACTAGAAGAAGCCTTATGCCAAGTTTTATCATTATATGTTGAAAAACAAGCATGATATAGACTTTTATTTTCTCCCCATAAGAATAACATGGGAAAAATGTTTGCACGTTTACTGCCACGGAAATGCAAAAATGGGGGATTTAAGGCTAATATACAATAGGTCTTAACTATATGAAGCCACATATCATGTTTCATTAAGATATGTTGAGACATAAGCGAGTTATACGATGTTATTTATTCCCCATAAGGTTAACATTGGACGACGTTTTGAGTTCATCACCGGCAGTATCTCGGTAACCAATGAACATAGAACAATGATTCAACATACCAAATTGTTTGTTTTTTTAAGCTGAATTCAATGGTGTGAGTTAAAACGTGATTATTTAAGTTGTTCTACATGAAAATTGCAAAAAACCCTTTTTTATGGGTCATTTTTATGATTGTCCACCTTGGAGAAAGCCCCCAGATTGAGGGCTCAAAACCCCATTTTTGACACCCCCTAGGATGCCTCTTCAAAACGGAATAGCTTTTACATGTGCACCTTATGACGTAATTTTTGACTTCCCAGCTCCCGGTCTATAACGTTGTTATTATTGTATCTGAGCAAAGCTTTGGCCTCCCGCAACGATCAAATAAGACCAATATTATTGGTCTAGTGACCAATATTAGTTGGTTTCCTGGTGCTGATGTAAAAAATCTCCTGGTACGTTGACATCTCCAATGGATACATATTACGTATGGTTAGATTAAAAAATGTTTACTTCTTAATGCAGCTTTGCTACTAGGAGTGTGTATAGAAGATAACAGATGAAGTATTTTTGTCCGAAGGACTAACCTTGAATTCGTGTAGAACACCCCCACATCAGCCATTAAAGATATAGCCGCCATTAAATTCATAAATGCTCCATAACTCTAAAAATAGGGTCCATATCTTGATTTTTTTTAATTGAAAGGTACTTTGAATGCAAAACTTTTTGTACTTAACAAATCTTTTACTAAAGTTCATAGTTTTTATTGAATATTTAGAAAATTAAATTTCTAATTTAATTTCACGAGGAAACTTAATTCCTCAATAAAATAAGTTTTTAGTGGCTTAATAAGACTATAGCTAAATAAATGTAATATGTTTCCAAGGTTGAAAACTTATACTTATAGAAATTTTATTCCGATTCGTAAACTATTATAAAAATAACTGCCTAAAAATATACGCAGAAGCCGTTTTCCGAGTTTAGCTGTTTTTTTTTTCAATATTTAACGGAAAAAACCATAATTGAGGTTAAAGAAAATTACCTAAATGTGTGGAAGCTCTCTCTGTTTAAAGAAGTAGACAACCGCGGTGGTTAGGTTATTTCAGATCCTGTGACTAATTTATCTGTTATTGTATCCCTTATATCCTGTATTCCTTGTGATTACGCATCTTAACTACTTAGACCTAAGTACAGTTACATGGTTTATTTATAATCCAAGATTTTTAGGGATGAAAATGTGAATTGACCGTGCGAGAAGTCGTACAGGGTGTTCCAAATGTGGAGGTCTTGGAACTGAATCTTGAAATTTTCTCACTGAATCTATAACAGTACTATTTTACTTTAATAGTCTTGTGAAAAGGAAGATTTTGTCATTTTTGTGATTTGTAAAAAATAACCGCCATTTTATACCTAATTGAGATAGTTAAGTTATGCTTCTACCAAAAATTCCTATTAACCAAAATAATTTGGTGTGTAAAATAAGTATCTTCAACAGGTCTATGTTATTTTAAGAATTTATGTCTTAGAAATATTGGGGTATTTTAAAGATCCATATAAAAGCGGAAAATATTCCAAATTTAGAAATTAAAAAATCTGAAAATAAGTTTAAAGATGTGACAAATTAATCTATATATCTTTCCCACATTAACAAGTATTCAAGATTACTTACAAATAAAATAAGATTTACCAATCGCATTGATTATTTGGTATTTTAGGTGAAACATTGAAAAACTCCGTTTCTAAAACTTAAAAGACACATGTTATTAAATAGACGAAAGTGCTAAATTTCTAATATTGAGATATTTTATCATTATTTGAAATCTCACGGCTGTTATTTTTAAGAAAACTATAACTTTTCAACAGTTAAGACTTGTCTGAAGATTTACGTGATCTTATCGCCTTTGATATGACACCACATTAAACATAGATTACATGATTAAGGCCATACATTTCAATTAAATTACATTAAACAAATACTAAGTTTAGATTGTCTATCAAAGCAATTGTGGTTATTACACAAATGTAAACGTTCACTTTTGCCCTACTCGACTCGGCTCTCACTGCTGATCACCATTTCACGACCTAACTCAACCCCTGCCTGTTCCGTCAGCGTCGTAGTCAAAGTTGACTTTAGCGGGGTCCTCGAACCACACGTCCCTGGTACAGGAGAGGTTCCTCAGTACAGTCTCGTATATGGCATCTATTGTGGGTCGGTACAGTCCCTTCAGATTCAGCACTGAGATTGCCTCGCCCCTCTCTTGAAGCTTCCTGTACATCTTCAACACTCTAAAAAGGTAAGAAAGTGTTGGTGTTAGTTTTGTACAAACAAAACAAAAATTTGATAATTACTTGCAAGATAATATTTTATAATACAATTATTTGTAGACAACAATTATATGTTTTAATAGCATAAAA
The DNA here is from genome assembly GCA_035578135.1 of Flexamia atlantica. Lineage (NCBI taxonomy): Eukaryota > Metazoa > Arthropoda > Insecta > Hemiptera > Cicadellidae > Flexamia > Flexamia atlantica. The sequence goes on from JAQJVK010000009.1 coordinate 42,685,252, forward strand.
TAATACTATATCTTCTAAACGGAGTACTGATCGGTATTCTGTTTATGACTTAAAATAATTTAAAAAAGAAGCTTGCGCATCAGTTTAGGTCAGTTTACTTTGGTCCAGTAGTAGGGTGAGTACTTGACCGTTAATTTCTAACGGAGTGTGAACAGATGAACTAATTGAGTGGCGGTTAAGTGGCCAATCCTAAACAACGGGGCATCACCGGTCCTAGCAAACAGCCGTGTCACTCGACTGATGTAAACTCAAATATTTTGTGTAACTGAGGTCGATTTTTTGGAATATTGAATTCCAATGATAAATAAAGTTATAACATGATTAACATTGTTTAGATGATTCCTATGTTATCATTTATACCGGAACATACGTGTTGTATATCCTATACTTACTTTATAAGCCAGAAGTTTGTAAGTTTGCTTTTTGGGGCTTCGTCAAGCTTAAACTACTGACACGATTGGCCTGATATTTGCTTGATAGATAGATAACACCTTCGAGTAACATAGTGAAGTGTACGTGTTGTATAAATATATGTTTAGAAATGTAATATATGTAGAAGTGTAACATATATGTTTGAAAATAACTATATGAAATATTTCAAATCGAACGTATTCTGTAAATTAAAAAATTATTTTAAAGTCGTACAGTGAACATTACTTTTCATATTTAAGGAAGGATTCTTTATAGTTTGAAGATCAACCAACAGCAACTTGATTCACAACATACTATGTACCTCGGTTTCCAGGTGACCGGGTTCCTCGTGGTGACCTGGTTGAAGTACAGGTTGTCGGGGAAGTTGAGGAAGAAGACGATGTCGGGCCGGAAGAGGTCGGGGGGGAGGCGGAACATGGCGCTGGTGACGTCAGGGGTCAGCTCGGGGGCGAAGCCCTGCACCAGGGCGAACGTCAGCATGTCCCACCAGTACCTGCGGCGCGAGGCGAATAAACGCGATGCATGACTGAAATGGTGTCTCTCTACCTTCCACCACACAAGTAATCTCAAACGGATAACTCGACTTTTACACAAACCAGGAGCTAAGATGTGGGAGGATTTGGAGTGCTTAAACACAGCTTTACATAATAAATAATAGCTTCAAAACCACTTGAGGTTCCAAATTCAAATTTTGTACATGTATAATGATTAATAGAAGCTATTTGTGTGGAGGACCAGATTTATAATATTTCAAAATGGCAGCCACTTTTAATTTTATAACTTTAATATTTTAAAACTGTAAATCATGCCAGCAATTGTTAACAAGCTTAAATTATGCAAAATTTAATTTACTTTATAAAAAAGTTTAGTTTTATTGGGTTTAATACAGGAATAACAGTGCACTAAAATTGTATTAAGTTAGAACAGCTAAGTTGGGCCAATTTAAGCATAACTTTGTAAATGTTACTTTTATAGGTTACTAGCAGAACCCGTGGCTTAGCTCACGATAAAGATTATCGTCTAACCTTGATATAAAGAATCTAGAAGACTGAATAGAAAATATTTATATCAAGGAATATGTCACGTAGAGATATGTTTGTTTTATGGCGGAATGTAGGATAAAATGTAGATACCACAGTAGGATGTAGGATACCACAGTAGATATTGAAGGTTTTCTTTTCACCGTTATAACTCGAAAACGGCCGGACCGATTTTAACACCAAATCTGTCGATTTTAAGGTACTTCCTTGTAGATTTACCATTACGTCCCTGGATTGCCTAGTGGGGCATCAATTAAGTACAGTAAAGGGCTGAATGTTAGAAACAGTTATGGTGCTATCCGTGGGCAGTATTTCAAACTCGATTCACTTAGTTTTTAACTTAAAATATGGACGGGTAGGAATAATTTAAGATCAACCACTGATTGCAGCATCTATTTTTCCGTGAAAAGCCGGGACACCGTCGAATTAGATGAAAAAGGAATTTGCCAAATTATTGTAACTGGCATGATTGTAATTAAAAACATGAAGGACGGCCTAAGGAAATAACTATAGCTCCCGCTGCCTAAAAAGATGGTACCACATAATGAGCTTATGATTGAACGTATAAGGTACGAAACTAAACCAAATGTAACTTTTATATAGTACGAATAACCTAACAAAATCATCAAAACAACCACAAAACCATGATAAAAGGAATCAAATTATAAATCAGCTGTAACAACGTATCCGTTTGTGAAGCTAATATACTTGATTGAATAAACTTGGAAATTTAAACAAAAGATCATCCATTACATTAACAAGGGGCATTTTCAAAGCTTCAGCTCCACGAAAAACCTCTAAAAACCTCGAATTAAAAAAGTCCGTTCTTGGTGAATGTCAACACTCTGTAAGGAACATCCATGCAAATTTTCAAGGTTCTAGGTTAAGTAGTTTTGGCTGTACATAGGATAGGTCAGTGGTATTTGACAAAAATACAGTAGAAAATATAGTATAAATATAACTTACAATCGGGGATTTGTATAATTTATAAATTTTTACATAAGTAGATCAAAGAATCATATCATTTCAGCACATTCTATTTGTGACTGAAAAACCACTGACAAAACATGAACCAAGAAAACAAATGACAAATGTACCTAGGCCTACATGACTTTTCTTTGACTTTATCAATGCATGTACTGTGCCTGACGATAATAAAGTTCTGATTCTGATTCTGATTCACTGTTCTTTTCTCTTTCCATCTTACCGGGATTTAGTCTCAGCCACAAAAGGCAGTATGCTCTTCACGTTTAAAACTGCGTAACTCCCGCTACCGAAATATAGATGGTGCCACTTAACTAATTAATGGTGGATTTTATCTAAACTAAATGTAACTTTTATATAGTACATAATTATGTCCCTGAAACAAATCAACAAAAATCAATGAAGCCATGATCAAAGAAATCAATTTATTATCATCTGTACCAACGTATATACATTTCCGAAGCTAACTACCAGCTGATTGTTTTATGAACATAAAAATGTAAACAAAAATCGTCCAACATACTTTTAAATGGGAAAATTTGAAAACTTCGGCCTCGCCAAAAACCCCTTTATACTACGAATTTTGTAAAATCCGTTCTTAGCGGATGTCTACGCCCTAAGAGGAACATCCATGCAAAGTTTCAAGGTTCTAGGTCGAGTAGTTTGGGCTGTACGATGTTTCCACTGAGTAGTATTTGACAAATATATAGTAGATTCCTGTTATGTTATTATTAGGTTGTTCCTAATAAAACTATAATTGTACTACTGAAAACAAAATTTTACAACTGTCAAAGTAAAAGCCATTCTATCAACTCGGAGCAAAACAGAACTACATTGTAAGAATTCTTATTTCAATTGGTAACTTATTGAAATGTTTTGGACCTTAAACGGAAAATAAGATATGTTAAAGATTTTTTCAAACGAAGTTTTTTCACTTTTGGCATTTTAAGTAATCTTTCATAACTTCTTGTGCCACAGAACATAGAATCTAAAAAATATTTACAGTTTCTGAGATATTCAGTTTTGAAAATTAAAAGTGGCTGCCATTTTGAATTGTACAAAGTAGACACTTGGTACTCCAAATAGAAAATATACAATTAGTTATTTAAATATCCACGATGAATGTATAATAGGTACAGATGGGTATTATTTACTGCATAATTAACAAGCTCTTTATACGAGAAAATAGATGTTTTGGTATATAAGTAAAAAAAGGAAAGAAAACAGTATCCTGTTTAAACGACAAAATTGTAGAAAATTTGAAGACGTTTAAAACTTAGTATTATTTGTCGTATGTCGATATTCGACGTATAAATTTTCAGGGTTACCTACATTTTACGAAAATAAAAGATTTTTAAGATGTAGAAAATGTAAAAAAAGTTGTCATGAGACATATCATAATAAATCTAAATTAAAAGGAGTGAGGATTTTTAATGAAGCCTAAATTGGTTCTGATACAGTGACTTAGAAAATTAAGTGTTCCCAAAAATATTAAAAAATGTTGAAATTAGAAATTAATTGAAATAATTTAGATCTGTTTTCGGCCAAATGCTCTTTTCAACAGGATCTTTAAATTCATATACAAATTAATATACATTTACTATAGAAACGTTAGAGATTCAAACCCATACATAACCTTCATTTCTGTGATCTCCTGCACATAAATGCGATGAAAATATTTATAAATTCTTCATGTGCGAATTAGGGAGCAAGAATGTGGCGTATCTAGACCAAACCAATTTCTCGTCGCCCTAGGTGAACAGATGGCCTCTTCACAAAGGACATTTATAAATTTGAATTAACTATGTTCTTCCATGTGGGACTCCTAGACGAAGTTAGGATGGCCCTGGGCTTAGAACTAACCATTAGACTTTAAATTTAAAGATACCTTTAAAGTAAAACTGTGTTGGGGAAAATACTAAAAAATAAAGCTAAAACTGGCCCGTAAAATTATAACGTTATTTGGGAATTTCTTCTATAGAGGATAAGCTATATAACCTTAGGTGTATGTGTAACAAATTATTGTTTTCTGCATAAGCTTTAGATAATAAAGCCATATACAAAAATCCAATTCTAAGACAAAAAGATTTTAGTTACAAATTCGTATGCCTAAAACAATATGGGGGATATACGTAAATTTCGAGGTTTTGAAATTTTATGTAGACATGTCCGTGTCCATGGCCCAGGAACAATACCCAAAATTAATTGGATTTCATGTATGTATAAAGCGTTGTGGTATTTGTTTAATCAGATTCTCTTCATATAAATCAATCCGGCGTGTTCCACAAGAATCAATGGGAAGATAGAACATATACGTACAGGGTGAGTTAGAATTTTTTTCAAAATAATTATCACAGGCCACCCCAAAGAATTACTGGGTAGTTAGTGCTTCAATTTGAGCGAGTGGCCATTTTCGGCCGCCTTTTTGGATCCACCATGGTGGTTATATTTTGGTGTTGAGACTATTATTTTAAACTAATTTTTTATTAGTCTCAATGCTGCAATTCGTTTGAAAAAATATTAACTCCCTCCTAACATATTAGGACTTTTTAAAATCTGTTTTGAATTTTCATTTTACGTTTCCGAGATATCTGCATTTTTTATTATGGTTAATCTCAAAAATGACAGCATCTAAAAATACCCCCGTTGCAGCAGACCTGCATACTCAGCGAATTTCAAATGCAAAACAACATATTTTAATCCAACATAGCGAGATTTGACATGTTTTTGTAAGCTCCATAAGAATAACATGGGAAATGAGTATGCAGGCTTGCTGCTACAGGTATGTTTAAACTTGTTGGTTTTAATTCAATATTTAGTAGATCTGAACTAGAAGAAGCATTTTACCAAGTTTTATCAAGATATGTTGAGAAATAAGCGAAATATAGAATTTTACTTATTTCCCATAAGGTTAACACTGAGACAACGTACTGTGTTACCACTTTCAATATCTCGGTAACCAATGGACATAGAGCAGTAATTCAAAATACTAAATTGTTTGCTTTTTGAGCTGAATTCAATGGTTCTAACAAAAATTTGATAAATTTTATTTTTCTATGTGAAAAACTCAAAAACCCCATTTTTTGGGGGGTTTATCCCCCTTCACCCCTTCTTACGTTGGTCCGATTGGGCTGGTTCACGAACTCGTCCGAGTGATTACCACTTTACACGTCTGTACCAAATTTCATTATGATCGGACCATATTTACGGCCGCTATCGTGTTAACAGACATATATATATATATATATATATATATATATAGATATACCGGGTGTCTCACCTAAAGTGAACCAATAGCTAACTTTTTTAGTATATATCTGACAAAGAACTTCCTATGGAGGACTTCCCTTTATTTTTGTTTAACGTTGCTTTTAGGAGTCTTTTCGAAATTTAAAAATATGGCCGCCATTTTCCAATATGGCAGACAACTGTGATTTTTCTTATTGAACACCCTATATTTTATGACATTTTTTAATCCTACGCTTAATTTTAGGAACTTTTTATTCTTTCAATTTTTTCCCTAAACCTGATGGTTAACGAGGTATGAGCAGTTAAAGTTTGATTTTCCCCCCTTTAAATTGCATTGGGTTATTGTTGGTACAGTAGTCTGTATATCGAAAACGGTTGGGTTGAAATAGAAGATACCAAAGAGTAAAAATGCCTAAAAAAGTGAGTTTAATTGAGATTTAATCACAAAATAATTGTTAGTTTAGATTCGCTGGTGGAAATTTTTTATTTTGGAGATGATTTTACTCCATAAGGAATACATAGGATGGCATAGTAAAATGGACACAATGCGTTTTAAATGGGCAAAAAACAAACTTTAACTGCTATTATCTCCTGAACCACTGAGTTTACGAAAAAATAAGAAGGAATAAAAAGTTCCTGAAATTAATCGTATGTTTATATGTTCCTAAACACTATTTGGTCCACCTTACACCCGAATTTAACTTTTAACTTGGTTAAATTAATTTTTTTCGAAACCCTTGTATTCTGAAGAAAGGGGACTTTGACTTCCCCGATGCTATTTTAACGCTTTGAAGTTAAGAAAATCCGAGAGTTCTATGAGGAATATATGCAGTACTTGCTAAGCCCTGATCCAGGAATCACTTCATGAAAATGTATAGGATCTTCCAAAAGAAATAGTCGACGACGTAGCTCCTGGTCCAAGTGAAGTTACAAAACAAACAAAAATGTACTAGAAGGCCAACGAATTACTACAGAGACCTCTAAAATGATGTCATATTAGTAGTATAGTAATATAATAGTTATGTGGTAAATATACATTTGAGAGTAAATTGACAGTAAAGTTCTGTAGATTGACTGTCAATCTACAGAACTTTACTGTCAATTTACTCTCAAATGTCTATTTACCACATAACTATTATATTACTAAACTACTCATATTTTGTTAAGATTTTTTTATAATAAATTCTTATTTAGTAAAAACTTTAAATTAGAGTTTTTATCGTGTAACAAAACATTTTGTCTTTAAAACGTTGTGTTTTTTTATTACTCCCATCCATTTCAGCAACATTTGACAAATAATACCAACAGTTGACACAAATTCAATGGTGGATTCAAATTCAGCTTTAAATTTCTGACAAAATGACTTGGCCAATCTAAGTAGTAACAAAAAAATTGAAGTTGGAAATGTGCAAAACTTTAGTCCTCGGTTTCCTAAAATTGATGTTTTTAATATTTCAAATTCAAACATTTATAACTCCGGAATTTTTTAAGATATCTTGGAAATTCTTTCATCAGTTTGTTTGGTGTTTAATGTAGATTAAAGATATACTAATAACTCAATTTCGAAAAAATGGAAGTTAAGGTCCCTTTTCCCTTGGCGGGTCACATTTTAAGATGGGATTATTTTTACAATTCATAATGTAAGCTAATATACAAGGTGTTTAAAAAAAATTATTTTATTAATTTATAAAAATAAAATAAAATTAGTTATTTAGAGTCCTGTTTGTTGTAAACTTCTACCAAAGAGGGGAAAGTTAATTTCACGTGAAAGTTTTATTCACCCGACAACTCCTAACTCAAAAATTTCAATGGAAACATACCCTATGTGTCACTTCAAATGAAAGAGGATAAAATGATAAATATTTTAGTGGAAGAAAATTGAAATAGCTTTATACGATCTTGAGATTATACATTAATCGAAACATCAAAGAAAGCTTGTTTTCGCAATTGTAACCTTTATCAAGTCTTTAAATATTAAAAAAGTAAAAGAGATTCTAGAATGCCGAATGAGGGTAATAACTATCACCATTGGGACAGACATTTTCTATGATAAAACTCTACACCCTCCCCAACCCCCTCCTCATCCCCAACCCTAACTTTAAAATTTTAAATGGATAGTTACCCTTGTGGATAGTTACCATTGTGACACATCAAATTAAAAGTGATGACAAAAGGTATATTTTTCTAAAAGAAAATTAAAAATTGCATCACATGTTCTCAAGATATTGATTGATTATTCAAGCAACAAATCCTGATAAAAGTTATTCTAGCTATCAATTTTCAGCAATTGGATTTGAAATTTAAAAATTAGGGCCGGGGGTGAAGTGGGGGCTTGGAAGGGTGTAAAGTTTTATTATGAAACATATCAGACCCAATGGTGATGGCTGTTTCTCTCAATCAGCATACCAGAATATCTTTTACTTTTTCAATAAAAAAAGAGTTAACAAAGGTAGTAAACAACTGTGAAGAGTAAAGAGTAAAGAGCAAACTAAGCAAGAGTAAACAACTGTGAAAACACGCTTTCTTTGTCGTTTACATTAATGCATTACCTAAAGAAGGCATAAAACATTTCAAATTTTTATCAATAAAATTTTTGTTTTTAAATAAAAAAACATCATATTACTATCATTATCATATGTTAATTTTAACATGCTCTTTAATTTATTGTGTCACAAAGGTTATGTTTGTTGCATTTGGACATTTTTAAGTTTGGGGTTGGGGTAAGAAGAGAATTGTTGGGGATGAAATTTTCTTGTGACATTTACTTCCCCCTGCGTTGGTAGATGTTTCCAGCAAACAGAACACTAACATTAACACTAGTTTTTGAACAATATAAAAAGCGGGCTTTGAAAAAAGCACCCAGTATAGAATAATACAAGCTATTCTTATTTATAATTAAATAAATAACAACATCCCATGTTAAAGAAAAACACATATTACCGAACTATTACGAATGCAGTGTATAAATATTTTTTACCCATTTACGACGACGGATCTGCCGAGGGCCAGGTGGAACTTGACATCGTAGGAGATGGCGTACATGGAGAGGAGGTAGAAGGCGCGGCGGAACATGGTGCCCCGGGGCAGCTGGTTGGCGAAGCCCTGCAGGCAGTGGGCGGGGTGGACCAAGTACCGGCCCTTCATCAGCCGAGCCACCCTCATGCCGATCACGTTGCGACCTGGAGTGAGAGACAGTCACTGGTGTACATAGTCCCTGCAGGCAGTGGGCGGGGTGGACCAAGTACCGGCCCTTCATCATCCGAGCCACCCTCATGCCGATCACGTTGCGACCTGGAGTGAGAGACAGTCACTGGTGTACATAGTCCCTGCAGGCAGTGGGCGGGGTGGACCAAGTACCGGCCCTTCATCATCCGAGCCACCCTCATGCCGATCACGTTGCGACCTGGAGTGAGAGACAGTCACTAGGTACATAGTCCCTGCAGGCAGTGGGCGGGGTGGACCAGGTACCGGTCCTTCATCATCCGAGCCACCCTCATGCCGATCACGTTGCGACCTGGAGTGAGAGTCAGTGTCTGGTGTACATAGTCCCTGCAGGCAGTGGGCGGGGTGCACCAGGTACCGGCCCTTCATCATCCGAGCCACCCTCATGCCGATCACGTTGCGACCTGGAGTGAGAGTCAGTGTCTGGTGTACATAGTCCCTGCAGGCAGTGGGTGGGGTGCACCAGGTACCAGCCCTTCATCAGCCGAGCCACCCTCATGCCAATCACGTTGCGACCTGGAGTGAGAGTCAGTGTCTGGTGTACATAGTCCCTGCAGGCAGTGGGTGGGGTGCACCAGGTACCAGCCCTTCATCAGCCGAGCCACCCTCATGCCAATCACGTTGCGACCTGGAGTGAGAGACAGTCACTGGTGTACATAGTCCCTGCAGGCAGTGGGTGGGGTGGACCAAGTACCGGCCCTTCATCATCCGAGCCACCCTCATGCCGATCACGTTGCGACCTGGAGTGAGAGACAGTCACTGGTGTACATAGTCCCTGCAGGCAGTGGGCGGGGTGGACCAAGTACCGGCCCTTCATCATCCGAGCCACCCTCATGCCGATCACATTGCGACCTGGAATGGGAGACAGTCACTGGTGTACATAGTGCCTGCAGGCAACGGGCGGGGTGCACCAGGTACCGGCCCTTCATCATCCGAGCCACCCTCATGCCGATCACATTGCGACCTGGAATGGGAGACAGTCACTGGTGTACATAGTGCCTGCAGGCAGCGGGCGGGGTGCACCAGGTACCGGCCCTTCATCATCCGAGCCACCCTCATGCCGATCACATTGCGACCTGGAATGGGAGACAGTCACTGGTGTACATAGTGCCTGCAGGCAACGGGCGGGGTGCACCAGGTACCGGCCCTTCATCATCCGAGCCACCCTCATGCCGATCACATTGCGACCTGGAATGGGAGACAGTCACTGGTGTACATAGTGCCTGCAGGCAACGGGCGGGGTGCACCAGGTACCGGCCCTTCATCATCCGAGCCACCCTCATGCCGATCACATTGCGACCTGGAATGGGAGACAGTCACTGGTGTACATAGTGCCTGCAGGCAGCGGGCGGGGTGCACCAGGTACCGGCCCTTCATCATCCGAGCCACCCTCATGCCGATCACATTGCGACCTGGAATGGGAGACAGTCACTGGTGTACATAGTGCCTGCAGGCAGCGGGCGGGGTGCACCAGGTACCGGCCCTTCATCAGCCGAGCCACCCTCATGCCGATCACGTTGCGATCTGGAATGGGAGACAGTCACTGGTGTACATAGTGCCTGCAGGCAGCGGGCGGGGTGCACCAGGTACCGGCCCTTCATCAGCCGAGCCACCCTCATGCCGATCACGTTGCGATCTGGAATGGGAGACAGTCACTGGTGTACATAGTGCCTGCAGGCAGCGGGCGGGGTGGACCAGGTACCGGCCCTTCATCATCCGAGCCACCTTATTGCCGATTACGTTGCGACCTGGGATGAAAAGGTACACATTGTTCTTCATTTAGCGAGCCACCATATTGTGATTCATATATTGCGACCTAAGGCGTTAATATATCAAGTGCGTCAAAGGGAAACGCAAATTTTTCCTCCTTTCATGTACGTTGACCCATTGTGCCCAAGTGTGACGAAATAGTGTCAGATTACTTTTTACACATGCGACTTTTACGATGAATTAGTGGCTATATTTTATTATTGTTGGTGATCTTTAATTTACTGTGCTTTGGCGACCTCTGGTATTGTGGAAACCACACATCATGTCAATCTTTAAAAATGCTGTAATAGTTTAAAAATTACATTACAATAAGAAATTGCAATAATATCTAGTTTACAGCAGCGACAGGCTCAGAGGGTTCACGCCACCAGTCATAATATGAAACAATTTACTGAATACCTGACATTAACCAAATGTAACCTAAAGACATATTTTTGAAGTGCTGTAAATACTATGTCAGAATCGTGTACTCCTCTTTTCTCACACCCCTATGAAAAATCGCATATCTTTCATAACCCTTAAGGGGAAAGCCCCTTTAAAAACACTACTTTGGGTGCAAGGAAACAAGAGCAGCAGTGTGTGTTTTTCCTTGCAGTTAAATTCAATGTCGTTCGATCATAAAGCCTCAAAAAATTTATGTAGTACATCGCTTAAAACATGTATTATTTCATGATTTGAACTCCATAGAGGCATGATAATCTATATACTTAATACAATAAGGTTTTTTCTGTTAGATCCTTTTTCAGCCATCCTACTTAACCGATTTTGACGATTGAGGTGTCACTTTAAAGCTCATAATGTAGCGCACCGGCGAATGATAATTAAAATTGGCATTTCTTTACGGCTTCGACCCCCAAGCCTTTGATTTATTTCTAGAGGGCGCTTTCAACGCTCCAGTGCTGAGCATCTTGCGTTAACATGGTTTTAAAATGTGATTGTAATTTAACAGCTGATTACCTTTAGATCGATTTTTAACCTATACTCTGTGCCCTCCCAGAATGCGGGTAAAGCTCAGATAGAGTCCCCTCGAACGCACGCGCACTCACACGCCTGAGCGCTGGTGATTAGGACCTCCCTAACTTCCGCTCCATTAGATAATGGGCATTCCCAGTCAGTCTGAACTTTTTTTATTTGTCATTATATTTAAAAACCTTTAACGGATATACATTCTACGGAATATTACAAGAAAAATGATATAAAATAATATGCAGTTTACTTTAATTAAACAACTGAAAATCATTTCATAAATTTAGTAGTTAGTTGTAAAAATTAAGCTTAAGTTTGTTATTTATTTATAACAAACTCAAGTTATATAACACACATGTTATACATGAAGAGCTCAAACGAGTGCAATCGCTTGAATAAAATAATCAGATTTATAGTTTATATAATTATAGTCCGAACAATAATTTTTATACAAATTAGTTATTAAATTTGAAGTGAAAGGTGAAGATAATCTGGGTCTTATAAAGATACAAGGTCGAAAACATACAAATATATATACAAAAACCTGCTCATATCAGTCTATAGAATAGTACTAGTACTGTATTGTGTTTGTTAGACTTTACCTTAGGTATATTTCATTATTCCATGACTCAAGTTTTTAGTAGTTTCAGCAAAGTAAACAGCATATTATTTTACATCATTTTTCTTGTAATAATGCGTAGAATGTATATATGCTACAAGTTTTTACATAAAATGTTAAATAAAAAAAAACTTTAGCGTGACTGAGAACTTCCACTAGGTGGATTAATGAAGCGGAAAATAGGGTCGGCCGCGGTCGGACTTGACCGGCTCTAATCCCCTGTGTCTGTGTGAGTGAAACTACCTCAGCCCGACCCGCATTCTGGGAGGGCACAGAGTATATACGGTTTTCCATTTCGCATGGCGTGTAAGGGATTAAGACGACCCTTGCTCTCGCACGCACACTCACCAACGCGGAGCGGCCGGCCCCACTACCCTCTGACCGGCAGGTAGATGACTCATGCACTAAGGTCTTAAGTGAGTAATTGTATTTTTTTAACATCAGTTTCAACTAATGGTCATAACATATTTGTAATCTTCATAACATCTTGTATTAGTCAGATTGTAAACAAAAATTGGAAAGTCTACAAGATTTGATTCATTTGATGAAAACTAATTCTTAAATGGGACACTCTTTTGACAATTGAAGACTAATTGAGGTAGGAAAATCATTCTTAATGGTGCAGAAAGAAGTGGAGGGCAAGAGAAAACCGAGTCGATGAGATTAGCGAAAAACATACGTAACCTTTGTCAAGAACACAGAGAATTGCCGAGAGACAAAGACTGATAGAACATCAGAGGGACACTGCACCACTTATCTACTTGAAGCAACTTAAAGAAGATGTTAGGGCATGAATACGCGAACAAAAACTTCCAGTATATTACTGTTGTGCCAGAAGACAAATTAAAATACCTAATGCTAAGGTGATGAACAATGTGTGTGTGTTTTTCAGCTAAGCTTTTATTTGTTTATGTCAGACCTTTAAATTGCACTTGAAAGGTTAACTTGAGTAATAACGGCGAATTCAAAGCTTTAACGCGAAGACAACTTGAAAAACCAAAAACACATATGAAAGGACCTTTAAACAGGAGAGTTTTTGCAGGCTTTAAAGTGAGTTTTGGTATTTAAGTTTTAATATCCATCATAGTGTTCGCCTGTTTAGTAAATATTTCTCCTATTTCTTCTTATCGTAGGCGAGTTTCTCAAGAAACAAAAATAATAATTTTAAAATGCGCGATTTGCGCATGGGGCCCCTAGTTACAATAAAAAATGCACTACATGCATTTCAATTATGTTATTTCTAGGCAAGATTTGGTTATTTTTGTCTTTCCACAAAATATTGATATGATTTAAGAACTTAAAAAGGTTTTTCAATTACAAATTAAATACGTTTAAAATTAGATTGTAAGATAAGTAAATTCAACAGGAGACCAACCATAACAGCTTTGATCATTACAAAACTTGTAATCAGCGAACTCTTTGCTTATTCGGATATCTTACTTTTCCTGTGGTTCCCTTCCACGACGATGAAGGGCCGGCGATCCCCTGGGATGATCTTCTCTTCAAGAGCACAACATTCGTGTTGGAAGGTGTACAATATGTTGCGCGCAAACGTGCTCTGAAAACAAAGCAGTTTTTCATCAACGACAGCATTGAGTATTCAGCAATGTAGTATTTATAGACAAGAAAATGGTAAAACTGACAGGTGGCTTAGTTAATTCTATGTATTTTTACTTACAGTGTCATTTTTAAAGAAGTCTAATACTTGGGACAAGTTGAAAAACATTCGGAAATCTGCATGACCTGCAAAATTTTCATAAGTTTACCATAAATTTCTCAACTATATTTTTTTAATTTCAAGAAATTCTAATAAATGTTTAATTTTAACTATTATTTATAAAAGTTTTTGTTAAAATATTGGATATAAAGGTTTCATCCAACAACAGATCGTATTCTTTCATTTTAAAATAATAAATTATGTATTACGTATATAATGTAGATATTCCACAGAATTACAATTAATTTAGTTGTTTATTTATGCAAAAAAAATTCGCAAATATTTGCTGTAAAACAATTATTAAAGGTATTAGATTTGTTATAACATTGTTGTATCTTGTTTTAACGAGCTTTAGTTTTCATACCTATAGAACAAAGTTAAAATTTATTTCTTAGCACTAAGAGAAAAAAAAGTTGTATTTAACACTTTTTTTAAGGTTTAATTTGCTAAAAACACTATGTAAATGGTTAAAGTACAAGATATTTTAAATAATTTACATACTGTTGTTTGCGAGAGTCAAAACAGAAAAAAACAACACTATCAATGGCCGCTTCATGCTCACTCAAGAATATCATGGCGGCCAAACGGGACTGTTACGGCATTCCATGGTGTAAGTGGTCTCAGCGATAAGAACTCAGAGATGGGATTTTGATATCATTGACACCTGATATCGATCACATTAGATTATTCATTTAGGAATGTAGAAAATTACAATTATTGTTTCAAGACAATGAGGAAGAGGGTAGGGTGTTGAATTAATTTATATTAGCTCTTATTTTAAATCAAAATACCACTAATTTCTCAATTAAGTCCATAGTTAATAGATAAATTAATTTGCTTTAACCAACTAAAAAGAATTTATTATATTAAACATGGTGCAGTAAAATACAATTTTGAAGAGTTTAATAAAAGTAAATAAAGGTTTCTTACCAGAAGAGTTTAGTTTAATGACTGCTGGTAATGTTGCTAACATTTGAAAAATATTTAAAGAAGAAATTTTGATATGCTTTGAAGCAACAAAAATACTAAAAGTCCAATAAAATACAGGCTGTAAAATTAGAGATTTTGTTAGGAAGTTATTTTAAAGGTATTCACGCTCTCAAGGCAACTGAGGATAATCTGTGTTTACTTTCATAATGTAATATATACTTTTTAGAATAACCTTTACATCTTTACTTCCTTCTAAAAGACGTTGTTCACTCCGGCCACGTTAAAACCTTCCTGTTCGTAAACACGACTCAATTCTTTTGGGGCATAACATCTCATGCAAATGTATAAAGTTGTTCAACTCATTGAATATCTCAAGGTGAAAATGCCTTAAATTAAATTCCAGAAACGCTTAAAAATGCTATAGATCAGTCATTGTTTGTTAAAGTATCCATGAGATCTGAAGAAAAGTCAATTGTTAATTTTGTAATTCTTTCGTACATCTTAAAGTTTTTTCCATGTTTTTAAGGGTTTACACGTTTTAGTCAAACAATATTGGGTTTCCGTTGTTCATTGACGTTGACGATTCCATGCTATGTGTTTTTGGCTAATACAATCTTGAATTATTAATAGGCCTAATCTTATGTCGAAGACTATTAATTTTTCCTAAATTAAAAGTTTTATTTCTAATTAGCTGGAACCGGCAGACTTTGTCATGCCTTTATGGGCGTATGGTCAAAATTATTTTCATAATGTTTCCCCTCATATTGGAGACATGTCAGAGAAAGTTTTATACATTTGTTAAATCTAAACTACGATAGCTCCAGAAGTCTAAAGTGCCAAAACAGGCAAAAAATGCCATTATTGGTACAACTCCATAGGGAAAACCGCTTTATCTACAGGGCCTATATTTTAGGTAAAATTCATGATCCATTAGGGTCTAGAACCTTACATATAAATAAAATGTTTCATTCAAATTTATGTTGACGATGTATGTTTGAGGTGTTTGTAAGTTATTTTTCCGCTCCATTTGAAATGTTGTAGCTTCAAAACCTATGTTAATTTTGAGGCCTGTTAATAACATAAAATATCCTTAAAAGTTAAAACTTAACTTTTCGCTGTGGATTTGTACCAAGAAATTAAACTTAACACCTGCATAATTTAGTTAGGCGACCAGCATAACACAAATGAATACTACCAACATGATCCTGCTACACCCTTTCATTAAATAGGCCAGTAAAATTAAGATTGAGCCTGGACAAAATTCCCGGAAAGCTGGAAATCGTCTTAATCTTTCCGTTTTACATCCAAGTATATGAATTTGAAGTTTGTCCCATTTTTCCTAGTGTGCTTTCGACCTGGGACCACAAAAATATCAGAGTTTTGTGTAATTTTTTATTCTTTTGTAAATAAGTAAAAAACCGTTTATTCTACATAAAAAGTTTAAATACAAGAATTGTAGAGGAGAAAATTCTGCATTTATTGAGTACCTTCTGATAAAGATACTTTGAATAGTAATTGATTTATGGTAAGTTAAATAAAGGGTTTTGGCGAATTTCTCTTTTAGGGAAAGAGGTCTCATGGCAATCCCTAAGCCCGAGACCACGATAACCTTTAGTTTTGAGGTCCTCAGAAGCCAAAAAACCCATAAGTTCAAATATATATAAATATATATGTATCAATATAGATGTATATAAATATATATACTTATGTATTTGTTTCCTCGATAACCCTCGCAAAAATGGTCCGATCTTGATAAAATTTGGCACGGACGTGTAAAGTAGTAATTATTTACACATGATCGAAAACCAGCCCGATCGGACCATCGCAAAGGGGGGTGAGGGGGGGTAAACCCCAAAAAATGGAGTTTATTGAATTTTTCATGTAAAAAATTAAAATATTCTAATTTTGGTTTATACAATTGAATTCAGCTCGAAAAAACAAATAATTTAAGTTGCCGAAATACTGAGAGTGGTAAACACAGTACGTTGTCCCAGCAATGTTAACCTTATAGGAAATAAGTCAAATTGTATATCTCCCTTATTTCTGAACATATCTTCTTAAGATTTGGTATGTGGCTTCAGCTAGTTAAGATCAACTTGATTATAGCAAATTTATATATTCTTGAGGTAGCAAACCTGCGTATTCACCTTCCCAATGTTAACCTTATGGAAAATAAATAAAATTGTACAGCTAGCTTATTCCTCAATATTTTGATATAACTTTTTGTGAAACATCTAGTTGAGGTCTATCTTACTAAGCAACATACCAAGTTTCAACGAGATACGTTGAGAAATAAGCAAGGTAACTAAACATTTGAAGTTTTCCATATGAGGTCAACACTGGGGAAATGAGGTGGGCAGGTTTACTGCCTCAGGAATCTATAAACTTGGGGATTTTTGACCGTAATCAAGTCGACCTTAGCTAGATAAAGCCACATAACTAGTTTTATTAAGATATATTGGGAGATAAGGAAGGTGTTCAATTTTATTGATTTCCCATAAGGTTAACATTGGGAAAGTGAGTACGCAGGTTTGCTGCCTCAAGAATATATAAATTTGTGGATTTTACGCTATAAACAAGTAGATCTTAACTAGATGAAGCCACATACCAAATTTTATTAAGATATGTTCAGAAATAAGGGAGATATACAATTTGATTTATTTCCCATAAGGTTAACATTGCTGGGACAACGTACTGTGTTTACCACTCTCAGTATCTCGGTAACCAATGGACATAGAGCAATGGTTCAAGATACTACATTATTTGATTTTTCGAGCTGAATTCAACTGTATAAACCAAAATTAGAATATTTTAATTTTTCTACATGAAAAATTCGATAAACCCCATTTTTTGGGGTTAACCCCCCCCCCACCCGCCTTTGCGATGGTCCGATCGGGCTGGTTTTCGATCATGTGTAAATAATTACTACTTTACACGTCCGTGCCAAATTTTATTAAGATCGGACCATTTTTGCGAGGGTTATCGAGGAAACAAATACATAAGTATATATATTTACATACATCTATATTGATACATATATATTTATATATATTTGAACTTATGGGTTTTATGGCTTCTGAGGACCTCAAAACTAAAAGTTATCGTGGTCTCGGGCTTAGGGATTGCCATGAGACCTACAGTAATAGCTCTTTCCCTAAAAGAGAAATTCGCCAAAACCCTTTATTTAACTTACCATAAATCAATTACTATTCAAAGTATCTTTATCAGAAGGTACTCAATAAATGCAGAATTTTCTCCTCTACAATTCTTGTATTTAAACTTTTTATGTAGAATAACGGTTTTTTACTTATTTACAAAAGAATAAAAAATTACCCAAAACCCTGATATTTTTGTGGTCCCAGGTCGAAAGCACACTAGGAAAAATGGGACAAACTTCAAATTCATATATTTGGATGTAAAACGGATAGATTAAGACGATTTCCAGCTTTCCGGGAATTTTGTCCAGGCATGACTAATTTTTGATCTAATTTTACTGGCCTAAAATGCAACAATAAAAAAATAATTTTTTTTAACTTTTTAACAAGGAATCGATCAAACATGCATTTGAATTGCAATGAACCTAATCGAATTGCAAAACCGTCTCACACTGGTCGAGTAGGAGCTAAAGGAACAGGGCGCCAAGTGTGAACAGATGAGACATTAGCTGATCCTAGCAATTCAACCATTGTAAATTACCACAATCCAAACCCTATCTCGTCATTATTTTTGCGTTTATTAAATGTCTGTTATTCAAGTTAATGCACAGCATTTAAATCTCAGATCATCATAGGGATATTAACAAACATAATACAAGTTGCACGAAAAGTTACTTTCCATTAATCAATAAATTAATGAGTGAAGATTTCAATACATTTATTTAGGTTTGCATTTTGTAAAGGTTTTGAAATTGAATAATTTTGGAAATTCGATGTTTAATGAGTCGCTTTGACATTACTTGCGAAAGGATCAGTTAATTTTCATGATTGTACGTAATTGTAGCATCGTTTTGACATGTGGAAATAAAGTTGATTTAATCCATTTATTTATAAGACTGGACATTTGTAAAACTTCAAAATAGTGGTAAAGATTAACTGTAATAAAATGTATTAAATGTAAAAGTATGTAATAACTGTGAAAGTATCAAATTAAGAACTTTATTACACTTTAATAAAGGTTGATTATCATCCCAAACCCTTTGCTACAGTTTAATCAATGGTCCTGAATGATAGATCAGGATGTCTTATTTAGTCTTAAGGCAACATAAGACGTCTCGCCATATTTATAAGTCAACGTTAATTTATGTACTATTAAATAGAGGTGTTTTCTGTGCGTGTGTCACAATCATCTATTTATCTCACCGTTTGATCCGGGTGATCGCAAAAAATATTGAAATCTCTGGGTTGAAATTTTATAGATATCTTGAACTCAGGCAACATAGAGACCCAATCGCAGTAGGATCTCTATGCAGTAGATCCTATGCAGTAGATCAATTGCAATAGATCTCCAAGTTTTTAATTTTGGAATTTAGGAATAATGTATACCTTAATATACTAAATGTAAACAGTATAATATCGTTTCAGTATTGTATGATATTATATCGTGTTGTTTTGTCTTTTGTCTTATTGTTTTACACTAAAAACACGTTTTACACGTAAACACTAACAATTTGACAGTTTCAAGATTACTCATTTGTTTCGACCTAATAACTCGTGGGAATAAATAGTACAGATTTTAAATAGTTTTTTTACTACCAAAATGATTTTTTGAAAGATTGATTAAATAAACAGTACTAACATCTAGGCTAACTATTGTTTAACTATCTCATAGCAGTTAAATTACTAACTCCTGAAACAATTATGGCGTGGTGTTTTTGAAAATAAGTTTATAATTAATTTATTACACTATTAAGAGGTTAAGTTGTATGTTCTTTGCAAATGTATGTAAACACTTTATAGAGCGCATACCTATAAAAATATAAATATACATTAAAACTGTAAGTGCGGACAAAAAATTATTATTATTTTTAAGCCAATATTTCGTTTGTACAGGCGGTTTATTTTTTAAAAGAAAACGTACTCAGAGTAGATTGGTTTTATTAAAGTAGAGTATTTTCTGCAGCAGACTCATTTGCTAAGAAAACATTCCCCTTAGAAATGGTCTTAAACACTGTCTACAACGTTTAAATTTGTTAAGAACTTATTTACCTCCCTGTTTTATTATAACTATATTTTTAATTAATTATTTATCACATAAGGTCTTACGGTCCATAGAAATTCACTTCAAGCTTTTACTAGAATTTGTTTGACTTACATCGAAACTAGGCCACATACATCGAATTGCGATTTTTGTTGTTTTAGAATATTTGTATAGGATTACTTTTCTCTCATTAAAGTTTACACCAAAATACCATCCCAACTATGAGTAAATTATATGAAATATATCTCAATTATCACAAATAACATCTCATACATCCAACGCATCTAGGGGAAAAGGTAACCTTGTCAATCTTAGGAAAAAATAAAAACGGAGCAGTGATTTTAATTTTACTAATTTACAATACAATGTAATTAAATATTAAGAAATAGAACAGTTTAGTTTAAGGAGGAAGAGTTTTAACTTTTTTTATTAGTGTATACTATCAATCTTTTTAAACCAGCTGGCAGACTGTTGTAAAGGCTCGTCCCGGAAATAGTAAGGTGGCTTTTTTAGAGGCGGTGTTTTTGACTGAAATTGACTGTTGAAACGTGTTTTGTACTGATGATTAAATTATTTTTCAGTAAAATACTGATTAGTCCAGGCAACGAAAGGTTATAGAGGGAATTGCATGGATCACAACTTTTGACTTTTTAACTTTGTTTGGACTAGTTAGGAGTAAAACATCAAAAGTCCCCGCCCTTAGCCCTTGAGCCGGCTGTGCTGGAAGGGCCTAAAGGTACAACTTTTTGGTTTTTCCTAAATATCTTAAAAACTATCAACTTTTAGTATTCCCTATTAAATTTGAAAATTAAAGAAAATTAAATTTCCTGTAAGAAAAATACTAATATGTCTACTTTGGTCCAACCGTTTACAAGGTAACCACTAATTTTATTAATATTTAAAAAAAATATCCCTTCCATAAGAAATACATGTAAATTTGTTTGTAACTTAGATGCCCAATTGGGAAACGCTTTTTCACCTAAAGGAAAATGAACAGCATTCAGGAAATTTTGTCAATATTTCCTGAAGGCTGTTCATTTTCCTTTAGGTGAAAAAATCGTTGCCCAATTAGGCATCTATGTTACCCACAAATTCACATGTATTTCTTATGGAAGAGATATTTTTTTCAAGTATTAACAAAATTAGTGCTTACCTAAACGGTTGGACCAAAGTAGACATATTGTATATTTTTCTTACAGGAAATTTAATTTTATTTAACTTTCAAGTTTGATAGGGAATACTAAAAGTTGATAGTTTTTAAGATATTTAGGAAAAACCAAAAAATCGTACCTTTAGGCCCTTCCAGCACAAGGGCTAAGGGCGGGGACTTTTGATATGTTTTACTCCTAACTAGTCCAAACAAAGTTACAAAGAAAAAATTGTGATCCATGCAATTCCCTCTATACCTCTTTTTGAGCATTCATTGCCTGGACTATGATAGTTGGTTTTTAATGAAACCAAATCCTTAAATATATAAAGGTTAATATTTTTTACTTCTTAAATAACGGTCTGTAAAAGGTTCTCTTTTGTAAAAAAGACCTTAACAAATTTTATTTAATGATTTATTTTGAATCTTGAAGACCTTTTAGGCGTATTAGATGGAGCCCCATAATTCCAAGCCATATTGCAAATGAGAAAGGAAATATCCCATAGTATACGATTGGTTATTAATCAAACTTGGTAACGTGTCTAGAAACGTACACTTGGGATCAAGCTGTATTTAGTTGCTTTTGTTACCAAATCAGTGTGTTATCCGAGACAAATTATATCAATAATAAATAAAAAAATTGAGTATGTTCATCAAAAGATAAAATGTAATTACCATATATTATTAATCCAAAATTTAAATTTAGCATTTTTTAATTTTGAATTTTTTACTTTGAAGTGTTTGAAATTTCAAATTAGTGTTTTTTTACCATTCAATTCTAATCCATTTGATTTTAACCAAATGGATAACTCTAAAAATAAACTATCAAGTTCTATTTTCAAACTATAGGGATTATTTGTTTATAGTGGTAGTGTGATGGATTTCTGCTGGTTAAACTGTGTCCCCGTGAATGAAAAAAAGACTGTGTCCCGTGGAAGCTATTCACAGCTCTTTACATTTCGGAATTTAAATGTTTACATCCTTATCGAATGTAAACATTGAAGCTAAGGAAGTTCACGGGGCGTAGCCCGAGGGGATTTTAACGAAGTGAATAGGCCTATATGTTTCCCAGGTTCAAGATCTATCTCTGTGTGAAATTTCAACCCAGTCGGTTCAGTATTTTTCGAGTTCACTTGTCCCATACATACATACGTACATTCAGAAACCACCTCTTCTTTATAATAGTATTGATGGAAGAAATAGTTTTAAAGATATTGATAATATTAGTGTTTATTTTGTAAGTAGTTGGACCAAAATAAACATATTTATTAATAATTTTCTTAAAAGAAATTTAATTTTCTTTATTTTTCCAAATTTGTAGGTATATTTAAAGTTGATAGTTTTCAAGATAATTAGGGAAGCCCTAAAAATGGTCCCTTCAGACCCGGTTCTTCCCCCCGCGTAATGGCTAGGGACGGGAACTTTTGATATGTTCACCTCTCAATTATAATAGTCCAAACAAAGTTCCAAAGTCAAAAATGATGTGCCATGCATTGTGTGCTATACCATTTTTTGAGAATCCGTTGCCTGAACTATATGCGACGAAAAAAATATATAATTAAGAAAAAATAATAAGTTTTGAAAAAAACTTTCTGAACAAGAAATTTTACAGACACAGGGAGACAGATAGAGAGATTTTAAGTTGGTGTCAATTTGTTTGGAGCTCTAAATATATTTAGGGCCGTTTGAACCATTCTGGTTAGTCTATTTTCTTCCTAAACTTAAGTTTAAACTAAAAGTGAGTCACATCGACACAGTTTAAACCAAATTATAAAACTGAACTCAATCAGCTGATTGAAATGTTATAATAACTTGATCAAGATTATCTTAAACCAGGTTTAAAGTGGACTGGTGCAAATGGCTCTTATTGTTTATAGTGCTTGACCATGAAATTATTTGAAAAATCATTCAAGGATGAAGAATTTGGGTATTTGTTGGTTTTAGCGAATTCCCTCTGGAATAAGCTATTTCTGTCGTTTAAACAGAATGGACAAAAAATATCCTCAGCAATAAAATAATATTCATATTAATTGATAGATTTTGATGTGTACTTTCTGGTTATGAAGTTAGCTTATTACGTAAACGTACTTTTACCTGGAAAAATCACTGTTTGTTTCAAAATTTAACATAAGCTAATATGGGAAATAGAATTTTAATTTTTTTTAGTGTCTGTTAACACGACAACTCTCGTAAAAACCGCCCGACCGTAACAAAATTTAGTGTAGACGTGTAAAATTAGGTTCTCTTGGACGAGTTTGTTAACCGGTCAGTTCGACGTATCCAAAGTGGGCTAAAGTCTCCTTTTTACGTTCCAAACATTGGTTTTTGGGCTTTTTCAAATTGAAAAATTAAAGCAATTTAATTACTTTTTCCACCGTTGTATTTAAGAAAATTTGATAAAAATTGTTATTTCAAATCATTGCTCTAAGTACATTGGTCTCCAAGGAATTTCCGCTTCACGTTTTTTTGCCACGTATTTTAGTATCAGGGCAGTAGAATGTTGACCAACCAAATTTTGATTCAACGAAACCTGCGGATTATTTAATGAGTTTATCAAAAGTATTTTAAAAGGAATTTAGTTTTTAACTTTAAAAAATAACAATCTAACCTATTTATTTAAAAGAAACTAGAGGACCCACGCTGCTCCGCAGCAGTAAATTTTGGCACTAAGACACGAAATCAACTCAAATCAAATAATTCTTCATTTACAAAATTAATATTACATGCAATGGATCTTTACAACTTCAATGTGACTTGCCCGACACTTGCCTCAGTTGAAAAAGAGGTGCATGTAGCTGGGCCCGGTTATGTTGGAATTTCAGAAAACCAATTAAACCACGATTTATTACCAAGTTGGTAATAATTTGTTCCACAAAGTTTTCGGGACAGCGACGTGTCAGCCCGGCACATACGACTTCACAAACTAACTATATACCATGCTAAAATACCCTCGTTGCAGACCTGCATACTCAGCGAATTTCATATGCAAAAGAACATAGTTCAAGCCAACACAGCGAGATTTGATGTGTTTTTGTAAGCTCCATAACATTAACATAGGGAATGAGTATACATCAGGTTTGCTGCCATGAAAATGGAAATATCGGGGATTTTAGACTATTATACATTAGATCTCATCTAGAAGACATAAACCAATTTTTATCAAGATGATTATGTTGACAAATAAGCATGATAAAGAAATTTACTTATTACCCATAAGGTTAACATTGGGACAACGTACTGTGTTTACCACTTTCAATATCTCGGTAACCAATGGACATAGACCAGTGATTCAAAATCCTAAATTGTTCTTTTTTTATCTGAATTCAATGGTGCCAACACAAATTGGATAAATTTTGTTTTTCTATGTAAATATTCAAAAACCCACTTTTGGCGGGGGGTTATCCCCCTTTACCCCCCTTCCAGTGGTCCGATCGGGCTGGTTCACAAATTCGTCCAATTGATTACCACTTTACACGTCTGTACCAAATTTCATTACGATCAGACCATAAACTGACTCAGAAAAAGAAAACCTAATTTATATATATAAAAGATTTGTGTTGTTCGGAATTCAGCAGAGTGCTCCAGGTACATCCGATCATAATAATCAATAGCTCAAATGAAAGCTGGTATTTCACTGAAGGTTCTTAGCAAATAGAAGGTTCTAAAACATATAGAATTGCTTAATTAGAACTGGGGAAATATAATTCGGGAAATAATCAAATTTATGTTTTTTGGTCGAGTAATACAGTATATTAATGAATGCCGATCCTTGATGGCAAATCTTTGCGTGTATACCTTTAATTTAAGACCTTATTTATGAAAATCGGTCGAGTAGAAGAGCCAAACAGACTCGGAATAGAAAAACAAAACTTTTTTGTGTTGTTCGGAATTTAGCAGCGCGCTTCAGGTACGTCCGATCTTAACAATCAATAGCTGAAATGAAAGGTGGTATTTCGCTGAAGGTTCTTAGACCAAAACATACAGATTTACGTAATTGGAACTGGGGAAATATAACTTAAATTGAATTCAAAATCCTGGAAATAATAAAATTAATGTTTTTTGATCGTTTAATACAGTAGATAAACGAATGCCGATGCCTGATGGCAAATCTGTGCGTGCATACCTTTAATTTAAGACCTCAATTATGAAGATCGGTCGAGTAGAAGAGCCAAACGAACTTGGAAAAGGAAAACCATATTTAACTCCCATAAGAAATGTACAGGGAGGAATTTGCTTTTGTGCATAACTCGAGTAATACGGCAGATAAATGAATGCGGTTGCTTGATGGCAAATCTGCGCTTGCATACCTTTAATTTAAGACCTCAATTACGAAAATCGGTTGAGTAGAAGAGCCGGACGGACTCGGAAAAGAAAAACCAAATTTTTTTAATATATAGATTAATATTCAAAAAAATAAACTTATCAATACTTTAACAAAGATTATGTGAACCAACAATGACATTTTATTTTAATATTTAAATATATCCCTTTTTATATTTATTTTTAGTATTAATTGATTAATTACTGTTATTTCTTTTGGAAATTCGCTGTGTACGCTGGTTTTCTGCGATGGGGGTATTTAGTAGTTTCTAGGGGTTAGTTATTAAAAAGTTCAAAAATAAATAAAAATCCTAGATAACGTTGCTAAGTGCTGAAGTCGTTAAAAATGGACATTCATTTATATCTTTAGTTTTAGATCCATTGCAAACAGACACACAAAGACAAACACGGTTGGACGGACAGCCTTCACTCCTAAAACCACTTATTTGGATTTAATGAAACCCAAATATTTCCATAAACAACTGGAATTTTTACAATAATAATACCTTTTCCATATACTATGTATAACGAGGATAAAAAAACTATTACAGGTTCCCATATCATGAATAATTAAAGAAATGTATTGTCACAAGGTTTTCTATACAGCAGGGTAATAACTAAATTAATAATAATGTTAATTGGGATTATAATTTCATATCGATAAGCTATGTTTGTTAATTTGAAGCTAGACAATCACAACTGCTGGCAATAATGATCTATGTCCCTGTCACTTTTTTTTTTTTTTTTTGGTAGGAGGTGGAATGCCTTTACGCACACTGAGGGGCTCGTTGTCCCCTCAGTAGTGTCGGACTCCCACGAGCTCAATGTCCCGTGAACTACCGACTAAACCACCTCCCTCGGCACCGAGGACACTAGCCTGGAACTGTTTCACACATTACTTCGGGCTAGGCCTTTGATATTACGCCGCTAGGGCAACCTCCGTGGGGAAATGCTGAGGATTAAGGCCGATCGAGGTCGACCTTTTTCGCCCGAAGAATGGCCTGGACGTAGTGCTGGACACAGTTCCAGTTGCCCTCTCCCTGGAGCATAGCTCCGACGATGTTGTTTGGGCTGACGACCACGCCGATCTCAGATGAAAGCGAGGCTCGGCGGACGTGCCAACGGTCGCACTGAAAGAAAGTGTGCTCGGACGTGTCTGGGATGCCGGGGCAATACAGACAGTCCGGGCTGGCGACTTTGCCCATCCGGTGCAGATAGGTTCGGAAGTACCCGTGCCCAGAAAGAAACTGGGTCACGTAGTAATCGACCTCGCCGTGCTGCCGTTTCACCCATGGTCGGACGGAAGGTATGAGCTGGAAGGTCCAACGTCCCCTCGGCTCGGCTTCCCAGTCGCGCTGCCAGGAGTCGAAGCTGCGATCGCGCTCTTCCCTGGCAGCTGTGTCCCGGCCCACTTCTGGCCTCCTCCGGTAAATCGCCTGCCTCTCCCTCGCGAGGAAGAGGATCACTTTATCACTTTATCACTTTATCACTTTAATAAGACAGGTACCTCATTGAGGACGTTACCCTGAATATGAGTGAAGGATGAGTGTGATGATCGTGATGATAGTGGCGCGATCTTGTAGCCTTGTTACTGACTGACGGGGATGACTCCGGCGATCACCATCACAGCAGGCTCGGAGACTGTGCGGTAGGCCGAAGCGACCCGCAGAGCTCCTCGGCGCTGGACTCGGGCAAGCCGGTCTCGGAAGACTCGCTTCTCGAGTGCGTGAGCCCATACCTCCGCCCCGTACAGCAAGACTGACTGGACGGCGGTCATGAGCAGACGGCGCTTGCAGGAGCGAGGACCGCCGACATTGGGCATAAGCCTACCAAGGGCAGCGACACCCTTAGCGGCTTTGTCGGCGGCGCGCCGGATCTGCTCGCCGAAAGACAGTCTGCTGTCGACCATGACTCCCAAGTACTTTGCAGCAGGCTTAGTCTCAAGTGTGACGTCACCTATCTGCACCGGGAACCCGGTGTTAATCCTCTTTTTGTTGAGGACGACGATCTCCGTTTTCCTGGTAGCCAGGGACAATCCGTGATCTCGCATCCACCCGTTGACCTTGGCCATTACTACGCTGAGCCTCAGTTTTGCCTGCTCGACGTTCCTCGCAGCGATCAAGGCAGCGACGTCGTCAGCATAGCCAACGAGGCGGGTCTCATCGGGCATGTCTAGCCTCAGCAAGCTGTCGTAAGACACGTTCCAGAGATCTGGTCCGAGAATGGACCCCTGCGCAGCCCCGGAAGTGATGGGAATACGCCGCTGACCTTCGGTCGTGTCGTACAACAGAACGCGGTCTGACAAGTACGCTTCGATCATACGCAGGAGGTAGGAGGGAACTTGGAACGTATGCTCAAGCGCCCACAGCATATCGCTCCACCTGGCGGAGTTGAAAGCGTTCTTCACGTCGAGCGTGACGAGAAGGACCACGCGGCGCGACCAGTGGTTGTGGTCCTCCGCCCTCCGCACTGCCTCAACTACCTCCTGGATAGCGTCGATGGTAGAGCGACCGGATCTGAAGCCGTACTGCTGCGGGGACAAGTCCCCCGCAGAGACGATAGCCTCGGTCAGCCTGACGCGCAAGAGCTTTTCAAGCACTTTCCCGGCCGTGTCGAGCATTCACAGGGGTCGGAAAGAAGAAGGGGTCCCCGGTGTACTCTTCGCCTTCGGGATAAGAACAAGGCGAGCTACCTTCCATGAAGAAAAGAAAACGCCTTCCGCCAGACACGCGTTGAACATGTCGAGCAGAAGCCTTGGATTCACCTCCGCAGCGAGCTTGAGCACCTCCGCTGGAATGCCATCGGGACCGGGCGCTCTTCTGGGTCGTAGGGATCGGACGGCGGCGGTGAGTTCCTCTTCCCGGAAAACTGGGAAGGCGCCTACCTCTCCGAGTTCCCTGACTGGCCGAACTGGGTGGCTGGGAAACAGTGTATCAACGACGGCGGCCATGGCTTGTGGTTCCATGACCGCAGGTGGTGAGCGAGCCCCTAGCTTCTGGGTTACAAGTTTGTAGCCCGTCCCCCAGGGGTCGTTGTCGATATCCTGACACAGCTGCTTCCAGCACCTAACTTTACTCCGGTTGATGGCACCGCGGAGCTCTCGGCGGGCCGCTCTGTGCTCAGCCGATCTGGCATTTGCATCAGGGCGGTCCCTGGCTCGCTGCGCAGCTCGTCGGAGACCAAGGCATCTCCTCCGGAGTTCCGCGATTTCAGGCGTCCACCAGTAAACCGGCTTCTTCCTGTGGCGGCGGGAAACTCCGGGCATCGACTGCTCACACGCGGTCGCGATGAGTCGCATCGTCGATGCTGCCAGATCCTCGGCGCTTATGAAATTCTCAATGCTCTGGTCTTTAATTACGTTTGTAAAAGTTTCTTTGCTCAGACGACTGGTGTTCCAGCGTCGAGCCAGAGGAGCAGGTTCAGCGCGCAAGCGCGCACCCTCGGGAAGGACCTAGAAGAGGATCCCCTGGTGGTCGCTAGAGGAATACTCCTCGCAGACACGCCAGTCGGAGATCCGCTGGACAATCCCTTCAGAGGCAAGGGATATGTCAGGGATCGTCTCTCTGCACCCCGGACGGCGAAAGGTGGAAATGCCGCCCGTGTTAAGGATACAGAGGCCCGACCTGGCAGCCGACTCGAGGATGTAACGACCTCGAGTGTCGGTCCGCGGGGAACCCCATTCCACGGCTTTGGCGTTAAAATCGCCACCGACTATGACACCGCCAGAGGTGTTCATGATCTCATCCTCGATGGAATCGACCATGTGGCGGTAGTCTGTGATCGGTTGGTTAGGCGTGAGGTAACAGGAGAAGACAGTGAAACCCCTGCTCCTCACCCAAACGACGCCGTTGCCCAATCCGGAATCGAGAACAGGCACCTTCCCGAGGTCCAAGATCCAAATCGCCGCAGTGCCAGAGGGATCCGAGAACCACTGCGCGGAGCGTCGGTTCTGGTACTGCTCACTGAGAAGCAGTAGGTCAGCACCCTGCTCCGTGGCGAATTGGAACAGCAAGTCGTTTGCTGTCCTGCTCCTCTGCATATTAAGTTGCAGAACAGTGATCATTTCTTTTGTGTTTGGCGAAGCTCCTGGATGGCCCGTCGGTACTGCCCGCAGCGACCTGACCCAGCGGAATGCTTGACCTGGTCGCCCTTCAAGCCGGCTTCTGTACACAGGACACAGGACAGCGCTGCATTGCACGCGCTGGCCTTGTGGTCCTGGCCGCCGCACTTGAAGCAGAGCTTGCTTCTATCGGGTCCGGGGCAACGATTAGCGACGTGACCGAACCCCAGACATTTAAAACATCTGGAGGCCACGAGTTTCTCGCGTACCCGACAGCTCACGTACCAGATCTTCAGGTGGCCCTTCTCCAGGAGCTTCGCAGCTGCTCTGGCTCCCAGCGTCAGGATCGCCACCTTCTGGCCTCGAGCATTCGCCTTCGAGACGAACGTCTTCACCTCGACGTTGCCGATGGCGGATTTAACGGCTGCAGTCACCTCCGCCTCGGTCGTCAATTCGTCGAGGTCCCTCACCTCCAGCGTCGACTTGGGCTCCAGAACGCTGACAGTCGCGTTCGCCCCCAATATGGTCTTCAGGTCTTCGCTGAAGGCGGACTTGCTTTCAGAGGCGTCCCCGAGTTCGACCAGAAGATCGCCGGCTCGGGTCTTCCTCATAGATTTGATAACGGCGCCCTTCTCATCGGGCTTCGCTTTGCTGCGAATCTCGCCCAGCACGTCGGCGTAGGATTTCCCCTCCGACGGCTTGATGAGAAGAGCGTCTGGCCGCGTCTTGCGTGACCTCTTCCTTGGCGTTTTCTTGCTGTCCTGGGGACCGGGCTGGCTTCCAGGCTGCTGGGGTGGAACCTTCTTCTTCTTCCCCTTCCTCTTAACCACGTCGGTCCATTTCTCCGAGTCCTTGTCCTCCAATGAACCGTTGCTCCTCTTCTTTTTCTCTACCTCCGGCTGGGCGGGGCTGCTGGCTGCCCGCTTTGAAACGGCAGGCTGGGCCTTGACCCGCAAGGATGGCGTCGTCTGGGTCGATGCAGTCACCGACTCGCACGACTGCCATGACTTCCTCAGCTGAAGGATGTGGTTAAGGCTAGTCTCCAATTGGACTATGCCTTCCTGCACATCCCTGCTGATGTTCTTCTGCCTACCAGTCGCGACCTTCATGACAGCGAGGGTGGCGAAGCACTTTTGGAGGTGCTCCTCCTCCTGCTGCCTGGCCAGTGCAATCACCGCCTGGAAGGGGGACGGGTCGGTGTGCATCAATTTAGCGTCGCCGTTGGGTGCTTGCTCGGTGAGGACCGGTGTTCTTGTCACCGGGGCAGTTGGTGTCGCTCGGCCTTGTGGCGACCTCGCGACACGAGGCTTCCGGCCAAAGGGGTTTTCTACCTCGACGTCCCCACTTTGAGAGGGTAGCCGAGGAAATTGCTCCCTCTGGTTCGTTTTTGGGGTTAGGGTACCCCGGGGTGATTCTTGCACCTTTTGGAACGTTTTTTCTTCAGAACTTGCCATGGTGTCTGGATAAGCCCCCAAGACTGGGCGTTTGTGACCCCCCAAAACAGTACCCCAATGTGATTGTCAAAACCGACCCGTCGCCAGAGCAACTATATCCGTGTTCGACCGCCTCCAAAACAACGGCGGTCCCAGACGAGCAGTGGCCTCGGCAGAGCCCCCCCGTGACCGCAGCAGGGCCCTATCCGGTCGCCAACCGGCACCGCCACGGTCAAAGGGATTTTCGCCGGCTGATAGGGTAGCCAGGTCAGCTGGCTGGGCTGACCCGGGCCCCTGTACTATCCGGCAGCCTGGGAGGTGCAGAACCTAGTTTTTAAGCTGTACCCTCTGCTCGTCCTAGACCTCCAGCGCAGTGGAGGCTGAAGAACACAGAGTCACCCCGGCAAATAGGCCGGAATGATTTAGAAAAAACAACCGGGCTATTGAAATGAACCGGAGAATGGAGTTGTGAAAAGGAGACGCGAAAAAGGACCAGTGCGCCCCCCTCCCCTTTTAGTCGGCTCTTACGACAAGCAGGGGATACTGTTGGACATTCTGTCCCGGCCCAACACGGGAAGTCCCTGTCACATTAATGAGCCTATGGCAAGTGATAATACGCTTTTGTTGTGCCCTAAGTAGTAATAATTTTGTTAAAAATACTACTTTAGTACTTTTTTTCGGCCGCGTCAAATTAATTGCAAATTATAGCTGTGAATTTGGTTTACCTAAGAAATAGATTTTTCTACTAAACTATTTTTATAGTATTAGGAAATTCAAATTGGTTTTCAGTATTAGAGCGTGAAAAATGTTTAAAGACCAACTTGAATATCGAAGCAAAAACAAACAATTTTGGTGCTATATGAATGCAATATGCATATTTTTTTACTCCTTGTTGTGTTTTTTTAAACGATGTACTGTATGATGATCTACGTTAATTATACACGCTGACTACTGCTCGAATTATTGCTCAACGTTTTAAAGCAATATGAAGGCGACATTTGGTCACTGTTTATAAAACAGACTAGGGCACAAGCTCTAAAAATCCAGCGCGTAAAGACTATTTTCAAGGAGCCGAGCAATGAAAAGTAGGGAAGATCGTCAAGGAGTTGACCTTAACTGCGAATTTCTAGTGAAATAGTGAGCAATCTACATTACTCGGACTGAGACTGAGAGGCATAGGATAATTATAATTTTTCATTTTGGGACCCCTGAGGCCAAATATACATAGTGTTTCTTTGTCTTGGAATGTAATGTCTGCTCTGTGCCCACTCAGAAGTACTCTCAAGTGGTTTTAAGATTGGCCTCTGTACTGCTTGTTGAATATTTGCAGTCCAGGTTTTATATTACATTTTTAAGTTGCAGTACATTTAACCTTTTATTTATATGTTTTTTATTTGTACAACTGATTTCAAATACATTTACTTCAGTATATTATAGTTATATTCAAATATATTTGAATTGTGAGACATATATTAGTTTATACTAGTTTAGACATCAAAATAGATCTATTTATTGATATAACAAATATATATATACATATATATATATTATAACAAATATATATATATATAACAAATATATATATAACAAATATATATATATACATATAAATATATATATATATATACATATATATAAAATATGGAAAACTGTGAATAATGTTACATTATAATTCTACCATTGTTGGCCATTTTTCAACGGACCAACAATTAAAGAAGCGGTATCTTTATATACTGAATAATTGGTACTGGTATATAATACTGGGGGAACGTAATATTTTCGAGTAACACGAAGCTCTTTGTATGTATGTCAAACATAACAATAAGTTAGACAATTCAATGCACTTAATGTAACATTTGCACGGTGACAAAACCAGTTGGTCTGGTCACTAGAGTACTCGAAGATATTCAGTATAATAAACAAAAAGCCTTGATCATATGAACCAGGCTCAAATGATAGTCAATGACCCCCCGCTCAAAGCTGCAAAATGCTGTTTCAAGTTAGCTTGTACACCATACCATCCGATGTTTACGGAAAGCATAATTTACAGATCAGGTAAATAAATTTATTAGAATTTTAACCCCCACCACTATATTCACTACAATAATAAATCAAATAACGTTTTGATATATCATTCATCCTTTTGATTCTTAGGATTTATAACATTTTAATGAGTTGTTAAATGAAACGACGAAGAAAATCTTAAGGTAGTTGTACCCTGGAACATACTGTTATGTTTATTAATGTTTGTACTACAAAACCAAGAGGAACTCATCGCTTATTCAAGCAGAATAAAACTCGCAAATATGCTGTGAACAGTCAGTGATCGAAACACTATGTAATGTTTGTTTGCTTGTTATTTGCGTTCGATTCCAAAATAGATGCCATATTCCGTTCTTTTTTAGAATCGGTTCTTGGAATTCCAAAGTAATAGAGAAACGCTCTCTCGCTTAAACAAACAGCACCTACCTGCGATGCGTTAGGACATGGGTTCATCTCTGGATTAAAATACTCACTGGAGACCCACATAGACACGAAATCTTCGTTCCAACTATCATTCCAGTTTAGTTTATACAGGTGATTTAAATTTTACAACTATTAGTAAGTCTTGAAATTACCAGTGAGTAATGCAGTGAATTAATACTAATACTCGTAAAGAGGTAACATATTATTTGTAATAGTTTGAGTATTTTTATTAAGGTTTTCGGGCTTTATTATGACTAGCTATACAATCTACATTCCCATTTAGCATGAGCAATATATGGCTACTTTTTGTTCCAATTTTCCGCTTAATAATGCTGTCCTATAAGTGGTTAGAATACACAGTTAGTTGTTATCTTAGTATTAATTTAAATAAAGTATTCATTATCTAGGGTGGAATTACGAGCTGCACCTTAAGGGTGTAATTGTACGTCAATGGCCCTTAACTCAAATCAGTACATTTGATAGCTATTCCCAAAAATTGCACATGACATAATATGAGTTAAATAAAATTAGTCATTTTTTCAGCGGGAAAAGCTGCGGGTATATCTGCTAGTTTTAGTATATATACATTCCATAGACCTGATATTATCTGTAACTCTCAGATGTAGACAGCAATTTGGAGTCAAAGTAAAGGAAATTATAACATTAAAACTTAACAATTGTGACATAAACTACTTAATACTGGGATAAAACTCTTTTTCTTGTGTTTTTTTACTTTACTTTTACACCTTGTTATCAAATGATTAACTGGTATTATAATTATGAAAGTGCTCTAGCTTATTACAATATACACTATTTTCAATCAATTACACGTTTATAATTATACATTTCCAATTACCAAAACAAAACGAAATAAAGGTATGAGAGACGCCGTGAGCCCTTGATGTACCCAGTTTAGTTGATTGATATATGTTGAAATATGTTTCTAAATGTGTCGACTTCTACTTTTTCAGTAAAAAAAAAACATATCAATACGTTGTCAAAAGGGAAATATTGTGCATGATTCAACCATTTAATCGCTTTGCAGGAGCGATTATTAAATTAAATTTCTTGAATTATTAAATCTAAAGGGGAGAAGATTGTATTAGGGATATTACTGAAGAGTCATTCGTGAATTATATAACGAAATATTTATAAAAATTGGATATTTTTCCTCATGACTTCCTAGTAAGATTGATGGCTTGCTCTAACATTTTGAACATTATAAGTAGGAGTAATGTTTTATGTTATCACAGCTGCGAGCAAAGTAATATTCTATGTTGGTATAATGTAGTGTCGCTTTCATCATAACACTGAACGTCAGATGGCATATAATGGTTAACATTTAATTAGAAGTAAACAATGTTGACATCGGATAGTACCAAGAATATAAAGTTTATATTTCCTGTTGAAAAGATTAACACTTTTATTTTAAAAGGAAGTTACAACGACGGTCTGTTATTTTAAAACTGTCCTTGTTGAGTTTTTGTTGGGAATTGATGCGACAAATACGAACAGCTCGTCACCAGCTGACTATATTTCTCTCTCTAGGGTGGAAAATAACTACTTAAGTCCGTAGCTACACGTACTAAAACGGCAGTTTTCACAACAGTAAGACGAAATAGCTATTTGTGTTCTGAGAGGGTAAAGTACAATATTGTCTCACGAGGGACATTGTTGGCGCCCAAGGATATCTGAGAGAAACAGTTTGTATATGAGTCAGTTATTGAGTTGACTCGAAAAACACGAAAAACACGATTGTAACAAACACAAGTTGATTGTATTGTATAATTAATATAACCTCAACACCTTAAAAAATCATCAACTATTCGGTTCTGCTATAGTTTCTTGTCAGTGATTAGCTGTCAGTGCCTGTGATCTTTTGAGCTGCAAGTTATTTGTATGTGTTCGTAAACATTTGAATGCGCTTTATTTTTGAAATATTTTGAAATGAAATCCTCATGGGTTTACTTTGTCGCCCCCATAGACAAGAAATGGGGGAGGCAATTAGTCCCTAGGAATGAAATATCCTATTACATATCTTGAGTGCCTGACTCTTGTAACATTTGTCCGCACTTAATGAAATTTAGTACAGACGTGAAAAACTAGGTTCTCTCGGAGGAGTTCATAAACCAGCTAGTTCGTCCCGTCCAAAATGAAGTAAAGGAGAAACTCAACCTCCCATAAATGGAGTTATAATTTTCAAATAGAAAAATTAAAGCTATGAAACCGTTGTTTTCAACCTTTGAACTCGACAAAAAACAATTTGGTATTCTGAATTAATTTCTATGTCATTGGTCGCTGAGGTATTAGCACTTTTTGTCCTTGTTTTCATTATTAGGGCAGTATCATCTGTTCATAGGATAATTATAATTTACGTTTCCCTATAAAAAAGAGGTGCTTAATTCTGGTTCATAAAACAGCAATTGAAACATAGAATTCTTTAGCAACAAAAATATTTCATCGTTCAGTAACATAATAAAGGGCGAAACAGAGTGAAAAACCAAGCGACAGAAACAGCGTTTACTGGTTTTTGCATTGAGAATTGATTAATCGCCCGTCGCGTAGTATTATGCAGAAAACTCATAAATCCAAGAAAAGAACACTACGTTCGTTCATCAGTCATCTTTATAGAGAAAGATTTCATTACATTTGTCAAATGAATTATTTAAAAATTTTAGTACAATTCAGATACAATACAACATTTTAAAAGTTAGGGATCTTAGTTGAAAGGTTGTTCATTAAAATCATTTGACGTTATTTTATGTAAAGAGTGTTTCTTACTTTAATTCATTGTATTTATTGTAAAATACTACTCAGCCGTGGAAGTAATTTAATTGGAATTCATCCAATTAATTAAACGAAAATACCAATGTACATGTTTAAACCCCGAATTAACAACCTAATTGAGGGAACTTTAACTGTAGCATCAAAACGAACTTTATTTATTCATTCATTTATTTATTTATTTATCACGTGCTTTTATTTGACAGCTACAGAACAAAGTTGCAATACAGCTATCTTAACTAAATTAATATTAAAGATAACATAAATATTACTCCTAAATGAAAACAATAAGCTGACAGCTAAAACGCAAAACAGAAATTATAATGTATTTTACAGTAACTCAATTGTAACTCCTAACTCCCTCTTACAACAAACTTTAACTCTTAACTTAAAACAAAGCAATCTTAAACTATAAATTAAACAAGAAAAATTTATTATTTTGTCGCTAAATTTTCTTAAGAATACCTAACTTATCATTAAAATGTCTAGATCGGATGTATGGCAATTTAGTAATCTTAGGGCTATAAACAAGGGAAAATTAAAATGGGAGGCAATGGTCTACATATACGCAAATAAAATAAATTAAATTATCTGACATTACGATTTGGTGCATAGTAATAAATATTTTCCAACAAAAACTCACTATCTACAGAACTGTTAACAATTTTATAAATCAAGGATACCAATGCTAGATTCCTTCTCGAAGATGATTTTGGGGCAGAAAAAATTTATCTGAGACTTGAATAACGGAAAATGAAAAGAACATGGATAACAGAATTTTTTGAAGTCCTATAGGTATCTTAGAAATTTATTTTGAAATACGTCCAATTTATCACCTTCAGTCATGGGCACTGAGTGCCACACGACAGAACAGTATTCTAATTTATTCCGAATTAAAGTTTGGTACAATTTTAAAATGGTATCTGTGTTTTGAAAAGACCAGGCATTTCTTCTGATGACCCCTAAAAGCTTATGAGACTCTGCCAATAAATAAATAAATAAATAAATCTTTATTTCGCCAAAAAAACAAAGGTACATACAATTGCATACTTCCAACACAAGTGTGTACTTCCAACACAAGACGTTTTCCTAGAATAAGACATAGCAAAGCATTTATAGACATTGAGATATAATTTGTTTGTTGAACAATAAGAATACAGTTGGTTTATTGAAGTTTGCAATACTTGTGCGTCCAAACTACTCTTTATTGGTTGAAATATTTTTAAATCGTCAGCAAATAAAAGACATTTAGAGTCATCAAAGCAGCTTGGAAGATCACTGATGAATATTTAAAAAAAAGAGTGGTCCCAGATTTGAGCCCTGGGGAACACCGGAGGAACTGAAATAAATGGAAGAATTTACATTGGAAATGGTGACAAACTGAGGACAATTATTCAAATAAGATGAAATTAAACTTCAAACCTTAACTGAGAAACACAAGCTGAATAATTTATTTAATAGAATATCGTGATTTACTTTGTCGAAAGCCTTGGCAAAATCAGTATAAATTACTTCTAGCCTACCCCCAACATTAAGCTCAGATGATACGTTCAGTGAAAATTCCAACAAAATCGTGGCAAAGTAGCGTTTGATGTTTTTTGGTTCCATTGTAAATTTGTTTATATATGAGAAGTTCATAGACTTTAGCGAAGGAATTCAACAAAGATATCTGCCTATAATTCTCTATTATGTTTTTCACTCCAGCCTTAAAAATTGGAGTAACCTTGGCTTCCTTTCACTTATTAGGAAATATATATAATGAAAGAGACAAATTAAATATATGACACAGTGGTTCCGCCAAAACCTCACCGCATCCTTTAACAACGTATGCTTGAATTTCATCAGGACCGGAAGACTTTTTTGATTTCATTTCTTTTATTGCATTAATAACATCAGGTGGTGTAAATAGAGAAAACTGGAAAATATCTGAAGACGAAATTATATCATTTAATTGATCATTGGAGGAACACTATTGACTTAAAGGGGCTAAAAGCCACTAATGAGGGAGAAATTCAAACAATCCTTATTTATTGTAGTACAAAATATCTTCGTAGCAAACTGGATCTACCTTATATTGATATCTAGCTACCGCATGGTCTTTCAGTCAAGTATCAGCATCACATGTTTTATGTAAACAAAGCAGACGTTTTTAGATCTCAATGCATTTTAAATGGCAGATGTTTTACGTTATTTCTCGTTTTCTGGTGAATTTCAAGCAATTTCATTATTTTTCCCGCCATCACGGAATATAGACCTTTAATTTGAGCCCTCTCCCATCTTTCTACGACATGCCGGACGCCCACAATTTTGACGCAAAGAATCGCCTTACGAAATTAAATATATGATTGATCATACACAGAAGAAAAGTAACTTGCAAAAGCGCCAGATATTTCCTTATTGTTGCAAATATTACCATTATATGTCATATCCTTAAGCATACCAATATCAAAAACACTCCCACCTTTTTTGAATGTATATAGTTCCAAAAACTTTTCACATTTGTTTTGTTCACAAAACATAAGATCAGAACAGGTTACTAACATGTCTAGCCGTACCTGGATCTATAATCGAACTGAAGCGTTGACTCCTCTTGCTAGGCTGGGATCGGGACTTATAACATTCACAGTACCTAGAATATCTTTATACGGTAGGTATCTTGCGCAGGTGAGAGTGAGAAAAAGATGTGACGTCATGGTAGTGTAGTACTTGAAAGAAGGTTCAGCAAGTTCACGTGCAAATCTCGTGAAACTACGCCAAATCTCGTGAGATTTTGCATTACTAGAATGAAACATAGTATTAATTTGTTGACAAATAAATACTTAACCTTGAAATAAAAGATGAGTTAGAAGCTTAAGAAACATGTTATAATAATAAATCAGCTGTCTGTGGTTGGTGCTATTTTGGCTTGCAGTGAGACTTGCTGGTGTGTCGACTTGCAAAAGAACTTGGCGCAATAATTAGTGTAAAAGTCATGTCGCTCTGGTGCGCACCACCGACCAGCAGAACGCTTTCTGATTGGCTGGTCTACTGCGCATATTGTTTATGATACTTACCGTATAGATGTTAAAGTTACTGTGTAACATTCACAGTTGTTATAAGTCGATTCAAATAACAAGGCCCAGTCCGTCCATAAGACTAATGTTAATTTTACCATTGGGCTTATGGACGGAGTGGGCCACGATATTTGAATAGGACTATTCCCTAGTTTCAAAGTTCACTCTGTCCTTGCTTACTTATTCTTACTATTATTTTCTTGCAAAATGAAAACTTAAAATAGTTATGTCTTATTTACAACAATACCTAAAATGTACTAATTATTAAAGCTAATTTATTAACAATCTACGTCTTGACGTCCATGCCTGTTTGGAAGCTTTACTTCCAAAGCAAGACAATATAGTCTTCCGACTTAATCGTAGAAGTGTTCCACTACTAGGCCTCAAGTGTAAAACTTTATCAAGCCCCGAAATGAGACTTTTGCATCGAGTACCGTAGTGAACGATACTTTTCTTCAAAATTCAAATTACTTTTAAGATTTTTAAACAATTGTCTGATAACATATAGTTTGGTAATTTTTTCATAAGTAAACACAAAACAGTCTTACAATTTATTTTATTTTTTCAATTCAGCTAGAGCTACAGATTGAAACCAACTTTTTTTTGGGACAGGCAAGGAAATTTTCAGGACGGGAATACCAATGTTTAGGGCAGGAAAGTCGGCTGATCATTCTTTATTTTGGTAAAGGGAAATTGAGGGTTTTCATAGGTCTCAGGTATATGGTAACTATGGTAATATATAGTTTAATTGTCTTTAAATACAACTTTGGTAATATTATTTACGTATAGAACAAATATTCGGCATTTCACTATCATGTAAACCGACGAATAGATGCAAACAAAAACCCACAGAGAAGGATCAAACAGTGGGATCTTCTAATGTTGCGCTCAGCGGGAGTCGAGCGCCGGCCGCAGCTAGTGTCGAGGACTTAGTTCACCATTAACGCCGCGAGAGAACAGCACCGTCGCTGCCCTCTTCTAATACAACTTATCTGTAAATAGTAACTAGTAACTTAACTGTAACTGTTACTGGATTTAGCTGTAACTAGTACTTGGGCGTAACGGAAGACCCATTTAAATTCGACCTCTGTTTGATTCTTCTCTGTGGAAAACCTTAATATTTTTCGCTAGTGACATAAGCGTGACATGAGCGTCAGATTAGTTTGTGTTAACGGTCCTAAAATAAAATATGTACATTTAAAACCTTCAGCATCATAAAAAGAAATAAGAGTTAAAGAAAAACAGTAATAGATTATGTGTTTCTTTATCTTTATACGTGTACCATGAGATTAACATATATATATATATATATATATATATATATATATATACAGTGCTTGATTTGTAAAAATTGAGGTACCGGAACTGTAATTTGCCAGTTTATACATTACCCCCCCCCCCCCCCTTATCATTCCTCCGCTCAACAAAGTATTATTTGTCTATGTGAATAGTTAGGTCTATTTTAAAAGTAAAATTTTATCTAACTAAAATGTTTTTATAAGTAAATAAAAACTAACAAAGCATTATTTTACTAAAAATTAAATTCTCTAAAGAAATTCTAGATTTTTTTTTATGACGCCTAGTTCGAGTATTAAGGTTTTTTAGCGTTTTCAACATTCGGCTTAACTCAAGACTAGACAAAAGAGCGCTAATTTCAGGCCGAGACTTCGCGCGTAATTTCCGCACATTTTAAGCGACTGCCATTTTCGGGAAGATCAATCCGGCCTAGTACACGGTATCGTCTCTTCCGACAAATACTCCGGCCGGTTAGACATGATCCTCTCTTATGACAAAATCTCCGGCCGATCATACGCGTTCGTCTTTACCGGCAAATTCTACGGCCGATCATTCACGATCGTCTCTTACGACAAATAC
Organism: Flexamia atlantica; assembly: GCA_035578135.1. Lineage (NCBI taxonomy): Eukaryota > Metazoa > Arthropoda > Insecta > Hemiptera > Cicadellidae > Flexamia > Flexamia atlantica. The sequence continues at coordinate 42,726,515 of JAQJVK010000009.1, forward strand.
TCTGGGCGATTACACACGATCCTCTCTCGTGGCAAATTCTCCGGCCGATCGTACGCGTTTGTATTTAGCGACAAATTATCCGTCCGATGACACGCGATCGTCTCTTGCGGCAGAAAGAGAGGTCCCGGAACGCCGTTCCGCCGCGTTCCGTCGCAAATCAAGCATTGTATATATATATTAAAAGAATTTCTTGGATTTTGTCTAGAGCAAATCGACCCGTAAAAATATATTTGTCTATATATATCTGGTGTCAAATCAAAGCTATTATTCTCTATATGTGCCTTTTGTTGTTTTGGAAAATATTACACAAAAGGCCTTTTGTACTTCGCACTAAAAGGCTTTTGATATTTCACCGAAGGTGCTTCTATCTGTTGTAAATCCTGTGAATTTTCTCCAATTATTATTTCGTTATAACAAAACAGGTGGTATTTCAAATCGTTACGTAGTGGTTAACCAAAGAATGCAGTGTTTGCAGAAGTCAGTTAATATTTGTCTACATTATTTTCTTAAAATATAGACGTTTTTATAAGAAAACAGAACAAAAATATATTTTCATTATTATGACACAGAAAAATCTTTTTCAGTTCCTTTTTGTTGGCTGTTACCCATTGCTGTCCTAGGCTGGAAAACACTTTTATCCGGCCTAGGGCTGTACGAAAACCTGCGGTTTTCGCAGCGGTATAACGAAAAATATATTTCATCTTAGTTCAAAGTATTTCTTACAAACATGTCAATATTAAAGTTTAGTAATTCATCCTTACATTAAATCAGAGAATATTTACATTTATAGGGATCTATGTATTAATAGGCAACAATGAATTTTATAACAATTTTTTCTCAGCCTGTGAGCAACTAATTAGCACACTGTTTGAAAATTACTTTCCTGTTGATACGCAAAATCCCACTATAATTTATTTTATTTATTTGTTTTTGAAAATCATAGAAAAATTAATTTGGCGTTATAAAAAATTAACTTGGGTTTTTTGAGTTGTCATTTTAGTTTTGGAATAAAAACAAAATGTAAGCCAATGTAGTCAAATGTTTTGTTGTAGTAGTAAGTAAAACTAAATCCAGGAACGATTTCCTGGTTTAATTTTTATCTGTAGGCGATCTCTATGATGATTAAGGCAGGAGCTTAGCCTGACTGAATAATTTCTTGTCACAGTAGTCCTGGAACTTTAGGAAAATCGCCCTAACAAATCATGACCAAGTTGAAACTTGGCACAGACGTTGAGAAAGGTCACTAAATCCCTAAATTCCCCGGAAATCCCTGCAGTGCTCCAGTCACTATCTTAAATAAACCATTTCCGGTCCGTGTTTTTCTATAATTTTCTTTTTTTTAAATATACACAAAAACCATAAGAGATACAAAAAGAGTTTGGGGCTTTTTGTAGGGGATGAAATTTCCAATAAAATAATTAAAAAAATATGCAAGAACTTTTAAAAATAACTGCTGATATTATTTTTCTCAAGCTGACATAGTTTTCTCAAATTTTGTATTTCTAATACTCATTTCATAAAAAATACTTGTAAAATTTAATGTAAAATAAATTCTTAAGGGGGCAAAGCCCTTTGATTTTAATTGGTGATAAATTATATTTATAGAATCCTGATGAAAATTCCAGCTATTTGACACCTCAATCATCAAAATCGGTTCACAATAAAGCCGCGAGTAAGTTCACCAAAAAAGAGTCCTTTGATACAATTTTCAAAAATTCATTAAGGAATATCTTTTTTGTGAGCTCAACCACACCTTTTATGAACTAATTCATATGTATTTTATAGCAAATTTCATATGTATTCCTTACGGCAGGGGTATTAGAAATGCATTTGAGAAAATGAATAATAGCTGCTGTTACTTTTAAAAATAATTGTACATATTCATTCTCATTTTATTATTTTTTTTGCGGATTTTGATTGATCAGTCTTAGCTCTGCTCTGTTTGGGAGTAATCGTAATCTCTCCTGTTGGTGATTCTTGATACTTGTGATTTCTGTGTTATATTGTGTTCCTGTTTTCTTTTCAGCTTAGTATTTTTGTGACTGCTTTTACAGTTCTCTGTTTTAGGTTTTTTTGCCCAGTTTATCCTGGCTGTGTGTTACTAATCTTGTTATGTCCTAGGTTTTTTCCCAACCTGAAGACGAGAATAGATTTCAGATCCCGAAACGTTCAAACTTGTTTTTACTAATCAGTGATGGCAAATGTCCGCAAAAATTGAAATCAGAATATAAAATCACCATCATCAACAATGAATTTCAAACAAAGAATATACTCATTTTTTGGAAATCGTATGCTCTAAAAAACAATGATACCTGTCACATGTACATGTCATGATTTTGTGTAAATTGAAAAATTATATGTAAAAACACGACCCGGATATGGCTTTTTCAAGATGGCAGCCGGAGCACAGCAGGGATTTCAGGGGATTTTGATATTTCAATTAGGGAGGTTTCCTTAACATCCGTGCCAATTTTCAACTTGGTCAGGATTTGTTAGGTCGATTGACTTTTTTGCTTAAAATTCCTGGACTAAAAAAACGAACGCTACGCACAAAAAATATAGGGATGATTGTTGTAAAATACGGATTGTCAAATAATAATTTTATTTAAGAAATAATTTTTCTTCATGACATTTTTACGTTCAACTACGTTATTTTGCACTTATAAAAATAAATTCCACGTCATTTTAAAATTACAATGTGTGAAATGGAACGTATTTAAAATAAAGAAAATTAGCTTCTGAGGTCTCATTAATTTTAAACATTCAATTCCATCAGTCTACGCTAGCTTCGCTTTATTTTGCCTGCAGCGAGATCCGCAACAGGATTTATCCAATGATAAAATCTCCAATCTACAACGAATCCTTGATTGATGCATTGCAGAATGTAGTTATGAGAATAATAGCCTGTTATCTGGCAAGGGAAAATTTATTCAAATTTATAACTTGCATATTTCGTCAATTTATCTTTTTACCTCTCTAAAACTGAAAGTTTCCATAAGACCAAGAATTTAATGATTGTGGAAAGTTTATTGTATTTAATTTTGAAAATTGCGTTCTCTAAAATAATGAAGCTATACTATCATTAAGTTCTCATTCCATTTTGTTAAAGAGGATGGCGGCCTCTTTTTCACCTTGCCTTTGCCCCGCCCTCATAGACTATTGATTTGTGCATGGACGTTATCAAGCAAAGCCAAAGAGTGAGCCGGTAAAGTACAAGAGTGAAGGGCACTGCTAAAGTATGCGACAAACTCGAGTCTCGAACCTGCGACGCTTCGAGGCCGAGTGCGCTACCGACTGCGCCTCCAACTCACAATATAAAAAATAACTCTTATATTAATTTTTTTATTCAAGAAAATATCGAAGATACCTATTGTAATTAAGGTGGTAACTATACAAAACTACATATCATACATTACAATAGTTTGGCACAAGTCTTTAAGTGATAAGTTAGTAATATGATGTCTCAGACCACGACTAGGATGGTGGCGTGTCCTATGATCCAGCTCCGGAGGAGACGGAATTGCGCAAGTGATGGTTTGTGGGTACGATATTCTCTCGTGGGGATTAACGAATAGCACTAATAAATACAGTACTAATGTTCATCCATAGGACTATCCTCATAATTAGATCAGTCCTAAATTCATTGGAGAAATTGTGGTTAGGGCCCCGTATTAAACTGTAGGTCCCTTAGTTTTCACTGGCTGTTGGGGTATAATCAATAGTCCTGTCCAAGGAACATGTCTTAATCAGTAATAAGATCGCGCTACAATCATCCAACACTAAATTACAGTGTAATTACAGTCATATTCGTAAAGTCAGGGCCGGATTTACGATTTTGCCGCCCATGGGCCGAAAGCATTTTGCCGCCCCTTCTCACAAACGTGACAATTTTCCAGACCTAATCATAGGCGTGATTCCAAGGGGGGGGGGGGGTACTTGTTTCGCCCCATAATTTGGGATTATAATTTACTAGCTTCATAGCCCGTTGTGGTTAAATACAACGGTCTCTAGAAAAATAGTACATAGTATATGGGGTTTTCTTGTGAAATGCCAGAAAGATAATTAGATATTTTCAAAAATAAAATTGTTTTGAAAAAAAATGATTAGATGATCAGCTGTTAATGTATTTCCTATAGAAAACATGTTTTTTTAACTTTTCCACCATAAATCTTATAAAAGTTAAATTATCAGAGTTATTTGTAAATCTACTGGGAGAAAGCTTTCCAACGACCGCATATTAAAATCTCTCTGGTAGAACTGTAGATTCAGTTGTACAAAGTTTTGCAAAAAATCTCTAGCTCAGTGTATTTTCTCACCACTATAAATTCGGAGGTTGTTTAGCATTTTTGCAAATAACTTTAAAATGCTGAAGAAATCGACCAAAGTGGAAGGTAATATTCTGAAAGAGAATAAAATTTCCCAAAAGACATCGAGATAAATTTCTTGAAAATACTGATAACTGGCAGCCAAAACTTGGCTGCAAAGGAACTTAAAACCCCTGTCTTTAGGTATTTTTTTTTTTATAGGAAGCATGTGGGTAGGCCTATATACACATTTTCTCCATAAATCTTGAAAAAATCAAGTCTTTTTATTATTTGCAAATCTAGGAGAAAGTTTCGTATTATATTGTTACGTTTTATTTATTATTATTTTATGTTGTAATTAACAACTTTATATTTTGTAAACTATTCTCAGGGTAAGTCCTTTGCCATCGGCAGCGATTCACAAATATAGGCTGGGTTTGATGTAATGCCCTATCTCAGAAAAGACCGCAGCATCAGTTAAGATGCAAGAGCTAGTGTCTTTTATATTTGTAATGTTAGTATCACTACGTGGGTGTTGTTCAGCCGCAGCATCAATCCAGATGCAAAAGCAGTATGCCGATCGTGTAGTGTTAAGGTCGCAGCTCCAGCGGACAGCTGGCGCAAGCAAAGTACCTTTGTTTTGTTTGTAAATTGTTAGTGTCACTAATTGTGGGTGTTATTCGACCGCAGCATCAATTAAGATGCAAGAGCAATATGTCGAATGTGTAGAGTTAAGGTCGCAGCTCCAGCGGACAGCTGGCGCAAGCAAAGTACCTTTGTTTTGTTTGTAAACTGTTAGTGTCACTAATTGTGGGTGTTATTCGACCGCAGCATCAATTAAGATGCAAGAGCAATATGTCGAATGTGTAGAGTTAAGGTCGCAGCTCCAGCGGACAGCTGGCGCAAGCAAAGTACCTTTGTTTTGTTTGTGTAATAATGTGTAATTTACTTACCAGAATCACCCAACCCTTTTTTAAAATATTTAAATCGAATAAATAAGGAGAGAGGGATATTTTATTTTACTGACCTTTATTTCTTTTGTTTCACAGAAAAAGAAAATCCAAATTTAGCGGGTGACACTAGTCACCAACAACAATAACTTAGGATGCAAAGCAGAATGCCCTCAGGGAGGACCGCAGCATCAAAAGTGTGATACGCTTCTGAAATGCCCGGAGACGGACGTCTCCTTATATAGGAAAGCTCAGCTGACGAGGAGTCACGTGATCCCCTCGCCTGGCTGCGAGTTGCAGTTTTACCAAAATTGTAGCGTCACACTGTTGATCCTTTACAACGTAAACAAACTTATTTCTAATTTACAAATTGATTGCTAATAGCTTATTATGTCCTTAAAACTAATAAATATTAACTATTATACAATAGGGACAACAATGTACATAATAAATACTAGCAAAATATAAAATGTGTTCTTATTTGTAAGTGATGATAGCGGATTAACCTAACTTCTCACGTAAGTAATTACTTTACATATTTACATATTTTTGAACTATTTTTGTGGCTGTAATCAAATGAAATCAAACAATTAATAGAATATTTTAACTTAAGCCTACAATAGAAATAAACAAAACCTAGTAGAGTCTACGGCTAGGCACAAGAAGCTGATAACTAGGCTAGCAAAATCTGAGTGTTTTGGGTTAGGCCTTAGGCCTACGAAGAAACATTACATTGTCCCCTTAATTTGTATATAAAAAAAATAAATAATAAATTAATAGTATGTACATTTTTTTTTTATACAAATTACCTTATACCTTTTGGCTTTCATTTACTCCTCGACGTCCATGTAATCAGTACTTATGTCTAAAACATCTTCAGCGATCATTTTTTCTTCTAAGTCCAATTTAATTAGTTTATAATTTTTTATTTCTGGTTTCATAAAGTCTGTCACAAGCTCCAGATCCCAAATCATTTCTCTGAAAATTTCATCCAATTCCTTCTCTTTGTCAAACTCCATACATTCCTCATTTTTCCTTACATCTTTTACTACCTCCGTCTTCCTCTGTGGTACCACTGGTTTCTTGAACACGTCTTCCTCCTTTAATATTTCTACTCTTTTCTTTACTTCTTCCTTCTTTGGCATGACTATAGGTTTATTGAAGTCTTCTTTCTTCTTTATCACCTCCACCCTTTTCTTCACTTCTTCCTTTTTCGGCATGACTACAGGTTTATTGAAGTCTTCTTTCTTCTTTATCACCTCCACCCTTTTCTTCACTTCTTCCTTTTTCTTTGCTTTCATTTGTATCGTCTCTTCTTCTATTTTCCTCTTCTCTTCTTTCGTCTTGTTCACTTCCTCCTTTAATTGATTTATTTCACTTTCCATCTTACTCAATTCATTATTTTTCATCAGGTCTTCATACTCGTTCCAACTAATGTCCCATCCCATACATTTTTCCAAATCTTCTTTCATTTTCTGTCTTTCTCTTCTAGCCTTTTCTCTTTCTTCTACATACACTTTCTTTCCTTCTATTTCAATTTTATTTTCTTCATTTCTTGATATTATGTTGGTTTCTTTTGACTTCTCCCTTTTTTCTTCAATTATTCCTTTTTCCTTAATAACGATCCGCCTTTCATCCAACGAAGCCTTACTCTTGTGTACGAGCTCTGCAAAAACTCTCTTGTGGTTATAATGTTCCCACGTCTTCTTACAACGTATGTGATTTTTGCCGCCTCTTCGTAAGGGCATCTATAAAAGGAGGACAGGATTAGGAGACAGGACATAAAGGTAAGTGGAATATATTTGTTTATTATGTGAGTGAGGGCTCTAAGTATTTCTTTAACAAATTTATGTGATAAGTTCCTTTGAGACGGTGTGAGTGTGGGTATGATAGTTTATAGGTATTTAAACCGATTCTATCCATTACCTCATATGGGCCTTCATAAATATTAAATAATTTTAATGTTTCACCGAATCCTGCACTTGACGATGGATTACTCTTTAATCAAACTTTGTCCCCTATTTCAAACATATCATGTTTTATTTTTTGATTTAATTTATTTGCATGCTTATTTTGTTTTGACTTTATTCTATTTTTAGCTATTTCACATTTTATTTCCCAAGGCAAATTTGAATTATTGTCATTCGGTATACTTAAAAACTCAGACCAAAATCGTCTATTTCTCTGATTTAACTGTAGCTCATTTGGTGTGTAACCGGTAGTTTCATGGGTAATTTCATTTAGGAATTCATTAATCGTGGGTAAGTGTTTTGACCATTGCCTTTGATTCGTATTACAATACGTTCTTAAACACCGCTTTACTTCTTTGATAACCCTTTCAGCCAAGTTGCTTTGTGGTCTTCTTATTGCAGAGAAAATTGCTAAAATTCCATTGTCTTGTAGTTGCTTAATCCATATTTTATTATTAAACTGTGTTCCGTTATCTGTTTGTATTCTGAGAGGCTTCCCATAAGTAGGTATGTAATCTTCAAATAATTTCTTTAATGCTATGTTTCTTGTAGCCCTCTTAATTGGGTATAATTTTACAACTTTTGTAAAAATGTCAATAATGACTAAGATGTACTTTACTCCACCAGTACTAGTGGGTAAAGGTCCAGTAAAATCCATAGCTATCTGATCTCCTTTTTTACTACATTTTACTCCTCTAGCTATTCCTTGGGTATTTTTCGATGGTTTCACCCTTTGACATGAATCACAATATGCTAATACCTTCCTTATTCTTCTTCCCATATTTTTAAAAGTAAAAGTCTCCTGTAAGGTTAATAAACATTTCTTTGCGCCGGAGTGCAGATAGTATGAATGGCATTCCCATATAAGTTTTTCTATTAAATGTTCGGGTACCATTACTTTCCACTCATTTTTGTATCTTTTGAATAAAATTTGTTCTTGTATTAAATAGTTTTCAAATTCTTCAGGGTTGGATATTTTCATGTCATATATTCTCTTTAATTTTGGATCTTGTTGTTGATGTATGTTCCAATCCACTAAGTTTTGTATGAATTCTATACTAGCCTGCCTATGGATAGTAGCAATTATAAGATCAGGGGAATTATGTTTTTCTCCAACATTAGTAGAACATATTTGCCTACTTAGCGTATCTGCCACAATATTCTCCTTTCCAGTACAGTAAACAATTGTAAAGTTATATTCTTGAATTGCAAGTATCCATCTCGTTAACCGAGAATTCAATAGTTTACATGTTTTTAAAAACGTTAAAGCCTGATGGTCTGTAATAATTGTCAATTTTGCTCCTAAGACCAAATGCCTTGCTTTCTCCAAGCAGAATACAATGGCCAATAGCTCCTTTTCACTAGTAAAATAGTTAAGCTCACTGCCCTTTAATGTTCTACTCATGAACATAATTGCTTTCTTTTCTCCTCTGTCATCATATTGGTACAAATGACCTCCAATAGCAAAATCAGAACTATCGGTTTGTAAAAAATATTCTTTATTGGGATCAGCATGTTTTAATACACATGTATTTAAAAATAACTTTTTAGTATTTAAAAATGCACTTTCCTCTTTATCAGTCCAAATAGATTTATTTTTCTTTGATGTAAGTTTTAGTAAAGGTTGAACGGTTTTAGAATAACCTCCTACAAATTTACTGTAGTAATTTATCATTCCAAGGAAGCCTTTTAATTGTTTAGGATTACGGGGTGTAGGGAATCTTTCTATAGCTTCGAGTTTGTTTGGGTCTGCCTCTATTCCTTCAGTTGTTATAATAAATCCTAGAAATGGGACTTGTTCCCTACAAAAAAGTGATTTTCCAAATTTAATTGTCATTCCAGCAATTCTAAATTTATGAAATATATTTCTTAAATGTTCCAAATGTTCTGGGAATGTTTCCGAGTGACATAATATGTCATCCACATAAATCATTGTGTAGTCTTCTACCTCGTCCCCTAATACAAAGCTGAGTGCTCTAATTAAAGCTGCTGAAGATGTGGCAAGCCCAAATGGTGTAACTTTGAACTGGTAGACGTTTCCTTGAAATATAAATGCTGTGTATTTTCTTGAATCCTTAGCTAATGGAATCTGCCAAAAACTTGAGGTAAGATCTAATGTAGTCAACCAGCGTGTGTTCCTTCCCTTAGCTATTATTTCATTTATTCCCCTGTTACACTCATGATCAGGAATAATTATGTTATTTACTTTCCTTGCATCAAGGCATATCCTTATTTCATCATTCTTTTTCACAACTACTACTATTGGGTTTATGTATGGGCTATTACTCCTTTCAATAATCCCCTTTTTTAGCATTTTATTTATTTCCTTTTTAACGGCGTCTTGGTATTTTAAAGGAACAGGATAATTCATTTGTTTGTATGGTTCATTACTTTTAACTTCTATTGTGTGTTCATACAAGTTACATCTACCAGCTTCGTCTGAAAATACATCTTTATATTCCCATATTAAGTCTGATAACTGATTCTTTTGTGAAGTATACAAGTGATTTATTTTGTTTATTTCTTCCATAATTATCTCTTTGTTTAATGAGTTATCCTCATCTTCTTCATCCTGTATAATATGTTCTTCTGAATATAAAATATTACACTTCAAACTTTGTTTTAAGTTACTTTGAAACTTTATATTTTCCTCTCCTATTTTTATATGATTTTTACTAAAATCAATTATCATGTTCAGTTCCTGTATGGTATCGGTTCCAATCACTATCTCTTTAATTAAATTTGGTATTATCAAACATTTCATTTGAATGTTTATATCGTTTATTTTTGCATTTACCATAATAATATTCCTAATTTGTTGAGACTTCTGATTTATGGCCGTATTAATTGTAGTATTTGTTAATGGGAATTCTTCATATTTTCCTAATTTGTGTTTATTTTTTAAAAACCACTCCTTTTGCATGCAAGTGACTGAACTTCCAGTATCTATTATAGATTTTGCGCAGACACCTTCAAATTTTATATCAATTTCTGGTACATAATAGACGTATTTGTCCTCATCCGTTATTTCATTAATTTTATCCATTAAAAACTCTTTATCACATAAGATATTGTTTATAGGCCTAATATTTTCCGATTCATTTTGCACTGGAAATTTATTATTTTTGTCTGCTGTTTTTTGTATTAGGCCCCCTTTATTTCCAGTGCTTTTTAGTTTAAAGGGCGTTGTTGAGGCCTCTCTCCCTGTCTATTTTGAGAGGGTCTCCAGGTATCATTTCCCCTATTGTTTCCATTGTATCTTGGTCCTTCGTACTGTTTATTGAAAGTTTGTCTTCCATTATATTCTCGTCTCGCCCCATCGTTAAAATTATCAGGAATGTCTCTCCTTTCTTGACTGTGTTTACCAATGTTATCTCTTACCAACTCCCTTCGTTCAAACGGCGGTCTGTCCCTTGGCTTATTATAATGAGGTTCATTTTGTTTGTAAATTTTTTCAACGTCTCTTCTTAGTGATTCGTTTGTTTCTTCGGTATCTTCAATACCTAGTAATTTCTCCATTTGCCGTATCGAATTTATATTCTGCACTTTGCATGCTTGCTGTATCGTATTGTCAAAATGTCGAGTCAGGCGACGAACAATCTCTTTTTCAGATAATTTCGGTGTCATGTTTTGCATTAGCACCACTCTCTCAATGAAATATTCGGTTCTTGTTTGTCCCCTCTGTGGTACAAATCTTTCCAAATCTAATTTCCTCTTTAACCCATCTTGAATTTCCTCGCTCCAGTATTTCTCAAGAAAATACTTTTCAAAATCCTCAAAATCATGTACGGAGTTTCTTATCATGTCCCACCATCTAGCTGAGGAACCTTGTAAACAGATATCCAACAGCTCCTCTAAGTCTATGGCTACTTCATTTCGTAAAGCTCTTCGTTCATCTTCCTTTACGTAATAATTTTTCAACTTGGTGAGGAATTCATTTGGATTCTCCATTTTTCCATTAAATTTAGGGAATTCTTTAATTTGGTTACCGGGGCAAGTAATGTGTACGTCAATCGGCTTGTTTGTTTTATTGACATTAGGTTTTGCCCCTAAGCTCTCATTAATTTTCTCCTGGATCGTATGATTAATCTCCTCTCTCAATTCTGCTATTTGGTTATTGAACCTAATTTCGTTTTGTTTGATTTCCGAGCGTAGTTCCCTCATGATCTCCTTTCCTATATTGTCCATCTCGGTCCTTATTATATCCCTCACTTTGCCTTCTAATTCTTGGAAATTGTGTATTAACGTTGTTAACAGTTGTCGTGTTTGTGTTGGTTGCGACTTAGTAGCCGGGCTAGGTGAACGATTGTAGTTTGAATTGGACAACCGTTGTGTTTCTCTTGGTTGTAACTTAGCCGGACTGGGTGAACGATTGTGGTTTGTATCCAACAACTGTTGTTGCATTCCTCTTGGTTGTGACAAAACCGGACTAGGTGAACGGCTATTTGGTCTACGATTGTCGCCAGATGTCAAATCCTGGTTATCTGCCTCAAAATATAGGCCAGCAATATCTAAACTGTCATTACTTTCTCCCATGTTTTCGTCTACTGAATTTAAATTTCTGTTCAATTTTAAATCTGCTTCTTGGGCTTTTGTAGTTGGCCTAATATTTTTACGTAAATTATAGTGACTCATTTAATTCAAAATAGGCCTACTAGTTGGTTAAAACCTAATTCCGTGAATCGAGCCTAATCCCGTGAAACGTGCCCCACGTTGGGCGCCAATTATTTTGTTACGTTTTATTTATTATTATTTTATGTTGTAATTAACAACTTTATATTTTGTAAACTATTCTCAGGGTAAGTCCTTTGCCATCGGCAGCGATTCACAAATATAGGCTGGGTTTGATGTAATGCCCTATCTCAGAAAAGACCGCAGCATCAGTTAAGATGCAAGAGCTAGTGTCTTTTATATTTGTAATGTTAGTATCACTACGTGGGTGTTGTTCAGCCGCAGCATCAATCCAGATGCAAAAGCAGTATGCCGATCGTGTAGTGTTAAGGTCGCAGCTCCAGCGGACAGCTGGCGCAAGCAAAGTACCTTTGTTTTGTTTGTAAATTGTTAGTGTCACTAATTGTGGGTGTTATTCGACCGCAGCATCAATTAAGATGCAAGAGCAATATGTCGAATGTGTAGAGTTAAGGTCGCAGCTCCAGCGGACAGCTGGCGCAAGCAAAGTACCTTTGTTTTGTTTGTAAACTGTTAGTGTCACTAATTGTGGGTGTTATTCGACCGCAGCATCAATTAAGATGCAAGAGCAATATGTCGAATGTGTAGAGTTAAGGTCGCAGCTCCAGCGGACAGCTGGCGCAAGCAAAGTACCTTTGTTTTGTTTGTGTAATAATGTGTAATTTACTTACCAGAATCACCCAACCCTTTTTTAAAATATTTAAATCGAATAAATAAGGAGAGAGGGATATTTTATTTTACTGACCTTTATTTCTTTTGTTTCACAGAAAAAGAAAATCCAAATTTAGCGGGTGACACTAGTCACCAACAACAATAACTTAGGATGCAAAGCAGAATGCCCTCAGGGAGGACCGCAGCATCAAAAGTGTGATACGCTTCTGAAATGCCCGGAGACGGACGTCTCCTTATATAGGAAAGCTCAGCTGACGAGGAGTCACGTGATCCCCTCGCCTGGCTGCGAGTTGCAGTTTTACCAAAATTGTAGCGTCACACTGTTGATCCTTTACAACGTAAACAAACTTATTTCTAATTTACAAATTGATTGCTAATAGCTTATTATGTCCTTAAAACTAATAAATATTAACTATTATACCATAGGGACAACAATGTACATAATAAATACTAGCAAAATATAAAATGTGTTCTTATTTGTAAGTGATGATAGCGGATTAACCTAACTTCTCACGTAAGTAATTACTTTACATATTTACATATTTTTGAACTATTTTTGTGGCTGTAATCAAATGAAATCAAACAATTAATAGAATATTTTAACTTAAGCCTACAATAGAAATAAACAAAACCTAGTAGAGTCTACGGCTAGGCACAAGAAGCTGATAACTAGGCTAGCAAAATCTGAGTGTTTTGGGTTAGGCCTTAGGCCTACGAAGAAACATTACAGTATAGAACTGTAGATTTAGTTGTACATAGTTAAAATACCCCCGTTGCAGCAGACCTGCATACTCAGCGAATTTCAAGTGCAAAACAACATATTTCGATCCATCATAGCGAGATTTGACATGTTTTTGTAAGCTCCATAAGAATAACATGGGGAATGAGTATGCAGGTTTGCTGCTACGGGTATATTAAAACTGGGTGGTTTTAATTCAATTTTTAGTAGATCTGAACTAGAAGAAGCCATTTACCAAGTTTTATCAAGATATGTTGAGAAATAAGCGAGATATAGAATTTTACTTATTTCCCATAAGGTTAACATTGGGACAACGTACTGTGTTTACCAATTTCAATATCTCGGTAACCAATAGACATAGAGCTATGATTCAAAATACTAAATTGTTTGTTTTTTTGGGCTGAATTCAATGGTGCCAATAAAAATTTGAAAAATTTTATTTTTCTATGTAAAAATCTCGAAAAACCCATTTTCGGGGGGGTTTACCCCCCTTTACCCCCCCTTCCGGTGGTCCGATCGGGCTGGTTTACGAACTCGTCCGAATAATTACTACTTTACACGTCTATGCCAAATTTCATTCCGATTGGACCATTTTTGCGCAAGTTATCGTGCTTAAAGACACATATATATATATATAGATATATAGATATATAGATATATAGATATATATATATATATTTATGAAAGTGAACGAATGGTGTTTTTGGCATCTGAGGACCTCAAAAAGAAAAGTTATGATGGTTTTAGGCTTAGGTCTTACCATGAGACCTACGGTAACAGCTTCTTCCCTATAGGGGAAATTCGCTAAAATATCTCTAACTCAATATTTTCTCACTACCTATTAATTCTGAGGTTGCTTAGCTTTTTTGCAAATAACTTTTAAACGGTGAAGAAATCGGCTAAAGTGGAAGGTAATATTCTGAATGAGAATAAAATTTCCTACAATTTGGCACTATGCATTTCTTAAAAATACTGATAATGGACAGCCAAAACCAGGCTACAAAAAGAAACATTAAAAAACTGTTTTTTTAAAAATCTATTTCTTATAGAAAATTTGTGTTGTTAAGTTTCCACCATAAATCTTTAAAAAAATCTAACTTTCATAATTATTTGCAAATCTACATGGATGGAGCTTTCCAACGACCTGTTAATTATTAAAATCTGTCCGGTAGAACTTTAGATTTAGCTGTACAAAGTTTAAGAAAAAGATCTCTAATTCAGTATTTTCTCACCACTATAAATTCGGAGGTTGCATAGGTTTTTTTGCAAATAAGTTTTAAATGGTGCAGAAATCGGCTAAAGTAGAAGGTAATATTCTGAATGAGAATAAAATTTCCTACAATTTGGTACTGTGCATTTCTTGAAAATACTGATAATAGGCAGCCAAAACCTGGCTACAAAAAGAAACTTTGAAAAAGCTGTTTTTTAAAATCTATTTCTTATAGAAAATTTGTGTTGTTACGTTTCCACCATAAATCTTTAAAAAAATCTAACTTTCCTAATTATTTGCAAATCTTCATGGATGGAGCTTTCCAACGACCTGTTAATTATTAAAATCTGTCCGGTAGAACTTTAGATTTAGTTGTACAAAGTTTAAGAAAAAGATCTCTAATTCAGTATTTTCTCACCACTATAAATTCGGAGGTTGCATAGGTTTTTTTGCAAATAAGTTTTAAATGGTGCAGAAATCGGCTAAAGTGGAAGGTAATATTCTGAATGAGAATAAAATTTCCTACAATTTGGTACTGTGCATTTCTTGAAAATACTGATAATAGGCAGCCAAAACCTGGCTACAAAAAGAAACTTTGAAAAAGCTGTTTTTTAAAATCTATTTCTTATAGAAAATTTGTGTTGTTACGTTTCCACCATAAATCTTTAAAAAAATCTAACTTTCCTAATTATTTGCAAATCTTCATGGATGGAGCTTTCCAACGACCTGTAAAGTATTAAAATCTGTCCGGTAGAACTCTAGATTTAGTTGTACAAAGTTTAACAAAAATATCTCTAATTCAGTATTTTCTCACCACTATAAATTCGGAGGTTGCATAGGTTTTTTGCAAATAACTTTTAAATGGTGCAGAAATCGGCTAAAGTGGCGGGTAATATTCTGAAAGAGAATAAAATTTCCTACAATTTGGTACTATGCATTTCTTGAAAACACTGATAATGGACACCCAAAACCCGGCTACAAAAAGAAACTTAAAAAGCTGTTTTTTTAAAATCTATTTCTTATAGCAAATTTGTGTTGTTACGTTTCCACCATAAATCTTCAAAAAAATCTAACTTTCATAATTATTTGCAAATCTACATGGATGGAGGTTTCCAACGACCTGTTAAGTATTAAAATCTGTCCGGTAGAACTCTAGATTTGGTTGTACAAAGTTTAACAAAAATATCTCTAATTCAGTATTTTCTCACCTCTATAAATTCGGAGGTTGCATAGGTTTTTGGAAATAACTTTTAAATGGTGCAGAAATCGGCTAAAGTGGAAGGTAATATTCTGAAAGAGAATAAAATTTCCTACAATTTGGTACTATGCATTTCTTGAAAATACTGATAATGGACACCCAAAACCCGGCTACAAAAAGAAACTTAAAAAAGCTGTTTTTTTATCTATTTCTTATAGCAAATTTGTGTTGTTACGTTTCCACCATAAATCTTCAAAAAAATCTATTTTTCATAATTATTTGCAAATCTACATGGATGGAGCTTTCCAACGACCTGTTAAGTATTAAAATCTGTCCGGTAGAACTCTAGATTTAGTTGTACAAAGTTTAACAAAAATATCTCTAATTCAGTATTTTCTCACCACTATAAATTCGGAGGTTGCATAGGTTTTTTGCAAATAACTTTTAAATGGTGCAGAAATCGGCTGAAGTGGAAGGTGATATTCTGAAAGAGAATTAAATTTCCTACAAAAGTCTATTATGCATTTCTTGAAAATACTCAATAAAGCCAACCAAAATTTGCCTCGAAATAAAAAATGTGAAAAAACCCGTTTTCAATGTATTTCTTATGGAAAACATATGTTTTTTACTTTTTCACCATAAATCTGAACAAAAACAAACTTTCATAATTATTTGACAATTTACAGGGCGAGAGCTTTCCAATGACTCATTAATTAATAAAATCGGCCTAATAGAACTGGAGATTTAGTTGTCTGAAGGTTGGACTAAACTGAATTATTATAAGAGTAGATTAGCTAAACCTGAATTTTGTTAACATTAAAAAAACACTAATATATATGATTGTGCATGTATATGTCTGCTGATGCCAGCTGGCAAAAGGCCTCACAGAATAAATTAATTGGCCACAAGACTGAAAAATTTATTTAGTTTGTGGCCAAAAAATCTCGGTCGCATTGCCGCGGTCTGAAATTCTCTTGATTGTTTCGCCGCGATAATCTCTCGGCCAGTTCGGAGCTACCAAAGCTTCATTATCGCCTTCTTTTAATCTCGGCCGTTTCGTCGAAATTCTCTCGGTTAGCTTCTTTCCTATATGAAAACTTCGCTAAAAGTCGGGAAAAAATAATGAATTTAAACATTTGGTCGGGAATTACGATACTTGAATTACAACGAAACGAAATATAGCCATTTTCATCGTTGGAATCAGCGCGGCCGGCAAGTCTCTTGGCAGTTTTGCGGCCGGAAAATTGCCTGTTTGTATCGCCACCGGCAGATTTGTTAGTCCCATTGCGGCCGACAATTCTCTCGCTCCTCGATCTTTTCGCGGCACTCGCATAGATTGGCCATCATATCGTGGCCGAACAATTGGTCGTTTTTACAGCGGTTGGTACGCATGCAAGTAACTCGGTCGTTTCGTTGCCGACAATCTGTCGCTCTTTTAAAGGAGGCATCAAGACTGATTTCACTGATCGTGAATTTTTTTGAAATAGTCGGGAGGTGTAAGAAAAAAATCGAAAACATAAATGTGGAATCTGGTAAACAACCTGCTTTGGATTTGCAGCGACTGGCAAATTTCCCGGTCATATTAAGGTAATAACAGCTCCAGCTCATGTTTAGGCTGTATTGTGGCCTGCGAACATGGGTTGTTTTAAAACGCTCTAAGTCGTATAGTGGCCGTTAAATCGGTCGGTTCTATAGCGGTCGTCAAACCAGGTTAGTTGTGTTGCACGTGAAAAATCTCGATCGCATTTTGAGACAAATACCTCGATTATTGCAGCCGACGAATGCTGGTTGAATCACAAGCCAAAACAAATCTTTAGATTTAATTTTTAGCGATCGGCGAAATTCCTACGGTCGTTTCGCGGCAATAAAATCTAACGGTTGTATCGTAGCCCGTAATCTCGGTTGTATCATAGTGGACCAGTGGACGTACTTGTTAAATCTCTTGGTGGTACTGTATCGCAACCGCGTTAAACCTTTCAGCTGTAAAACTGTCGGTAAAACCCTCGGCCATTTTGCAATTTTTTTTGCAAATAACAAACATATTGCCCTCCCTGTCCCCTCCTTCTTATGATCCAATTCCACCATTACCCCGAATAATGACTCCGCGCCAACACCCAGGCCAAAAAAAAGCTTTCGCACCCCACTCGCCTTGAGTACGGGTCTCTGCCCATCCGCGCAGAGATGCATTAAGTAATAGCAAAGTAATAGTGTAGTCTGGTATGAGAAATTATCTAATGTACTAACAAAATTCTCTCCGGACTTTTTATAATTAATATCAGTTCATAAATCTGAGAGAAAACAAAAACAATCCATAAAACGTTCTACATTATTTTAGCAAATTTTTAACTGGCCTTCAAAATTTACCGCTCCTATAAATTTGCCGCCCTGGGCGCTGGCCCATGTGGCCCATGCCTAGATCCGGCGCTGCGTAAAGTATTACATCTTAAAAGTAATACTTAATCTTATACGTAATCTTACACATCTTATAGGTCCATCGACATTTTGTGTGGTCTCACATTTCATTTAAAGTACGACCAATACACGACGCTGCAGGTATTATTTGTAAAAGAGTAATTATTATCCAAAGCAATTCCGCCAGAATAGTTGTCAACTCAAATTAACTCAAAGCATCTCTCCTAGAATTTACTATTAATTTAAACGGGATTTAATTAAGCCTTCGTCTGGTAATTGAATTACTGAATTCATGGAAAACTAAGTTCTGTTATAAATTGAAAAATCAAATAATCATCACTAATCCCTTGCCCTTGTGCCAATCTGTATCCTGGGATTGTTTTTTTTTAAGAAACAAGTTATTGTTAAATGTAGTTATATCTATATGATGCACAATTTGGTGGCAATATCATGTATACATGTAGACTGATTTTTATTCTCAGTCTTATTTAAATTAAGTACAATGTTTTCCTTTGATGCGAGTTGCGAGATACATGGAGTTTAATTTTGGCGATATACTTGGAAATATTGACCTTATTACGAGACACCAGAGAGGTACATGTTGGAGTTAAGACGGGCAGGCGGGAATGCCCGTTATAGGGGTTGGCTTTAAGTGTAGTGGTGGTGGGGGTAAGACCCAAGATACATATAAGGAGGGATAGGGGATCGCTACTGAAGGAAATAGGAGAAGGACAGCCAGAAGGAAGAAGACCCCCTGGGAGACCCCCAAAGAGAAGATGGTGGAACTGCATAGAGTCGGATATCACAAGAATGGGAGCAGAAGTAGATGAGGCATATGACCGAAAGAGGTGGCGAGCAATTAATCGTTGGCGAGGCCATAACCCTAGTAGGGTATCGATGGTCATGGGAGTAAGAGTAAGAGTAAGTACATACATTATCAGTGTTGTAAGACGTTGTTATTCAAATAGTTGATAAGACAATAATTATCATGCGTCATGCGTTGGTTCAAGAGATTATTCACTTAGTTTTTCTAATATTTTTTTGCATACTTAACTTTGCCGACCCTAGGAGGCAAATTAAATGGTGAGTAAAATAAATAAGGGGTAAATTGGAGCAGGAAAACCAATAATTCCATTGTTATTATTTAATAAAGAAGTAAAAGTGTAAACTTCCAGCGAGCAACGTGCAACCAGTGTTGCGTATAACAATTTGTTTCTTCATCTAGGAAGAAGTCGTTACTTTGATCATATGCAGAGACACTATCACGTGTTTGTTGTCACATCATACGCTAATTCAGCTTTTCCTTTGTCGTAAAAAAGGGTCCAAAAAGTGTACAAACACCTTAAGTGATTAAAAACAATATTTTTAAACAAGAACTTTCTTTATGGTCAAACCTAATTTTGCTATATTTAATATATAAATATATTTTGAATATATCATAAACCAGAGATATTTTCAGAATTTGTTTCTTTCCTCCATGGTTTATGATAGGCCTAATTCAAACAAAATAAAAAAATTATCTAAATAAATATCGAAGGCAGCAATACTTCTCCAAATTGTGACCTCCGGAAAACTGATTCCCTACCCATATCTTAACGCAGAACCACATTTTTCCAGCACCAGACTATTATTCATCCATACGCTTTTCAACCACCTTCCATCATCTCTTAAAAAATCAAACAAACACCATAAAATGAAATACCCCCGTTGCAGGAGACCTGCACACTCAGCGAATTTCAAATGCAAAAGAACATAATTCAATCCGACATAGCGAAATTTGACATGTTTTTGTAATCTCTTAAGAATAACATGGGGACACCCCCGTTGCAGGAGACCTGCATACTCAGCGAATTTCAAATGCAAAAGAACATAATTCAATCCGACATAGCGAAATTTGACATGTTTTTGTAATCTCTTAAGAATAACATGGGGAATGAGTGTGCAGGTTTGCTGCAACAGGTGTGTTAAAACTGGGTGATTTTGATTCAATATTTAGTATAATTGAACTTGAAGAAGCCATGTACCAAGGTTTATCAAGAAATGTAAAAAAATAAGGAAGATATAGCATTTTTTTTATTTACCATAAGGATAACACAGGGAATATGTTAATGCTGGTTTGCTGCCACAAAAATGGAAATTTCAGAAATCTTAGACTAAAATACATTAGATCTCATCTAGATGAAGCCACAAACTAAGAATTATTAAGATATGTTGAGAAATAAGCAAGATACATAGAATTTTATTTATTTCCCATAAGGTTAACTTTGGGACAGCGGACTGTGTTTACCACTTTTAATATCTCGGTAACCAATGGACATAGAGCAGTGATTCAAAATACTAAATTGTTTGTTTTTTTTAGCTGAATTCAATGGTGCCAACGAAAATCCGATAAATTTAATTTTGTCTATGTCAAAACCTCAAAAACCCCATTTTTGGGGGGTTTATCCCCCTTTACCCCCCTTATGGTGGTCCGATCGGGCTGGTTCATGAACTCGTCCGAGCGATTACCACTTTACTTGTCTGTACCAAATTTCATTAAGATCGGACCATATTTACGGCCGCTATCGTCCTCACAGACACGATAGATAGATAGATGTATATATAAATACCCCCGTTGCAGCATGCCTGCATACTCAGCGACATCTTGAACCAGCGTTCAAGACGCTAGCCACTCGACTAGCAGCTCGGCCTTTATCCTACTATTATCTTAAATGTGAAAGTATGGATGTTTGTGTGAATATCTGTCTTTCAACCACGTGAAAAATACTGGACCAAATGAGCTGAAATTTTGCAGGAATAGAGCCACTATATCAGAAAAGGACATTGGCCTATTCAGTTCCTTAAAACCCCCTCGGGCTACGCCCCATGAACGTCCTTAGCTTTGAATACTAAAATTTGAAAGTTAAAAGAGCATAAGTAAGATCAGCTGTAATTTTTATCGTGAGTGAAGCCATGGGCAACTGCTAGTGTTATAATATTGATTTAACTTTTAATAAATATCAAAATCTGTAATATAAACAAAGCAATCTGTTTTTTACGTGTGTAAGTGTAATACAAATATAAAAAGCCGGATACTCTGGTTTTATTTTATATTCTAGTAGCTGTAGTATTAATAATGTGATAATATAATTAATTCATAGAGAACTATTTCTAGGGCTACAATGTTTTACATTTCAAATACTTATTAGTAAACGTACTAATTTTCCTACATCGTGAGTACAGAGGAGGCAAATAGTGAGTAAATTTACAGCTATTTCGCCTTTTATCGTGTGATAGAGAAAACAAACAACCTAAGTTGTCTGCTAGAAGACTCTCCTTAAAAGTTAGGGTGCAAATGGACCACATAAAGCCCTACTGCAGTCCTCAAGCCCTATCTATGTCATAAAGTTCCAGTGAAACTGCTGAGGAGGCCTAATCAGGAAAGTTCACCGTTGTTTTGCTTTCATATTTTTATAATGTTGAACATCTGAATTTAATGTTTAATGGTTAAAGAAATTATTCGTTAAAGAACTAAAGTTTTTACTTTAAATTGATGTTTTAGGTTCAAATTCACGAAGGATTCATTAAAATCACAATGTAAACGAGTACGAGTAAAATGATGATATGTAGTTTGCTATTTTGTAAATGGGATTAGGTACGTTATTTTTGTCTTACAATTGAAATATAAAGGACAATTCAACGCAAATTACGTTTACTTATACTACTATTACGCCAACAACACTTTGAATGAACATTAATACACTAACCCCCCCCCCATTTACTTCAGCTGTTTATACAATAATGATCCGTAGTAATAAGGTTCTCTCAAAAGGCTTTAATCAGCTTAAATTCAAAGACTCGGTGAGAACAATAATCACGAATAGTTAAATTTGTATACTGATCAAGCTTTAGATTCTACCTTGTAGCTAAATATCTGTTACGAAATGTATGGGAATACAAGTAGGGAACTGTAACAGGAAAAACTTTGTTTAACTCGTATTTGTTAAATGTATGACTTGAACGACATAATTATCTAAATTTCTGAAAACTTGTCAGTTTTTTTATTTATTTTTTTTTATTGGAGGCCTATAATTATTTGAAGATCTGTCTTTAAACAGAGAATGTAGAACAACATATTGCATAAGATGATGAACCGTAGACTTATTTATATATATTACTAGAAACAGAGCCCGTTGGGGTTAAATACAACGGTCTCTAGAAAAATAGTACATATATGCTTAATTTCCTGTTAAATACCTGAAAAATAATTTGATTTACATTCATAGACAAAATTGATGACAAAACTTTTCCTAATAGAGCAAGACAATAAGAACAAAATATCAAATGCAACCTATTTATTACAGTATTTCTTTATAAATTACATTCTTTGGGAATACTTCATCTGAGTTTTTTAACAATCTCCCTTGATCTTTGCTAGGGATAATTTTAATTTTGATGTCTTCAAACCTTTTCACCCTAGAGAGTGCAACGTACAATTGTCCATGGCAACATACTGGTGCTGGAAGGTAAACACCAACTTTCTCCAATGTCTGACCTTGTGCCTTGTTTATTGTTTTAGCGAATGCTAATTTAAAGGAAATTGCCGCCTTTTCAAAATAAATGGCAAATCTGTATCTGTCTGTGATAAATCAATCCTTGGAACAAACACAATTTCACCTACTGACGATCCAGTTAAAACCTCTGCAATTTTTAAATTGGGCTTGAGTTCTTTAACAATCAATCGTGTTACATAGTTCCCGTTTTGTATTAAGATTTCTTAGCAACATTATCACAGCCCCAATCTTTAAATTTAATTTATGTATTGGCATTCCCGATGGTGACAGATGATTTAAAAATGCTATTGGATAATGAATATCTGCTTGTGAAACATCATCCGCTTCAATTATTTCAGTAATTAAATAGGTTACTGATGCTCCTTTCAGTAAGTCGTGAACTAGTCGAGTAAAAATAGGTTTATACCTAGAAGTAATCGTAATATAAATTGGAATGGTTGTTTCTTAATGAAAAAAATGCGATAAACACGATGGAACATAGTCTACTTATGTACGACCCTGGGTTTAGCCGCCATCTTGAAAAATAGGCGGCCATCTTGGATTTTATGCAAACAATTACTAAAACCTCTACTGTGTAGAAACCAATTAACCTAAAAGGTCAACATTTTTACTAAATTGTTCCCAGTGAACCAGGCTCTCATATAAATACATCTATATCTGATTACTTATTGATTTCATAGAAATATAGTAACTTAAACTTTAAAATTTGCAAAACATTTGTTGTATTTTTACCGTTATTGTGAATTTATACATTAAAATTTAGTTTTTGTTTTTGAACCACTATATTCATTTTAAAGAGAGAGAAATTTGCTACAGATTCAGTCTGTTGGTATGGCCTTCCAGCCATTTTAGAGTGGAACGGGTGCGAACTAAATATTTCTTTTCAGGATTTGACAGGACAGTTAGACCATAGTATAGATATATAATGTTACAATCTATCAAACTTCTGACCACTAGGGCAATTGCAATATAAAGTAAACTGATTGTGTCTAGATGGAAAATAAACGAAAAACACGATGGAACATAGTCTACTCATGTACGACCCTGGGAGTAGCCGCCATCTTGAAAAATAGGCGGCCATCTTGGATTTATGCAAACATCTACTAAATCCTCTACTGTACAGAAACCAATTAACCTAAAAGGCTACGTTTTTTACTAAAATGTTCCCAGTGAACCAGGTTTTCATTTAAATACATATATATATATCTTATTACTTATTCATTTCTTAGAAATATAGTAACTGAAACTTTAAAATTTGCAATAAAGTTTTTGTACTTTTACAGTTTTTATGAATTTATACATTAAAATTTAGTTTTTGTTTTTAAACCACCATATTCATTTTAAAGAGAGAAATTTGCTACAGAATCAGTCTGTTGGTATGGTCTTACAGCCATTTTATAATGGAACGCGGGCGAACTAAATATTTCTTTTCAGGACTTATCAGGGCAGTTAGACCATAGTATAGATCAGTAATGTTACAATCTATCATACTTCTGAACACCAGGACAATCGAAATATAAATTTAATTTAATGTACCTAGATGAAAAGAGTGCAATTAACACGATGGAACATAGTCTACTCATGTGCGACCCCGGGTTGAGCCGCCATCTTGAGAAACAGGCCGCCATATTGGATTTCATGAAAGTTTTTACCAAATCCTCCCTTGTTTGGAAACCAATGACTCAAAAGGTCAATTCTGTTATTAAAACATTTCCAGTGATCCATGCTTTAATTAAATACATAAATAGCTCATAATTCATGATTATTCATTCATTATTCATTATTCATAAACCCAATAAGAAGAGTTAAGCAAAGTTTAAATTTAACTTGATGGTTACTTTAATCTTTGTTTATCAGTCATTAAATATATTTTTATCATTACTTTTTTTAAACTACATTTGTTGAGCCTCATGAACAGTTAATATTTTTCAATAATTCAGGGTGATGGGTTTGTCCCCCGTTATACGTATATCATAATATTTCTTAAACGTTTTTTCAGTGAATAAAATTTATTCTCTGTCTGTAATTTCTTATTTTTCATTTTTCGACTATGGTATTTTTTTACCTTGAAAAAGTTAGTATTTAGTTATTAAGCTTAAACTAACTTAGGTGAGAGTTTTATTTTGCAAAAAATATAACTTTTTTTCTTTTTTTTCTTTTTTTTCCTTTTGTCTCCTTCTAGGTGTACCTTCTCTAATAAAACATTTTTGAGCAAAAGGAAAAATGATTAAATCTCCAATTTTGTGCCAAAATGTAACTTCCACATTCAATTCTATAAGTTATAAACTAATGTTAAATCTTTGTGGTAATTAAAGTTCTTGTTAAGGTGTAAATTTGTATTTGTATTGTTGAAGTTGTTTTAAGTTAATTTAGTATTAATAACTATATTACTATACAAACTAAACAGGCAAATTTGGTGGTTTCCAAACAATGGAGGATTTAGAAAAATCTTTCATGATATTAAATATGGCGGCCTGCTTCTCAATATGGCGGCTCAATATTCATGGCGGTCGCACATGAGTAGACTATGTTCCATCGTGTTAATTGCACTCTTTTCATCTAGGTACATTAAATTAACTTTATATTGCAATTGCCCTGGTGGTCAGAGGTTTGATAGATTGTAACATTATAGATCTATACTATGGTCTGACTGTCCTGTTAAGTCATGAAAAGACATATTTAGTTCAACCCTGTTCCACTATCAAATTGCTGTGAGACCGTATCAACAGACTGATTCTGTAGCAAATGTTTCTCTCTTTAAAATGAATATGGTGGTTCAAAAACAAAAAAATAAATTTTAATGTATAAATTCATAAAAACTGTAAAAGTACAAAAACCTTTTTTGCAAATTTTAAAGTTTCAGTTACTATATTTCTAAGAAATGAATAAGTAATCAGATATATATGTATTTAAATGAAAGCCTGATTCACTGGGAACATTTTAGTAAAAAATTTGACCTTTTAGTTTAATTGCTTTCTATACAGTAGAGGATTTAGTAAATGTTTGCATAAAATCCAAGATGGCCGCCTATTTTTCAAGATGGCGGCTACACCCAGGGTCGTACATGAGTAGACTATGTTTCATCGTATTTATCGTACATATTTCATCTAGGTACATTAAATTAACTTTATATTGCTATTGCCCTAGTGGTGAAGTTTGACAGATTGTAACATTATATATCTATACTATGGTCTAACTGCCCTGTTAAATCCTGAAAAGAAAAATTTAGTTCGCACCCGTTCCACTCTAAAACGGCTGGAAGGCCATACCAACAGACTGATTCTGTTGCAAATTTTTCTCTCTTTAAAATGAATATGGTGCTTCAAAAACAAAAATTCAGTTTTAATGTATAAATTCATAATAACTGTAAAAGTACAACAAATGTTTTGCAAATTTTAAAGTTTCAGTTACTATATTTCTGAGAAATGAATAAGTAATCAGATATTTATGCATTTATATGAATGCCTGGTTCACTGGGAACATTTTAGTAAAAAAGTTGACCTTTTAGGTTAATTGGTTTCTATACAGTAGAGGATTTAGTAGATGTTTGCATAAAATCCAAGATGGCCGCTTA
Source organism: Flexamia atlantica (assembly GCA_035578135.1). Classification (NCBI taxonomy): domain Eukaryota; kingdom Metazoa; phylum Arthropoda; class Insecta; order Hemiptera; family Cicadellidae; genus Flexamia; species Flexamia atlantica. The sequence continues at coordinate 42,752,786 of JAQJVK010000009.1, forward strand.
TTTTTCAAGATGGCGGCTAAACCCAGGGTCGTACATGAGTAGACTATGTTCCATCGTGTTTATCGCATTTTTTCCATTAAGAAACAACCATTTTAATTTATATTACAATTACTTCTAGGTCGAACTGTTTTTTGTGTTAATTTTACTCGACTAAACCGTTTCGTTGAGCAAATCCACATCTGAATTGTTTGAGCATAAAATAGCCTGTTGGGTGAACTCATGAGAGTGAGCTATGTCCAACTTATCTCCAAATATATCGGTGGCTATATTACCGTGGCTTAAAATATTGGGTGGTATTGCTATAAGTTCTTCCGGTAAATCATGTGTTTTATCAGTCAGACCATTCCCTACGCTTAACAGCCACTTGCTAAATAAATCAACCACTGATCGTACATTTTTAGTCAGTCGTAGGATCTTAAACGTTTCCCACAGTGGATGGAATGTTATACTCGTTTATATTATTTTGGTTCTGTTTCTATGTCTGACAACTGGCAGTGTTTGCCTGAAATCCCCGCCCAATAGCATAACTTTTCCGCCGAAAGGATTCTGGTTGTTCATTATTTCCTAAAGTATTCTGTCAATAGCAGTCAGAGCAATTCCTGGTGCCATAGTTGCTTCATCCCAAATTATGATTTTAGCTGATCTGATGGTATTTGCTTGAATTTTGATTAGTAAAAAATTAAATTTGATTAATAGTTCGAGAGAATTTAATCTTATATTTGATACGGATGTTTCGTTCAAAGGAGGTACTAATTTGAATTGGTTGAAATATGTTTTACCTCCATCCAATAAGTTTGCAGCAATCTTATAGACGCGAGGTAGACGCGATAGGCTATGCAATGTTTTTTTCTCCACGCACTGTACACAGAATAGTTTTATACAAATAGGTTTTTCCTGTGCCTCCTGGCCCGTCCAGAAAAAAAACATGTTTCTGGGACTTCATTATTTATTGCTGCAATTATATTGTCAAAGCATTGTGATTGCTCATAATTCAAATGATTTGTCATTTCTTTGCTTTTTTTCTTTTTCTAACTCAAAATCATAGATAGCTGTGTTGTTGATTTGTAGGTCATCGTGTACTGGCATCGGGAGATCGTATTTAAGACAGGAACTATGGTTTGGTTCTAAAGTTTTGATAATTTCTCTAAGAGTCAAATATTTACATTGCTCACAGTTATCTGCATGACCTACTTTGTGGCTGTGTGCAAAGACTCCTGAAAGATTAGGCTGGTATTTTTCAAATAATTCTTTTGCATTAGACGGGGAAGCAAAATATAAGAATATATGAGAATAAGTCTCTTAAATGTTGAGGCATGCTGAAACTGACTGCTTCGGCTAATGTTTTGTCCCAAATTTCATAATTTTTACCAGCCCTTTTTGCACTGCTGCTTCATAAAAAGTATCATATTTAGTACCATCAATGGTTTTTAAATCATTATAAAGCTGTAGCACCGGGTGCATGAAGCAGAAGAAGTCTTAAACAATACCTCTCAGGATCAGAACCAAGATTTACAAAGTACATTCTACCAATTACATTGTGCCTTTCTTGTTGCTTGCGAATCCATTTCCTACTTTTTTTTATTGAAAACATAATGTTTAGGTATATTACTGTAATTAATTAATCTTGCATTTTCATCTTCCACGAACTTAAGCCACGCCGTCAACATTGTATCTTTCTCAGCAGTTTGTAGCAGATTGTCTGTATTTGTGTTTATCGAATTTACATGGAAGACAATGCTTTGATTATCAGGAAGGTGAACAGGCAATCGAATTATTGTATGCTTCGAATTATTGGATTGCTTGTGCATGTCATTTCCAAGTATTCGCCACATGGCCTCTGGTGCATTGGCATACCTACTATCTATGTGCTTTTGAGTTTCATCAAAATTTGAGTTTCTCTCTATGTTACGAACATTTGCACAATCATACCCTTTGTATACATATTTAAAGATATATTTAACACTTTTGATCGTGGTGCAAACTTCCACATTGATATGACAGTTGTATTTTAAGAAAATAAATGGGTTATAAGGGACCACCCATGTGTTGTCAATTACGTTATTTCTCACAGATACATTATTACCATTATTTATCCGACGGTATAGAGGGTATCCATCTTTGTTAGCTAAGGTTTCATTTCGAAAGGATTTAGGATAATTTTTAGTACACTTATTTTCTTTCATACACGGTGAGTTTAAATTACACTCGCCACAGGGTCCATGAATCGTGTGTTTTGTAACAGCTGCGTGTGAAGTAGGAAATTTGTCTTTATCTGGTAACTCAGCCGACACTATTTGGTCTATATGTTCTGGTAACTTAGGACCTTAGGAGTATCTTGTTCTTTTAAAATCATTAAGATGTGAGTATGGGGTAGCCCTCTTTTTTGAAACTCAATTACATGTATATTGCCTACGGGGATGCCAAAAATATGTTTTTTGTTTATGCCATCCTTAAGTTCTGTTAACTTCAATCGGAAAACTCTAGAAACTAAATCAGGACGATTTTCCACCGACCGTCCATTTACATTTTGTGTTATTTCTTCCCATTTTGGATTACAGGTCATTGTAATAAAAAGATCGGGTTTATCGTAATTCCTCACTATTGACATAGCGTCTTGATAATTATGCATCATATTTCTTGGATTCCCTTGAAATGTTGATGGCAAAATGAAAGGCTTTCCAGGGAGAAACAATTCATTGTCTCCTGATAACCGAATCTGGTCCATTAAACCTTCGTACTGTTCAATTCTAAGTTGAGATTGATATTGGCGGATGAAATTTAGTCTATTCGCCTCAAATTTGGTGAAGTCATCAACAATATATTGTTGTGTGAGTATTCCTCCGCACAATAAAGGATTGAATTCATCACGTACTGAAAGACGATATTGATAATATTGCATCTGAGTGACTCTTGATCTTGGATTTGAAGCTTTATTTGTAATATTTTGGAGACATAATGGCTTATCATTCAGTGGAATATTAATCCCCCAACTTTCATCGCCATATGGGAAGAAGAGAGGATATACCATTGGTTCCAAATTTGGGTCCAAAATGCTAATTCTCTGAGTCTTTCTCTTATTCATCATCGTTTTGTTGCGCGACAATGAATCAGTAAATCACTGTGCAGAGGTGGTTCACCATCCATATTCTCAAAAATAACAGCAACCTCATTACATCTTGCAGAGCTATATCTTCTTTCGTCATATTGTCGGTCCTGAATTATAGCCATTGTCACATCAGATGAAACAGCATTCTTCATTAATGTGTCTTGCATGCATTCTTGCTCTACTTCATACATCATTTTGCAGGCTTCTGCAAATGGATTATACTTTGACATGAATGAGCCTAATATTTTTAATAAATGTTCATTGCATCCAGAGTTTTCTTTAATTTTCATTCTTTGAGTTGTAGCCTCCTCAGTATCAAGTATGTACAACTGAGCATATTTACGCTGTTCTCCATTTTCAGGATGTAATGTACCAGCACGATGATAGATAGTGCCATTTATTCTAAAACAATAAGGACCATAACTTGAAGGAGGAACTATTTGCGCTCCCATAGAAGCAAAAGATAGAGAACTGTTGATTGAACGAATATTGGACATAAAGCTATCTGAATAAATATGGTTATTAGTCATAAGCTGTTCAAGTAATAATGCAGTTTTAATCCGTTCTAATGAAACTTTTCCTTTTGAGCAGCATTTAGAAAACATTTTATCAACAGGTCTTCCTCCGTATACAAAGGATTCATATCAATACAAAGGATGATATGTCATATCAATGTGGAAGTTTGCACCACGATCAAAAGTGTTAAATATATCTTTAAATATGTATACAAAGGGTATGATTGTGCAAATGTTCGTAACATAGAGAGAAACTCAAATTTTGATGAAACTCAAAAGCACATAGATAGTAGGTATGCCAATGCACCAGAGACCATGTGGCGAATACTTGGAAATGACATGCACAAACAATTTAATAATTCGAAGCATACAATAATTCGATTGCCTGTTCACCTTCCTGATAATCAAAGCAGGGAGTAACATCTGGTCTCTTTTCATTTAATATTATATTCAGTTGTTATTCCAGATCCTCGATTGGCTCAGGTACAATGTTACTATCAAAAACTCTCTGTAACAATGTAATTAAGCTTTAAATAAAAATAAAATGATAAAAAATAAAACCAGGTGTAAACTAATTAGTAAGTAATTAAGAAGCAGTTCAGGCACGTGTTTAACTTCCAGCACTGAACAAATAGTGTTTTCAAATTGAGTATACATAGTATTACACAACTATTCGGAAACAACAGTTTAAACATTTGTAACTTAAAGAAATTTTAAAAATAAGTAATTTTTTAATTTAAGTTAAATATTTTTAATATAAGCTAATATTAGTTGATTTAAGTCACTTGAAATTTAAAAAACTTCAAGTGACTTACAATAAAATACCTATTAACAGGTACACAAGGGCAAATAAAATAATAATCTACCTTCAATATAATTTTAATTTTATAAAAGTGTAAAAATAAGTTCACATACTTAATAAGTCTTTGCTTTGCTAATAAGCCTCGCACTGCGAAGACTGACAATAATCCAGAGCAAAATGACAGTTACAAGGCACTAAATGATCCGTGCAGTTGATCCGGGAAGCCGCCTCTAGAGGCTAATGTGACGTCATTATCATTATCTGTGTAAATAGAGCCAAGAATAAATCTGATACGTCTCGTTTTCTCACAGTTCACATCGTGTCGAGTGGGTGATTATCAATGATACTGAAACAGAATCACCAAACATAACAATTTTCTTATTATTCTCATACTCATACTCATACTCATACGCATACTCATTCCCCATGTTATCCTTAAGGGGAATAAATAAGTGTCAATTACTTCCTTATTTCTTAACATATTTTTATAAAACTTGGAATATGGCTTCTTTGTTGGATATCGACAAAAACTTTAGTTAAAAATCTTATTATTTTCGTTGGGTTTCTGAAGCAGTCTTCTTAATTATTTAAATCACATCGATACTTGAGTGTAAATTTTTTATCGTGCCCTTTTAGGAAAAACATTTGTCAAAAATTTTTTTCTTTTTTCAAAACGTTTTTGATATTTTTTTATCGATTGACATTTGAAAATTCATAGATTAGCCAAGGTAACGCAAAATCTTGTGTGTATATTTCATGATACAGCATCTTTCATGAAAGAACACAAATTTTTGTCACTGACCGTAACCAGCATAAAAATGAAGATTAAAAATATTTAAGGTGGTTTGATAAATGTGTTTTGCTGTAAATAGATTTAGTTTTAGGGCAATATTGCAATAAACAGCTCATTAAGCCTTTAGTAAATTTGGTATTTCTAAAACAATTCGAAAAACTAAAAAAAATCGAAAAAATTCAAAGAAATCTCTTAAAGTTTGTCTAGCTCTAAGCAATCATTCCTGTTATACGAAAAACCTTTATGTCCTCATAGGGGCGTCTGTTTTGTGTGTGATTATAGTTTTTTACGATGATATATCAATTTTTGTATTTTTTATAACCCAAATCATGATAGATACGGTGATCACCACCGTACCCAACCCCATTTGTCCCACCGGTTGTTCTGGTCTGGGACAAATGAGAATTGCCGGTCGATTTACTCAATTTATTTAATGTCTTTGTTTTAAATTATAATTTTAAATTATCCTTGGCACTTTAATGGGCCAATGCCCTGGTTATTTGGGAGTTGACTGTACTCTATACCACAAAAATTTATAATAATATATAAGCATTACCTTCAATATTTACATTTTTCAAAAACTACAATTTTACTTTTTCATAAATCCTTCAATTTTACTTTATAAGATATAATTGTCTTTCACTTCAACTGAATAGTGCAATTTACAACGAAGTTTATAATGATTGTCACGACCGTACCCCTGTACAATCGATAAGGCTATCGTGGTCGTGACAAAAATGGTTTTGGTCGTGACAAATACGGTCAGTGACATTACAATTATTTGTCCCTGTTCTGGTGTTAGCCCTGCACCTCGTGTTTGAGAAGACAAAGTGGACTTCTAGGTTACCGTAGCAATTAAAATATCATATCAACAAAAATTAACACCATGTCTACTGTAACAAACGACTAGTACGGTCTTGGACATATCAAAATTACCAAAAACACAAACTTGCCTTTATCAACCTTGATCGGTTTAAAAACAAAGAAAAATCTCTGGAGCAACGTAAAACACTCCCGTTCACCTCTGTCTCTTCAAACCAACTGACTCTATCGCCACCAGGCTCGCCACTGTCGTGTTCCAAAGTTCCAAATTTTGCCGTTACGGTCGGGACTTAAAATCGAGGGACAGACTTATTTTGTCTTAATACTCAGTTCGCAATAAATAAAAAATTATTAAATACTCTTTTTTTGTAAGTTTAATAATTAGTGATGATATAAAAAATAGCATTATTTATTTAAGCACGCATAATTGTTCTGAAAATAGCATGAAAGCTGAAGAATGGACCCTAGGGACAAGTTACGGTCGTGACATTCGGGACTTTGAAAATACGGAAAAAATACCTAGAACCCATTACCAATCAAATAAATATTTGCAAAATGTTGCCCCCGTCCCAAAAAATATTAAAACACATAATATGATACTATAAAAACAGTATCTACGAAATAAGAAGCCAGGGACATTAAAGGGCACGATAAAAAATTTTCACTCACTTCTGTCAATGGACGTCATCGATACATGCCTGCCACTTTCGACTTACACAGCACCGGCTTGTGTATGACTTCCTCTCCCTGCATATATAACATTGCTGGTTGTCTTCCCCTGAATTTATAACTTTGACCTCCTTCCCCTGTATATAAAATAAGTGGTCGCCTTGCCCTGAAATCTACCCTGGCCGCCTTGTAGTGCTCCAAGAAATATATATAAGTGTTTTATACGTTGAATAAGACGTTTTAAGCTAACATATTTAGCTGCGGAAACATCGAAAGATACGTGTTTGACAAAAAAGCTCCATAGAGGTTATATATCAGATATATATGGGGTCCCCATGGCCGCCTCTCCAGGGTATATACACGTGGCCGTCTTTCCCTGCATGTTTGTCTCTATACATATATATATATATATATATATATATATGTGGTTTATATTCTGTGCTCGCTGGTCCTGCTATCTAAAGAAGAATACAGGTCATCGATAAAGAGCGACAAGTCATATGACAGACTCTGTACACCGATAACAAAAAAGCCCACACCGCCAAACGTTACAAATACCCTTACACAAGTCGCAACAAACATTCTCACTTCCTCAGAGCAAACAGCAAAACATTTCCTCGCAAACACAATCACCTGATTTTGACTCGCTTTATTCAAAACCACATTGTACCCATTCATACTCATGTTCGCACTAGATTCATCCATCCAAGTCTCAGTTAAAACATAATATCAAACTTTTTCTCAAAACTATCTAAAATAACTAACAATTCATCAAAGTTTTTATTCCAACTACGGATATTTAAACTGAGAATATTAAAATTATTTACAGAAACATTATGGTCCCTAAAAAAATTAAAATTTGCGAAATCATCATATATATGCATGCATTAACATATTGGTAAGTAAATATACCGTCCAAAGCTGCATCCAGAATCAGCCCTACCTAAAACCCCATAAAAATATAATCGTTATTTTTAAAAAAACCATATATCATTTTTAGAAATGTAAATCTTAATATACATGCATTATTTTCTGATTAGAAATTTTATCTCACTTAAACTATGTCTCATTGTGAACACAAAATTCAGCCTTGCCAAAATGACGCAAAAAAAAAAATATATATATATATACATATATTTATATATATATATATACTTCAGTGTATAATACTACTTATGAGAAACGGGATAACAGTACTGTTATTTATATTTTTGTTTTAACAAAGTACGTAACAAAGTATTTTTTTTACGTAACAAAGTTAAAACGAAAATAAAAATTAAACCCTAAAAACGAGAATCAATTGACCTAAAACAATATAAATTAAGCCAGGTAAATAACCCGTTTGGTGTAGATCCTAGAAACAATAATACATGCTACCCTACAAGTGTAATCTATTATGGATGCACAGGCGTAATTTAGGGAAAAATTAAATGATAAACAATCTATATTAGTTTACGAATACTACTAGGACGTGTGAACATGCCTTAAGAAAGATACATGCATAACTAAAAGACAATAAAAAACAAGTGTAAAGACATTTCACTGACTATGCTTTAGACTACGAAAGTAAACATACCAGACTACGAACTTTCGTACTGTTTTACATAAAAATACTAGACATAAATTATTTCCGATACAATTTATAATTTTAGCGTATCCTCATGTAATTTAGTGTACTCTATGGTACTGTAAAAGAAAGTAAAAATGGCGACAAAGCAGGATAAGAACTCGAGAAAAGCAAGTATATGCACAAAAGAAGATTGGGGGAAAATATCTAAGATTATTGTTTGTGTTGCATTCTTTAATAGTCAAAACGTGAAATCATGCAAAATAAAAATTATTCAGAATGCAATAATTATTTACTTTGAATATTATTTATAAGCTAAATCTGTTGAATTGTGGTATGATACTTAATTAATATAATAATTAAGTATTATTATATACGAATAATAATAGTTGTATAATAATTATTAATTGTTATATAAATAACTATAGTGCGTTTTCGTTTTCTAGGTCTACTTTATTTATTTTAAAGTTTTCCTATGTAACATGTTGTACACAATGTAATAATATAAAATAATGTAATTATTATACAGACTATTTAGATATAAAAATGTAAATAACAATTGATATATAGTAAGTAATAATTAATGTATAATATACAAAATTATTTTTTTATAAATGATAAAATGTCTATGCCATGCTACCTAAGAGTGGCAACCTCCTAGAAGAAATTCAGTCGCCCTCCGCTGTCGGCGCTGCCAACGCCACCGTCGCACCTGTTGACCCGTCGCCTCTTACGCCGCCGGTACGCACGTCATCTGCATCCTCGAAAGTTCTTATCCGCATAACTGGTCCATCCGCAGTCTTCCTCACCAGAATGTTACCTTCTTTCGTCCATGCGTAGGCCAGTCGACCATTCTTGGCGAGGGTTTCGGCGTAGCCCAGAAGGCGACTTTGGGGTGTGAGGTGGTCCACGAGGAGCTGGGCCCGGGGGGAAAGCGATGCCACCAGATCCGACATCTTAATCTTCCCTGTCTCGCTGCCATCCTCCACTCAGCTCTGATTGAGCGAGATACAAACTGGGCAACGACTGATGGGTGATGTCTTTTATCTTTGGGTGCGGGCAAACGATCTATATAGTTTATCCCCATTGTTTTAGCGACAATTTCCAGGATGTAATATACATTTTCATTCTTCGTCAGAGATATACCTTTAATTTCAATATTTCGGTTTCGTGAGTATTGTTAAATTTCGTCAGTTTCGATCTCGAGACGTGACACATTTTTTCAAGTGAAATATTTGCGTCTCTAAGCTTTCCACATTCAGCCCTCAGGGCCACATTGTCCCTTTTCTCTGTCCCTTTTCTGTGGACAGTCTTTCTGTGAAATTGGTGAGAGTTAGTTACATTTTCGTTTATCTCAGTAAATCCTCGGGCACTTGAAGACTGACCAGCAGATATATCACGTTGAATTCCTTGCAGCATTTCAAATAATTTTGGGTCGTCTGAGTCCCATTTTTACGCTGATAACCGCGATGCGGATTCCTATTTCCTGCGCACAACAGTCGCAGTTCCATGCAGCAAGGCCGACACATAAGCAAGTTTGGCGTTATAGTAGAGGAAAGATATGAAAAAACCTAACCCTGAAGAAATTCCTATAATGGAGATTTTTGCGTTTTTCTGTCATATTTTATGTGCTGATTAACATACTAAAAGTTTCCCAAAGTTTGACCACCGGAAGTGCCTCATTTTCAAGATGGCGTCCAAGAAGGTGACAATAGCATTAAAGATATAGGAAACAAATGTCATAGGTGATGTATAAATGAATCTGGTGTCATAATACCACTGCCGATAATTGAAGGGAGGTATGAACTTCAGTTTTTGTAGGGTAAAAAAATCGGCCGCCATCTTGGATCCGCCATATTGGATGAAGTAATTATTTTCAAATGTAAACATAGTGTTGTGACTCATCAATTTGAACTAGATTTTCACGCTGTTTACAATGCCGAAATCAGTTTTTGAAAATCTTGACTCGTTTTCAAGATATACCCAAACAAAGATTATTCCCTATATAATCCTTATGGACGTATAGAGCTTGGAATATTTTTTGGTATTTTTTTGGACTATTTTCCTTATAGCTCCGGATGTAATCAAAGTACGTTGTTTGTTGTAGTCTTAAAATATACGGTAGTATTTTGGCTTCCACATAAGCAACTTATCAATTGATTCAGATTCATTAGGGATGAGCCTTTAGTAACAATAAGATGAGATTTTTCTAAAATGATACTGTCAATAAAGGATTATAACTCAGGTTATACCTGTCCGATTTTCATGATCAATAGTTCAAATGAAAGCCAATCAATCACCAATTCATTTACGACCTTAAAAAGGATTGTATCTCCTTATGAACTTGAGATATGAGTCTTTACTTAAGGACCAAACTCTAAAATAATTACATTTTAATTTGAATAAAGGATTATTACTCTTCTTAGAATTGACTGATTTTCAAGATCAATATCTCAAAGGAAAGCCCATAGTTTACCATTTAATTTAAGACTTTAATGAGGATTATGTCTCACTTAGAGCACGAGATATATGTCTTCAACTGAAGATTGGATGCTAAAAATGTTAAATTTTATGTTAAATAAAATAACATATCTCGGCTTACAATTGTCCTATTTTTATGATCAATAGTTCAAATAAAATCTAATATTTTACTGATCATTTTAAGACCAGAAAGAAGTTTATATCTTATTTAGAATCTGAGATATACAATTTTTACTGAATATTGAATTTAGAAAAATCACATTTTATGGTTAATAAAGGTATCATAACTCATCTCTAATGAATCTGAATCAATTGATAAATTGCTTATATTGAAGCCAAAATCCTACCGAATATTTAAAGACTACAACGAACAACTTTCTTTGGTTACATCCGGAGCTTTAAGGAAAATAGTCCAAAAAAATCCCAAAAAATATTCCAAGCTCGAAACGTCCATAAGAATTATACAGGGAATAATCTTTGTTTAGGTATATCTTGAAAACGAGTCAAGATTTTCAAAAACGGATTTCGGCAATGAAAATAGCGTGAAAATATAGTTTGAAATGATGTGTCACAACACTATGTTTACATTTGAAAATAATTACTTCATCCAATATGGCGGATCCAAGATGGCGGCCGATTTTTCTTAACCTACAAAAACTGAAGTTCATACCTCCCTTCAATTATCGGCAGTGGTATTATGACACCAGATTCATTTATACATCACCCATCGCATTTATTTCCTATATCTTTAATGCTATTGTCACCTTCTTGGACGCCATCTTGAAAATGAGGCACTTCCGGTGGTCAAACTTTGGTAAACTTTTAGTATGTTAATCAGCACATAAAATATGACAGAAAAACGCAGAAATCTTCCTTATAGCAATTTTCAGGGTGAAGCCCTATTTTTCCTCGACTATTAGTACGTATCAGGGAACAGGTCGCGTGATATGAAGATCCGCACTCGACAGATTTCGAGGGGTTTTTTTGCAGCTGTGATGTAGCGGCTACTCCTCGCACAGTTCATTGCCATAAAAATGAGGCACCAAAAATATCGATTTGAAACTCCACAAATACACACTTGACGAAAATAGTCACTACAGATAAACAGTGCACACACTGGAGAAAAAACGTAAAACGTTTAAAATAAAATGAGAGATTTATATGGTTTACTACAGTTCTAAACATGTTGGCGGATAGGCAGGTTTGCACGAGCACGCGCGGTTCACCGCATGACCTTGCGGCTGAATACGGACTGCTCTCCCTTAGCAGGTAGAAACAGCGGCATACGGATTGCTCCTCCTTGCCGTATGGGAATGTTTGTCAATATTTCTAGACGAGACTGTACTCTTTCAAAGCACTTACCTGGCCTGATTAGCAAGTGAAGTCTGCCGCATAAATGTAATGTATATTCGCGTAGTACGAGATTCATGCCTAACAACAAGAGAAACACATGTTGAATAAATTATTCAAAATCTAGATTCAGTCAGATAAAAACTGTCACTAATCAATCAAAGAAATATTTAATACTGATCTCATTATTAAACTACGGAAAAATAGGTTATTATACATTAATAACTTCAGTTTTCTTTGAAGTTCAAAGTTTTGCATTGAATGCAAACGTTCATAATACAATCGTACCTGAAACATTTGTAATTCAGTTATAATACTTATTTTGTGAATGTAACTAGATTAAGGTGATATTAAAAAACAAGGTTTTCAAGTAGAAAAACATTTTATTGTTTTAATTTTAATGTGGGTAGGCTCTCAGGGTTTTCCCTATGAGGGAAGCTCACCAAAAATAAAGTTATCCAGATTCGCTTTTCTAACAATGTTTTTAAAATCCTTTGAGACGTTTCCAAAAGAATAAATAAAGAAAGTTATATATACTTTACTTTTTTATTCTTTGTTGTTTGTTGCGATAGAGAAGAACAACCCCCGTATCGCAAAAACGCCAGTACAATTATTTGTACGAATAATTGTACAGTCACGTCTAGAAGCATTCCAAAACGTGAAGGCGGAGCAATCCGTGTGTCCCTGACGCAAGCGCCCAAGGTGGAGCAGTCCGTGCCCGCCCGACCTTCCTCCTCGGCGGACCGATAACGACTGATTGAATAGTAAGTAGTTTACTGATGACGACTGAATGACAATAGAATAGTAGTTTAATGTGGAAAAAAACGTTTCCATATTGAACCCTTTTGTAGCTGGTCTATTGTAAGAAAATAGTTAAGCAATGATGAAGAGCTTTGCAAACCCTCGTATCAACTAAGCTTTGATACTTAAGCTACGTTAACATATATACATTCAAATATCACCACAGAGAAAGAATTTCTCTGTGATATTACTAATTAGAGAGCCTCAGTGCGTTTTCTAATTTGTTTAGTTAAATTATTTGTTTTAATTAAATTAAATATTGCTCTCATCAAATATTTGTTCTAACTTACCAACCTCTAATTCTAGTTCTCACGAAAACATAGGGTTTCATTTACTCTATAACGATATCTTCGTATACTAATATCCTAATATTCTTAGCAGATAAATATCATAAAAACCGACAACAGCAACCAAGGAGCCCCACCACTGGCAAGAAGATATTGGCTAGTAAAAAAATATTTATCAAAGTGATTACTCACAATGTCTCACAAACATGATGATAGCATGCTTTTCCTTAGATTACAAAGAATTGTGAGATGATAAACAACTCCATCTGAAAAGGTGTTAAAAAAGGATGTTATCTGAAATACGCAAAGGAATACAAGATACAAAAGTAGGTTCAATTTCTTCTGCTTTTAAATCGTAAGTAATAAACAGATTCAACAAAATTCTCAAAATGTTTTCAGCAGAATGTATTCCGACTGCGATGCACGAATCGTAATATTAATATTGTGTTGCGTTTGACGAATATTAACTTTCCCTCTCACGTTTACTTTTGTAGGAAAGTTGCAAGACTCCTTCTTTAACCTCTCAACCTTAGATTTTTCTCAACCTTGATTTTCCCTTATGATAATAGATAGATTCCCTACTTGTTAATGAACGGTTATTTTGATGAGTTTTATTCGTTGTTGTTTCACATAAAACATGGCAACTACTATGGTCATTCTATAAATTTGTTTAACTTGTAATGATTTGCGTTTCTACAACATATACAATAAAATATAGGCATGGTAAACCTAAAACATAAAATCCACATTGATATACATTTAATTCAAATCGTTAAAGCAGTTTTCGAGAATTGCAATAATATATTACGTTACTATATTACTAATAATATATTAGGTTAGGCCACCAGGGGTTTTTCTCGTGGGCAACGCAGACGATGTAGCCGCAGTCATCACGGCTCGGAATCCGGAGTTGGCCCAGTTTCGCCTAAACCAGGTGATGTTTCGGGCCAACAGATGGATGGCGGTCATGGACTTGAGCTAGCGGTTGCCAAGACCGAGATCGTCATGCTCACTCGACGGAGGATCCGCACAGTAAGGACGTCCGTCCTTTGAATGTCGGTGACGTCGAGGTCCAGACGAGGAATGCGGCGAAGTATCTGGGAGTTGTGCTCGACTGCCGTCTCACCTGGTGGGAGCACATCCAGACTGTCTGCGACAAGGCGGCGAGGGCTGTTCTGTCGCCCAGCAGGTTGATGGGGTACGTCGGAGGTCCGAAGGCCAGCAAGAGGCGACTCCTCATGTCCACCGCCAACGCCATTCTTCTGTACGGCGCAGAAGTGTGGGCGGGTGCCATGGGAGTCAAGAAATACAGTAAGAGAATTCCCTCCGTTCAATGTAGGTCTGCACTCAGGATCGCTTGTGCGTATCGCACCGTGTCTGGACTGGCTGTCATGGTGGTGGCTGGAGTGATTCTCCTCGATTTGCTCGCCGTTGAGAGGCAGAACATCTTTCACCGGGCTCCGGATCTCGGCAGAGACCAAGCTGCTAAGGATGCGAGACTCGTCACTCTGCGAGCCTGGCAGGAGCGGTGGAACGACGGATCAGAGGGGCGATGGACATTTCATCTCTTTCGAGACATCAGCCCGTGGTTGAGCCGTACCTATGGCGAAATTGATTTTTTCTTGTGTCAATTCCTGACGGGTCACGGCTACTTCAGGGATTACGTTTTCCGAATGGGAAAGGTGAGGTCACCTCAGTGCAGGTACTGCCCGGAGGAGGTGGATTATGCTCATCATATCTTTTTCCGGTGCAGACGTTTCGCTGAAGAAAGAAGGAGGCTTGTTTCTGCAGTCGGTGATCTATCCCCGAACGTCGTTGTGGAAGCAATGCTTCGCAACGAAGAATCCTGGAGAGCGATTGCGCTCTTCGTGCAATCCGTTCTTCGGCGGAAGCGAGATGATGGATGCTTAGGTGACCTCTAAGTATCCCGAAACAGTGACTTGACCCGTCTTGGTGCAAGACACGCGAACCAATGCTGAAGTTGTCCGTTAAGAGTTCCGGCCTGTCTTTCCCCGCGGCTCCGTTGGAGGTTTAGTGGGTATACCTCGACCAACATCTGAGAGGGAGTTCCACACTGTTCCTTTGGGTTCGGGCATAAAGCGTTCCTCCTACGTAAAAAAATGAACTAATGTATTGTTTTACCGGTCAAGCAGGATCGCTTCCGCACGAGCCGGAGGCGGGTGACGCACGGTACTTTACATCATACTACTCACAATAATCATATTTTATAATCATAAAGTATTCCCCTCATAAAGCACTACGTTTCTCAATTGTTCAAACCTAACCTATAATAAACAAATAAATATGTGGTAGCTCATATATTAGGAGCTATTGTACATGGTAACCAATAATATTGGGGAACAGTGACCCCTGGTGGCTCACTGTTTTTTTTCTTTTTTACGTAGGGGGAAATACTTTATGCACGAACCTGAAGGGACAGTGAGGAACTCATCACTAAGTCTCGGTGTGGACGTTTCCCACTAAAATCCCCTACGATTCCCGTGACCCACGAGATAACTTCTTATAAAAGCATTACTTCGGCTGGTCACATAACGTGGTAAAGGATCGAGTCTCTCTGTTCTTGACACGTAGCAGGCTCTCGCCATTTCTCATTGGACTCCAGCATACTAGAGACGGCTATGCATCCACGATAGTTTCCGGGCTCACATACCCGATCGTGGTTGCAAGCGTCAACCTTTCAGCCTCGAACCGACTGCACCTGAAGAATGTGTGACAGACGTTATCACACTCTCCGGAGCAGTACTGGCAGGTTGGCGACTCAACCTTTCTCATCCAGTGTAAGTAGCTCCGAAAATAGCTGCGGCCTGTCGGAGCTGACACAGGAAGAACGAAACTTCTCCGTGCTTTCGCTAGACCCATGGCTCGAGTTTTGGAATGAGCCTGAAGGTCCAGCGACCGACGTTTGACTCGGTCCAACGCTGCTGCCACGCCCGCATGGTGTTGTCACGGGCTCGGGTGGCTCACTGCTATGTATTAGCAAAATCAAGATATTAGGGCTTACCTGTAAGATGTGCAATGTTAAAACCGTATATGGAAATTCAAACTTTGAGGCACCATAACTTTGCTGAGAATCAACCCAGAGACCTTTAGTTTGCGCCACTACTCCTCTTTTGTTATAGACCTTTAAGACGATGTGTCAAAAGGTAATGGTTACCATTTGAAGATTTTGTCTTATCCCCAGACTACCCTATTTTTGGGGAGGGGATGAACATTATGTTAACACCAAAACCTTCTCCTTTGGTAATTTAAACGTTGCCGGAATTGGATATTTTTAACTTTGTTACTAAAAAACAACTTTCAAGATCCCCGGTATTTGTTATTATCCAACAATACCTTTAAGTTAAATCACTTTAAAATATACTATTGCATTTGATTAATCTACAATATTATTTTTTTGCATCATGATAATGTTCAAATATGAAAACTGTTATTTTCTACTCTTGAAAATACTCGACTTAAACATTCTTAAAACTCCTGACATTTTTAACACTCGAACTGACTTAAAAAATCACTGCTAGCAATTACCTACTGATTGGCTTATTAAAATACTGAACCTCAATGTTTTCCAGTATTTTAGTAAATATTGTTGTGATTCAATAAAGATAATGCTGTCCCATTGGTTCCATTCTCGACAATAATTTGAGTTCTACTCACGACAGTCATTTATATTTAAAACACATTAGTAGCATCGATATGACCATCTTAAGTTATGTTGTGAATGTTCTTTTGCAACATTTTATGGAGTATTGTTTACAAGTGTGTATAAGTTAAACTTGAATCAGCCTAGTTGTTTCAAGTTCCTCCAATGTATCCTTTATTTTTTTCTGTAGCTGCTAGACTAGAGTTTACAAACATTATTAATTCAATTTTCAGCCGAGTATTATATATATGGTTTAGTTAACAAACTACATTATTTACAAACTACATACCGTAAATGAAGATGCAACTAAAAATGTACCATGAAAAAAACGTCGCAGAGCTTAGTAACTATAATAACACACTCAGGATAAACCGTAAAAAACGTTGTCAAGGTCTATAAAAATATCCCACCACGTTATATTGCGTTAGGCGACAGGCCGGTGTAATTATCATCAAACTGAAAGCATTTTGTCAACAGCCTCTTAATATGCATGATATGTTGTTATGGAGCTACAGCCAAAAATTGATATTTTTCATTTTTAAGTGTATTTATTGCACTTTTTGGCCTCTAGATTGAAAGATTATGAAAATATTTTGATGAAATTTTCACCAGTTAGATAGGTTATGAAATTCCAAAGAAATATCATTACTTTTGAGTACCAAAATCTTAAATATGGCTGAGAAAAATCAGTTGGAAAATAAACTTTTTCAAAAAAATTCAATGCCTCAAAAAATTGTTATTTGTGATTGCTTATGAAATTTTTATTATTAAAGTATTTTTACTGCAAATTCCCCAAAAACTGCGGAATGTCATGGAGAACAAAATAATAACAACTTTTTTACATCTTCGCCCGTGACTTTTTATGTTATTAACCAAAATATTGGAAGGTGACAAAAATTAGAAAGTAAATCATCAAAAGACCAGCCATTCAAAAAAAATGCATAGAGCCTGAGGAATGTTTTAGTATGATGATTTCTTGTGAATTTTTTTAAGAACTGTCGATTTTAAAATTTAAGAAATCAAAAATCACCAAAAATGGCGGCATTTTCTCTCCACAGGATGGGCCGTGAATAGAAACTTACTTCCTTCCTTTTTATTTATATATATTATATTTCTCAACGTGGAACTGTAACAATAATTTTTGTTGTAATGTACTTCATTTCGAGTGATTTCTGTGGCTTATGGAAACAGTGCTGCCAACTCACTTAAAAAACAACAACAATGGAGCAATACATGCAAAAGGGAACAACGAAAAGTGAATATGATTAAACAAAAATAAACCCAATTGTGTTGTACTTTTCCAACAAGTGCACATTCAGTTTTTATCTTAAGCAAATAACGGTTTGTAAAAAAGGAAAGTTTTAATCAACTTTTGGTTTTGCTAATGTCAGTTTAACACGTTTACTTAACATTTAATTCCTTTGATAAAATATTTTGTATTTAAATCGTAACCAATAAACACTCGTTATTTTCAAATTTATAAATTTTTCATTGGGTTAATTTTATTTGCTCAAACTGATTTCAGCATTGTATTCATTAAGTAATAATTCTCAGTTACTGGTTACAAAATCCGGAATGAATAAGGAGTTTAATCGAATTATGAAGGTTGTTTCTCTACATACGTTAAGAGCTCTTATCAAATATTTCGGATTCAATATGGCGGCTGTAATCGAGTAAATTCAGAATTCAATCAAAATAAATTACATTACGAAACAAAAATATTGTGGTAGTCCCACGCTGAGAAACATAAAATGTATAAATAAAAAGAAAGGGAGTAAGTTTCTGTTCACAGCCCATCCTGTGGAGGGAAAATCCCGCCATTTGGAATAATTTTCTCTAGCGGGTCTAGTGTTTGGATTTTTGGGGATTATTGATTTATTAAATTTTACAATCGACAGTTCTTGGAAGATTTCATAAAAAATCATCATACAAAACATTCCTCAGGCTCTATGCAATTTTTTTGACTGGCTGGTCTTAAGAAAAAATTAAGATAAAGAATTTCATTTACTTCCCATAAGGATAACATGGGGAATGAGTTTGCAGGTTTGCTGCCACAAATATGGAAATTTTGGGGATTTTAGACCGTCATACATTAGATATCATCTAGATGGAGCCATAAGCCAAGTTTTATTAAGATATGTAGGGAAATGAGAGATACAGCATTTTACTTATTTCCCATGTTGACAACGTACTGTGTTTACCACTTTCAATATCTCGGTAATCAATGGACATAGAGCAATGATTCAAAACTAAATTGTTTGTTTTTTTGAGCTGAATTCAATGGTCCTAATCAAAATTTGATTATATTTATTTTTCTTTGTGAAAAATACTTTGCTATACCTTATGTGAAAAACCCCAAAAAAACCATTTTTGGGACTTTACCCCCCTTTACTCCGCCTTCCAGTGGTCCGATCGGGCTGGTTTTCGAACTCGTCTGAATAATTACTATTTTACACGCCTGTGCCAAATTTAATTCCGATCGGACCATTTTTGTGAACGCTATCGTGCTTACATACACACACACAAACATAGAAATAAATATTTAGAAATTTGGTGTCTTTTGCTTCTGGGGATCTCAAAACAAAAAGTTATCATGGTCTTGGCCTTAATTCGCTAATTTAGCAATCGTATAAGGTTTATGGTAAAGAAAAACTACAATGATAACGCCAAAATAATTAATTATTCTCTGGGCTGCTAAGCTGTTAATTAACGAGACTTGTGTTTTTATTCCCAGTAAAAAACTTTCATCATCAAGATTTTGGTGTGGGTAAAACATTCCCACTATAAAATATTTTATTTGCAATACCAATATCAGACTGGAGCGTTGCCCATCCAAAAATAAACCTTACGTCTGTCTCATACGTTATTATAATCTTTCCAGTTTGGGGAATGGTATGTTCATGAGAGTGAGTTTACAACTTTATCATTATACTGACCCCAATATCTTGAGAACACAAATAACAGACATTACGTTTATAGATTCTATGATCTATTTAGAAGGAATAAAATATATAGTACTAGTTGTTGATAAACATAAAACGTAGAAAGATTTCACTTAATAATCCATTTATTATGTCATTATGACAATAGTTGTTGAAAACTAGAATTATAAAATATAAATTATATTATATAAACCTTGTTTACTGAGAAGAGCTAGTAAACTAACTAAAAAATTGTCTTTCTTAATATTGCCTAGCAACTTTGAGGATTTTATACCATATGTATCAGTTCATTCACGACATGGTGGGGCAGACGGTGGTCACTACATGTTTATGATCATCAGGTGTGGTTGAATGGGAAGTCTTTATAACTAACCAAATTTAATCACAGTATTTTATCCGACAGATCTAATTTCAAACATAAAGCAAAAACACTACAAATTTCTTGGAAAAATATACTATAAATCTTTTAGCAGATTTCGTAATACCGGTAAAATACTCCTGCAAATAATCTGAATCAAGTTCCAGAGAATTAGCTGTGAAATTATTATAATAACAAACCAACCATTTTGACTTCCGTAAACGATTAAAAATAATACGTATAAAAAAGTTTTTTTAAGAAGAATTAGTTATCAGGGAACTATTAAAGAGTAATGACCATTGCTATTAAAATTTTAACAATAAAAAAATCGTAAGAAGTGTAGCAAAGGTTAACAAACGGTAATCCAAAATAAAGCATTACCTAATGAATTTAAAATTCCTCAAACGAAAAGGCTGTTTGCCTTAACAGTTTCAAATTTATTTAAAAGTGCATGTAACACATCTTTGTCAGGACCCTTGAATAATATTCCTGTTATTTTTGGTCGAACTACCTTCATCCATCAAAGTCACACACTGCCTACGATATTGCTTTTTCGGGACGAATGATAGAACAGTCTTAAAAAAGATACATAGACGGAAGATATTAAAAACAAAATAAACGTATTTAAATAGTATATTACGCACCTAGGGTCGAAAATAAGGTTCTGCCGGTTTGACACGTTTTAGCCAGAAATACGAACGCTAATTTATCACCATACTACACTATTAAATAAATACCCCCGTTGCAGCAGACCTGCATACTCAGCGAATTTCTAATGCAAAAGAGCATAATTAAATCCAACATAGCGAAATTTGACATGTTTTTGTAATCTCCATAAAAATAACATGGGGAATGAGTATGCAGGTTTGCTGCAACAGGTATGTTAAAACTGGTTGGTTTTAATTCATTATTTAGTAGATCTTAACTAGAAGCCACATACCATGTTTTATCAAGAAATGTTAAAAAATAAGGAAGATAGAGCATTTTTTATTTCCCATAAGGATAACATGGTGAATGAGTATGCAGGTTTGCTGCCACAAAAATGAAAATTTCGGGTATTTTAGACTAATATACATTAGATCTCATCTAGATGAAGCCTCAAACCAAGTTTTATTAAGATATGTTGAGAAATAAGCGAGATATAGAATCTTACTTATTCCCCATAAGGTTAACATGGGGACAACGTACTGTGTTTAACACTTTCAGTATCTCTGTAACCAATGGACATAGAGCAATGATTCAAAATACTAAATTGTTTGTTTTTTGAGCTGAATTCAATGGTGCAAACAAATATTTTATTAATTTTATTTTACTATGTAAAAAACTCAAAAACCCATTTTTGAGGGGTTTATCCCCCTTTACCCCCCCTTCCGATCGGGCTGGTTTACGAACTTGTCCAATTGATTACCACTTTACATGTCTGTACCAAATTTCATTAAGATCGGATCATATTTACGGCCGCTATCGTGCTTACAGACATATAGATAAATAGATATATATATAAAAATTCGAACGGATGGTGTTTTTTGCTTCTGGTGGCCCCAAAACGAAAAGTTATCATGGTCTCGGGCTTAGGTCTTTATCATGAGACCTACGGTAATAGCTTCTTCCCTATAGGGGAAATTCGCTAAAAAAACATAAAAAATAAAAAAACAGAGATACATTTTAAATGAAACTTTCAGGTTATGACTGTTTTATACAAGACCTTTGTCATGGTTGCTAAACAAAGAAGGCATTGAAAATCATATGAGCGCCACTAGCCAGTCGTTGGAATCAAATGGATGCTGTATACTTATGTGTTGCTTATGCCGAAAATTTTCGACCCTATGGCGTTAAAGAGCTTCTTTCGGCCTCCATATACGTTTGTAAAACAAATAATTACATCGTAGTGTGGTGAAAATATAATTTTTTAATGAATTAGGATACTTATTCTAACTTATATTTTCTGGCCGACTATGCTCAAAAATAGACTACTTGCGATTTTGAGTCTTACTCTGGTGCTTGGACACTTACAAAAATGAGAATTATTAGGTACTATTAGTAAATTGCGATGAAAATTTATTTGATGAATTCTTTATACGCAAATTAGTGGGAAAGTGTTTTATTTATTGTTTCTAGATTAATCAATTTATCTTTTTCAATAGGTGGTCGGCTAGTCTGATTCACTATGTATTCGTAAACAATTTGAATGATAAGCTGCAGTTTGATTTGGTGATATTTCAACCTAAAATCATTAATACAAAGATAATATCTTAGGGCTCCAGTGACAAAATATTCGGTAAATTACTCATTACGAAGCATGCATTTTTATTTTTAGGGAGAGTTTCATTCACTGTCGACATTGAAATCAGCATCTGCCAAATATGATTCACAATAGTTTGAACGATAATAATTCAAGAAAAGAAGAAAGGTTCATGCATATAATGTTCTAGTTTCATGCATGTAATGTTGCAGTTTTGGAGTTTAAACGAGTTTTTTCCTTCTATATATATATATATATATATACATAAAACATAAGTTCTATATACTATAAGATTCTATAAACTATAATCTAAGTTGTTATCCTACTTGAATATGAACGAACCTATTCTTCATGATTGAAGGTAATATTGCGAAGAAAGCGTATTTTGAACCCGCCAGAACCTCATACACTAGGAGCAACTTTTGACAAAGACAAACTGTTTCATAACTTTGGCTTTTTCTACAAACTGTCTTTTCAGAAAGTGTATTTTTCCTACTTTTTGACATATATATACAGATGTGTGTATATATACACACACACAAATCAGTGACGTTCGTATAAGTTTAATTTTGGCTTAGGTAAAATCCGTTTATTTATATGTATGTATATGTATATTTATATATATATTAGTATATTATTTGGTACATCGTTCATTTGGTAGGTTCTTCTATTTAACCAAATCATATTAAAAAATACCCCCGTCGCAGCAAACCTGCGTACTCAGCGAATTTCCGATTACAAAATATCCAGTAATTAATCCATTATTACGAAAAAAAGAAATACCCCCCGTTGCAGCAGACCTGCATGCTCAGCGAATTTAAAGTGCAAAAGAACATATTTCAACCAAATACGTCAAGATTTGATATGTTTTTGTAAGCTCCATAAGAATAACATAGGGAATGAGTATGCAGGTTTGCTGCAACCGGTATATTAAAACTGGTTGGTTTTAATTCTAAATTTAGTATATCTGAACTATAAGAAGCCGCTTACCAAGTTTTATCACGACATGTTGAGAAATAAGCGAGATATAGAATTTTACTTATTCCCCATAAGGTTAACATTGGGACAACGTACTGTGTTTACCACTTTCAATATCTCGGTAACCAATGGACATAGAGCAATGATTCTCTTAACAACTTAATTGAACTATAGAAAATGCATTAATATTGAGCACTCATTTAATTCAAACAAAAAGTAAACATAAACAAAAACACAAACATAACCATGTGATTAAAATTAAAATTGACAATCATATGGTTTTAACTAAATATACCAACATCTTCCCTTTTCTAACAAGTTTTCATGTTCGCAAAAACCTTCTATTTCTTATATATTTCTTTCCTTGAAATTCTACCTCATACTTCCTTCTGCCTTCCTTCTGAACAATCCTACCTTCAACCATGGTTCATTTTCCAGTTGAGGTCGTCGTTTAAACCAAACATTTTGGCCTACGCTCAAAGGAGGGAGTTCTCTAGTTCCATAGTCGAACTGTTTTTTTATATTTTATTTTCCTCTGATCCCACAATTCCTTAACATTGTTGGGTATCTGAGGATGGAGCAGCTTTGGCATAATAGGAAGCCGACTTTGCATTCTTCTGTTCATGAGCAGTTGGGCTGGACTGTAGCCTATCCCTTGAAGGGGAGTATTCCGGAGTTCCAGAAGCGCTTGTTGAAAATCAATCCCATCTTCTCGGGATTTTTTCAGTAGATTTTTAAATATTTTCACTGCTGACTCTGCTTTTCCATTTGCTTGATGATGGTAGGGTGGAGATAGTACTACTTTAAATTTCCAGTGTTGTGCGAAATCATTAAAATTTTGAGCTTTGAGCGGTGTACCACTGTCTGCAACCACAACTTCTGGTATTCCATATCTGGCAAAGAGCTCCTTGCAAAATGTGATGAGGGTTTTCACTAGTACATTTGGTTGTTTTCTTTACTTCAAAGAAAGATGAATAGTAATCTGTCACAATCAAATAATGTGTGGAGCCCTCCTGAGCAAAATCGATGGCGATTTTCTGCCAAGGTCTTTCTGGAGTCGTGTCCTGAAGGAGGGGCTCTCTTTGTTGATTGGGTGCATATTTTTTTACAGATCTTGCAGGAACCAACTACATTTTGTATGTCTTTATTTAAACATGGCCAAAAGAAAACGGCTCTGGCTCTTCTTATGCATGAGTCTGCGCCTTGATGTGTTGAATGAATGACTTGAATCAATTCTTGTCTTAAACTAAAAGGAATGACGATTCGTTCTCCTTTAAGAATAATTCCCTGCTCTGTTGTCAGTTCGTCCCGAAATGGCCAATATGCTTTTAGATTTTCTGGAAGTTGTTTTCTTGTTGAAGGCCATCCTTTTTGAATAATATTAATTAACTTTACCATCGTTGGGTCTGTTAGGGTGTTACTTTTAATCTGCGAGAGTCTCTTATCAGTCACATTCAAGTACTGAATCGAGCTAGTTCTTTCAAAACTTCTCAAGGTATCCGTAGAAAATATCTGCACATTTTTATCGTCATATTGCTTGTTACCTACTACAGGAGCTCTTGACAAAAAATCTGCGATCAGCATACATTTTCCAGGTCGATAAACTACATTAAACGAAAATCTTTGCAGACGAAGAAGCATTCGTTGCAGTCGTTTTGGTGCTGATGTCAAAGGTTTCTTAAAGATTGTCTCTAATGGCTTGTGATCTGTTTCAACTGTAATGTCAGGTTTACCAAAAAAGGTATTGTTCAAATCTTTCCAGAGCATAAACGACCGCCAAACATTCTTTTTCAATCTGTGCATAAAATGGTTCTGCCTTGCTAAGGGTTCTGGACACATATGCCACTGGCTTACCACCTTGCAAAAGAGAAGCCCCTAAACCAAACTGGCTTGCGTCACACTGTACAGTTACAGGTTTGTCAATATCAAAATACTGTAACGTTGGGGCTGATGTTACCATGCGAATAAGTTTATGGAACGCTTCATCGTGTAATTTTTCCCATAACCAAACTGAATCAACTTTTAAAATCGATCTTAGTGGTGCTGCAACTTCTGATAGCTTAGGTAGAAATTTTCCCAGGTAATTTACAAAACCTAAAAATCTTTGTAGTTCATTCTTGTTCTGAGGAGGCTTCATGTTGATCACGGTCGTAATTTTTTCCGGATCCGGTTTCAGGCCGTCGGAACTGATTATATGACCCATGTATTTAATCTCTCGCATTCCGATCATGCATTTCTTCAAATTGAACTTAATGATTCAAAGTACCAAATTGTTTGTTTTTTTGAGCTGAATTCAATGGTTCTGACAAAAATTAGATTATTTTTATTTTTGCATGTAAAAAACTCAAAAAACCCATTTTTTGAGGGGTTTATCCCCCTTTACTCCCACTTCCGGTGGTCCGATCGGGCTGGTTTACGAACTCATCCAAGAGAATCTAGTTTTACATGTCTGTACCAAATCGTGCTAACAGACACATAGATATATAGATATATAGATATATAGATATATGGATATATATATATATATATATATATATATATTTTAACGAATAGTGTTTTTTGCTTCTGGGGGCCCCAAAACGAAAAGTTATCATGGTCTTGGGCTTAGGTCTTACCATGAGACCTACGGTAATAGCTTCTTCCCTATAGGGGAAATTCGCTAAAATAAACAAGTGATATATTTATAAGTTTAAATAATACATTATAGCTTGTTTTACAAAGACTTTGTAAAAAAAATATATCTAAATGACTTAGATGAAAAAACACAAAGATTTCATACATTGTAGTAGGCAAGAATGTTTATTTTTTAAATTATATTAACATAAAATTGGTTAAAAACCAAAATTCTATTAAATACATTGATAAACTGAGAAATTACTCTGCGATTCCTTGAAAACCTCAGTAGAGAGTAAATAGGAAATTGGGTAAGCCAACATTCTGCTGCCCTGATACTAAAAACATAGAGAGAAAATGCGAAGCGGCAATATCTCGAAGACCAACGGATTAGAGAAATTATTCAAAATACCAAATTGTTTGTTTTTTTCGAGCTAAATCCAATGGTGCAAACAATAATTGGATAAATATAATTTTTCAATTTGGAAAATTCAAAAAAAACCCATTTTGGGGGGTAAAATGGGGCTTTTACCCCACTTTGGATATGTCGATCTGGCTGGTTTATGAACTCGTCCAAGAGAATCTAGTTTTACATGTCTGTACCAAATTTTGTTACGATCGGAGGATATTCACGAGAGTTATCGTGCTGACAAAACTCAAAAAATGAAAATTCTATTTCCCGCATAAGCCCATGTTAAATTTTGAAGCAAATCGTGATTTTTGCAGGTAAAAATGCGTTTTCACAATAAACTCACTTCATATCCAGAAAGTACACATAAAAAGCTGTCAACTAATATAAATGTTAATATGATTGCTGAGGTTACCCTGAACGGATATTTTTTGTCCTTTCTGTTCTATTAAAACGACGGTAATAGCGTATTTCTAAGGAAATTCGCTAAAAAAAAAAGTGTGCCAGGAATTAACTTGACACATAATTCGGTACTCAATTATAACGATTGGAACCGCTACACATAAATATAGTTTTTTAATAATTTTCTATAAGTATAAAAGAGGACGTTGGTATGTATATTTGGATATATAATATATAGTTGACATTGATAAACTCAGACACCGCTGGACCGATGGCCACAAAACTTGGTACATAATGTAGAATTTCATGGAGTAGGTTTATACACCATCAATTTCGTGATAACTTTCAGGGCTTAGCCCTGGGACAGTCTTAAAGGTACCCATGTCAAGGATTTTGAAAGAATTTTAGTTAAATTTGTTTACTAACAAAACATATGATAGTAAAATTAAAAACAGGTGATGTAAATTAATGGTATGTTTGTTCTGCTATTTCATTACACCTATATATATAAAAGCCAAAACCCATTGACTGACTGACTGACTGATCACAGTTTCTCAACCCCGTTGCAGCAGACCTGCATACTCAGCGAATTTCAAGTGTGAAAAAACATATTTAGATCGAAAATAGTAGGATATGACACGTTTTTGAAATCCCCATCAGAATAACATGGGGAAAGAGTATGCAGGTTTGCTGGGATAGGTATGTTAAAAGTGGGTGATTTTAATTCAATATTTAGTACTTCTTAACTAGATGAAACCGTATTCTAAGTTTCATCAAGATATGTCAAGAAATAAGGATGAAATCGATTTTTTTTATTTCTCATAAGGATAACAGGGGGAATGAGTATGCAGGTTTGCTGCCACGATAATGGAACTATAGGGGATTTTAGACTAAAATACATTAGATTTCATCTAAATGAAGCCACTAACCACGTTTTATTAAGATATGTTGAGAAATAAGCGAGATATAGAATTTTACTTATTTCCCATAAGATTAACATTGGGACAACATACTGTGTTTACCACTTTCAGTATCTCGATAACCAATGGACATAGAGCAATGATTCAAATTACTAAATTGTTTGTTTTTTAGAGCTGAATTCAATAGTGCTAACCAAAATTCGATAAATGTTATTTTTCTATGTAAAAAACTCAAAAAACCCATTTTTGGGGGGTTTATCCCCCTTTACCCCCCCTTCCGGTGGTCCGATCGGGCTGGTTCACGAACTCGTCCAATCGATTACCACTTTACATGTCTGTACCAAATTTCATCAAGATCGGTCCATTTTTACGGCCGCTATCGTGCTAACAGACACATATATATATATATATATATAGATATATAGATATAT
The DNA here is from genome assembly GCA_035578135.1 of Flexamia atlantica. NCBI lineage: Eukaryota > Metazoa > Arthropoda > Insecta > Hemiptera > Cicadellidae > Flexamia > Flexamia atlantica. The sequence continues at coordinate 42,780,935 of JAQJVK010000009.1, forward strand.
ATATATATATATATATCTAAAAATTCGAACGAATTGTGTTTTTTGCTTCTGGGGGTTGCAAAACGAAAAGTTATTATGGTCTGGGGCTTAGGTCTTTCCATGAGACCTACGGTAATAGCTTCTTCCCAATAGGGGAAATTCGCTAAAACTAAAGGGCTTAGAGCAATGAAACTTGGCACAAGTATTCTTTACAGGCTCTAGATGCGAACTAAGAAAGGATTTTGCAATATTTTATCTCAAAAGGCTTGAATATGGTATAATATGAAATTCAAAAGGGCGGTCATTTTTAGCTTTCATAGCTTATTTTCTCATCAACTACAAGATTTTGGGCCATGAAACTTGACATTAATGTTTTTTTGTAGGCAATACATGCGAATAAAGAAAGGTTTTTTAAGTATTCTCTCTCAGATGGCTAAAAATGAGTTTATTATAAAATTGAAAATGGCGGCTATTTATGTTTTAAAAATAATGGATGGAAGGCCTATTCAATATTTTCAGGGGATAGAAAAGACACGATATCCAATCTACTAAGAGAATAATGTACCCCCGTTGCAGCAGACCTGCATACTCAGCGAATTTCAATTGCAAAGTACATATTTCAATCCAATATAGTGAGATTTGGCACGTTTTCAAGCTCCATAAGAACAACATGGGGAATGAGTATGCAGGTTTGCTGCAACAGGTGTTTTAAAACTGGGTGGTTTTAATCCAATCTTTAGTAGATCTGAACTAGAAGAAGCCATACACTAAGTTTTATCAAGATATGTTAAGAAATAAGGAAGATATTGCATATTTTTATTTCCCATAAGGATAACATGGGGAATGAGTATAAAGGTTTGCTGCCATAAAAATGGTAATATCTGGGATTTTATACTAAAATACATTAGATCTCATCTATATGAAGTCACAAACCAAGTTTCATTAAGATATGTTGAGAAATAAGCGAGATATAGAATTTTACTTATTCCCCATAAGGTTAACATAGGGACAACGTACTGTGTTTACCACTTTCAGTATCTCGGTAACCAATGGACATAGAGCAATGATTCAAAGTACTAAATTGTTTGTTTTTTTCGAGCTGAATTCAATGGTGCTGACCAAAATTCGATAAATTTTATTTGTCTATATAAAAAACTCGAAAACCCCAATTTTGGAGGGGTTTATCCCCCTTTACCGCCCCTTCCAGCGGTCCGATCGGGCTGGTTCACGAACTCGTCCGAATAATTACTACTTTACACGCCTGTGCCAAATTTCATTCCGATCGGACCATTTTTGCGAGCGCTATCGTGCTTACAGACACACATATATATAGATATATATATAGATATATATATGGATATATATATGGATATATATATATATAGATATATATATATATATATATCTATATATATATATCTAGAAATTTGAACGAATGGTGTTTTTTGCTTCTGGGGGCCCCAAAACAAAAAGTTATTATGGTCTTGGCTTAGGTCTTACCGACCTACGGTAATAGCTTCTTCCCTATAGGGGAAATTCGCTAAAATGTACAAAATTATGTCAGCCACCTACTATATTTTTGTCAAATGCCACTTAAGCTATTTGCGATGTACAAACCGCCCAAAGTAAAATATCGGTTTATCTGTCTAATAAATAAATAAGACCCTTCTCAAACTAAAATCTAAAAACTCATTATAGACATTTAATTTCGAGTACATGTATATCCACTAGAAACGGAGTTTCAAAATTATAATTAATTAGGTGATGAAGATTTCAATTTCAAAAATATACCATTACAAGAATAATTTTGCCATATCGATAGGTTAGAGACCCGATCTTTAATGTGATTGATAAAGGTTTGGGAAATATGTTTTTGGCCAAGGCACTTAGACCTACCATTTACTTTTTCTTAGAGTTTTCGGTCTATTTTCAAAACGCACTGAATTCATATTAATGTTAAGTCGAAAAGCCGAACTTAGAGTTTTTTTGGTTTTATATCCCGGTTTATGTCTCATTCTCTGAATTGGGAAATGGGTGAAAGCCAATTCATAACATTTGCTAAGCACAAGGGAAAGAGGAAATGTTACACCTTGTAACGTGCCTTTAAGAGGCCTAGGTAAAGTTCAAATTCACTCCAAGTTGACTGGTGAAAGTTCGGATGTCGAGAAATAATACACAAGTTTCAAAATAACAAGTTTATTAATATTTCAAAAATTCATATAAATATCACAAATACATCACAAAGCTTCATTAGGCATAAACATTTTAATATTTGTAGGAAGATAAACCTCTAGATGATAAGGTCAAAAGTTGGCCAAATGCCGGAGCGAATCATAAAAAAATGCAACAAGTTTCTTCGAAAATTCAAATTAATTCAACAGACAAATAAAGTTAAGTTATAACCATATTTAAGACTTTACCACAAATTAACATAGGCCTACAGTGAATAAAAAATATTTAAGTATCGAGGCAAAAAATTCAAAATTACAAGTTACAAAAAATTGACAAGTAACATTAAAATCCAAAATTCAAATCGCTTAATTCTTTCACATATAATTATTAATTAATTAGTCCTAATAAATATTTTGACTGCATGATAAATTTAATTTTTTTTAAGACCAAAATATAGAAAGGGCTTCTTCAAAATAAACAGCTATTGGATGCCAGACTAGATTTCACCTGACAGAGCAGCCCCAATATAAAAATTACAAGTCAGGTCTAAAATAATAAATTGATTTAAATTCAACATTTACATCAATTACTGTTAAAACACTTAATATTCTTTAAGTTAGCCCGGGTCGTGGGCCTAGGCCAAGCCCACTAGAGGGGAGTGCTGAAATCGGAACTAGCCCCCCGAGCGGAAGAGGACCGATCCCCCGACCCGGGACTAACCTCAACCTAACCTAACCTAAAAAAAATATTTAGCCTACATAATGTAACACCTAATCACAAAATAGTTAGCCTACATAAATTCCACAATCACAACAAATACTACATTGACACTGAAAATAGGTTAGGCCTACTGTAAATCATTCTTGCATCGCTGATCCGCTGAACCAAAGTCCATAAGCACTTCGGCCGAATTAATTAATTTCCAAGTTTAAAAATGTTTTTTGATTGGCTGCTGAGTTTGGGTGAATAAAGTCCATTGGTGAAATGCAATTACAGAAATTTGGCTAGCCAGATTTAATAAATTTTTAACTGCAGTTAATTTCAAAAAAAAATTTCAAACTGTCACTGTGAATAGAACTGAGTTTATGGGCCGTTGTTTGAATTGGAATTTCCGGCTGCATGCAGAATAAAGGATGGAAATGACCTGTGTAATCGGAGTGAAGCGCAGAGGTCCCAAGGTTGAATGCCCACTGCCACAGGTCAGTTGAAGTTCAGGTCTACAGGTCAGCCGATCAGCATCGTAGGCCGACGCCAGGAGGAGCGGTGTCACGTCAGCGAACTAGGATGTCGTAGTCACATCTCGGTGTCATGTTGGATTTGGGTCAGTTCCGGGAGCCCCAGCAGTAATGGTAGATTTAACACATCGTTCTCTGAAGGTCTGGAAGATGGTGAAACCAAGCCAATATAATTTTGGCAATAAACTTCATGATGAAGAACGTTAACCTCCGAGGTGTAGTATCTTCGCTGCCCGATGTCTGTGTCCCGACTGGCGACTGGGTCGATGCAGTTCTAGAACCCAGGTCGATTCACTCCAGTTCAAACCTGATGAGAACGCTGGCCGTCCGAAAACTTTGACCCCCCCCCCCCCTTTCTCGGCACAATCCGTCTGTCCATTGTTCGCTCGTTTTGAACTCAGCGGCTAAACGACTGACAGTGTCGGGTGGAAAACTTTTAACACGGCACAACCTTCTCACTACAATCTAGGGTGGAATTACTAGCTGCACCTTAAGGGTGTAATTGTACGCCAATGGCCCATAACCCAAATCACTCCATTTGATAACTATTCCTAAAAATTGCACATGGCATAATATGAATGAATTAAGATTAGTCATTTTTTCAGCGGGCGAAGCTGCGGGTAAATCTGCTAATTTGTTTATATTTGCCAGATGTTTCTTGGTGCCAGATGGTCAATGAATTAGACTTTTGCATGTATTTTAAATACAATACACTATATAAAATGCTGCAGTACAAATTAGTCATTTTTTCAGCGGGCGAAGCTGCGGGCATATCTGCTAGTTTGTTTATATTTCCCAGATGTTTCTTGGTGCCAGATGGTCAATAAATTAGACATTTGCATGTATTTTAAATACAATACACTATATAAAATGCTGCAGTACAATTACAAATTTTACTTTATGTTTTAATATAACACAAATAAATCACTGACTAGAAATAATTAAAGGTCTTCTTTATAACAGCTGTTGTTGAAAGAGGTGGAGTATGCAACTGTAAACTATTTATTTTATCTACAGTATTTTTTAAATTTTCGGGACGACTTTTCCACTTTTTTGTTCAATATAGATCCTAACAGATTTAGTCAGCATTTTCAAAAATTGCTGGGTCGGCATTTGTAATTTTTATTTATCAAAAGTAGACCCTAAAAACTTAAGAAAATTATATTTTGACAATGAATATAATTTCTAGGCATGTTCTATGGTTTTACCCACACATATCCCTTCATGAAGCAGAAAAATGTTCTTAGAATTCGCTGAGTGCGCAGGTCTGCTAGGATAGGGATAAATAATATTAGTCCTTCCTAAGGGCCACTCTATACTATAGATGCGAGCAGTTTCAACGCCCCGCCGAAAAAGCCAATGGTGCCCCATGATCATCATCAGGGCAAGCTCAGGTCGTGCGGTAAGCAGAAATGACCATAAATGCTTCTCGGTGTTTGACTTAGGTGTAAGCTAGTCTAGGTAATCTCGCTTCTCAAGCGTGTGAGTGCAATCCTCTCCACTTCATAGCAAGACCAACTGGGCAGCCGACACAAACAGCACTTGCAAGAGGGAGGACGCCGATACTGGGCATGAGCCTACCGAGGGCAGCGACACTCTTGGGGCCTTTGTCGGTGGGGGCTGGATATGATCGTATTTTTAGTAAAGACAGGCCCTTTAGACAGGGATAGGATACTCCCGTTTCAGCAGGCCTGAGTACTAAGTGAATCTTTAAAAACATTTTTCGGTTTCATGAAAGAACACTTAACATGTATAAAGGAATATGTTTTTACAAGAAGAATGTATGAAAAAATCAAAACTATATTTTTGAAGAGTGATTCCGTACGTTGTATTTTTATCGTGGGCGAAGCCACGGGTACTGCTAGTACAGTATATTTGTTCGAATGTACTGTCACTACTGTTCAATGCTAACTCAATAGTAATTCAAATTCGCATGTCTTTGTGTTATACCTGTAAACATGTACTCGAATGAAATTAAGTATTTTGATACATGCGAGTTTCATTTATAAATACTAGAGATCAACTTTTAAAAACTGAATTTATAAACTGAATCAACTTTTAAAATCGATCTTAGTGGTGCTGCAACTTCTGATAGCTTAGGTAGAAATTTTCCCAGGTAATTTACAAAACCTAAAAATCTTTGTAGTTCATTCTTGTTCTGAGGAGGCTTCATGTTGATCACGGTCGTAATTTTTTCCGGATCCGGTTTCAGGCCGTCGGAACTGATTATATGACCCATGTATTTAATCTCTCGCATTCCGATCATGCATTTCTTCAAATTGAACTTAATGATTCAAAGTACCAAATTGTTTGTTTTTTTGAGCTGAATTCAATGGTTCTGACAAAAATTAGATTATTTTTATTTTTGCATGTAAAAAACTCAAAAAACCCATTTTTTGAGGGGTTTATCCCCCTTTACTCCCACTTCCGGTGGTCCGATCGGGCTGGTTTACGAACTCATCCAAGAGAATCTAGTTTTACATGTCTGTACCAAATCGTGCTAACAGACACATAGATATATAGATATATAGATATATAGATATATGGATATATATATATATATATATATATATATATTTTAACGAATAGTGTTTTTTGCTTCTGGGGGCCCCAAAACGAAAAGTTATCATGGTCTTGGGCTTAGGTCTTACCATGAGACCTACGGTAATAGCTTCTTCCCTATAGGGGAAATTCGCTAAAATAAACAAGTGATATATTTATAAGTTTAAATAATACATTATAGCTTGTTTTACAAAGACTTTGTAAAAAAAATATATCTAAATGACTTAGATGAAAAAACACAAAGATTTCATACATTGTAGTAGGCAAGAATGTTTATTTTTTAAATTATATTAACATAAAATTGGTTAAAAACCAAAATTCTATTAAATACATTGATAAACTGAGAAATTACTCTGCGATTCCTTGAAAACCTCAGTAGAGAGTAAATAGGAAATTGGGTAAGCCAACATTCTGCTGCCCTGATACTAAAAACATAGAGAGAAAATGCGAAGCGGCAATATCTCGAAGACCAACGGATTAGAGAAATTATTCAAAATACCAAATTGTTTGTTTTTTTCGAGCTAAATCCAATGGTGCAAACAATAATTGGATAAATATAATTTTTCAATTTGGAAAATTCAAAAAAACCCATTTTGGGGGGTAAAATGGGGCTTTTACCCCACTTTGGATATGTCGATCTGGCTGGTTTATGAACTCGTCCAAGAGAATCTAGTTTTACATGTCTGTACCAAATTTTGTTACGATCGGAGGATATTCACGAGAGTTATCGTGCTGACAAAACTCAAAAAATGAAAATTCTATTTCCCGCATAAGCCCATGTTAAATTTTGAAGCAAATCGTGATTTTTGCAGGTAAAAATGCGTTTTCACAATAAACTCACTTCATATCCAGAAAGTACACATAAAAAGCTGTCAACTAATATAAATGTTAATATGATTGCTGAGGTTACCCTGAACGGATATTTTTTGTCCTTTCTGTTCTATTAAAACGACGGTAATAGCGTATTTCTAAGGAAATTCGCTAAAAAAAAAAAGTGTGCCAGGAATTAACTTGACATATAATTCGGTACTCAATTATAACGATTGGAACCGCTACACATAAATATAGTTTTTTAATAATTTTCTATAAGTATAAAAGAGGACGTTGGTATGTATATTTGGATATATAATATATAGTTGACATTGATAAACTCAGACACCGCTGGACCGATGGCCACAAAACTTGGTACATAATGTAGAATTTCATGGAGTAGGTTTATACACCATCAATTTCGTGATAACTTTCAGGGCTTAGCCCTGGGACAGTCTTAAAGGTACCCATGTCAGGGATTTTGAAAGAATTTTAGTTAAATTTGTTTACTAACAAAACATATGATAGTAAAATTAAAAACAGGTGATGTAAATTAATGGTATGTTTGTTCTGCTATTTCATTACACCTATATATATAAAAGCCAAAACCCATTGACTGACTGACTGACTGATCACAGTTTCTCAACCCCGTTGCAGCAGACCTGCATACTCAGCGAATTTCAAGTGTGAAAAAACATATTTAGATCGAAAATAGTAGGATATGACACGTTTTTGAAATCCCCATCAGAATAACATGGGGAAAGAGTATGCAGGTTTGCTGGGATAGGTATGTTAAAAGTGGGTGATTTTAATTCAATATTTAGTACTTCTTAACTAGATGAAACCGTATTCTAAGTTTCATCAAGATATGTCAAGAAATAAGGATGAAATCGATTTTTTTTATTTCTCATAAGGATAACAGGGGGAATGAGTATGCAGGTTTGCTGCCACGATAATGGAACTATAGGGGATTTTAGACTAAAATACATTAGATTTCATCTAAATGAAGCCACTAACCACGTTTTATTAAGATATGTTGAGAAATAAGCGAGATATAGAATTTTACTTATTTCCCATAAGATTAACATTGGGACAACGTACTGTGTTTACCACTTTCAGTATCTCGATAACCAATGGACATAGAGCAATGATTCAAATTACTAAATTGTTTGTTTTTTAGAGCTGAATTCAATAGTGCTAACCAAAATTCGATAAATGTTATTTTTCTATGTAAAAAACTCAAAAAACCCATTTTTGGGGGGTTTATCCCCCTTTACCCCCCCTTCCGGTGGTCCGATCGGGCTGGTTCACGAACTCGTCCAATCGATTACCACTTTACATGTCTGTACCAAATTTCATCAAGATCGGTCCATTTTTACGGCCGCTATCGTGCTAACAGACACATATATATATATATATAGATATATAGATATATATATATATATATATCTAAAAATTCGAACGAATTGTGTTTTTTGCTTCTGGGGGTTGCAAAACGAAAAGTTATTATGGTCTGGGGCTTAGGTCTTTCCATGAGACCTACGGTAATAGCTTCTTCCCAATAGGGGAAATTCGCTAAAACTAAAGGGCTTAGAGCAATGAAACTTGGCACAAGTATTCTTTACAGGCTCTAGATGCGAACTAAGAAAGGATTTTGCAATATTTTATCTCAAAAGGCTTGAATATGGTATAATATGAAATTCAAAAGGGCGGTCATTTTTAGCTTTCATAGCTTATTTTCTCATCAACTACAAGATTTTGGGCCATGAAACTTGACATTAATGTTTTTTTGTAGGCAATACATGCGAATAAAGAAAGGTTTTTTAAGTATTCTCTCTCAGATGGCTAAAAATGAGTTTATTATAAAATTGAAAATGGCGGCTATTTATGTTTTAAAAATAATGGATGGAAGGCCTATTCAATATTTTCAGGGGATAGAAAAGACACGATATCCAATCTACTAAGAGAATAATGTACCCCCGTTGCAGCAGACCTGCATACTCAGCGAATTTCAATTGCAAAGTACATATTTCAATCCAATATAGTGAGATTTGGCACGTTTTCAAGCTCCATAAGAACAACATGGGGAATGAGTATGCAGGTTTGCTGCAACAGGTGTTTTAAAACTGGGTGGTTTTAATCCAATCTTTAGTAGATCTGAACTAGAAGAAGCCATACACTAAGTTTTATCAAGATATGTTAAGAAATAAGGAAGATATTGCATATTTTTATTTCCCATAAGGATAACATGGGGAATGAGTATAAAGGTTTGCTGCCATAAAAATGGTAATATCTGGGATTTTATACTAAAATACATTAGATCTCATCTATATGAAGTCACAAACCAAGTTTCATTAAGATATGTTGAGAAATAAGCGAGATATAGAATTTTACTTATTCCCCATAAGGTTAACATAGGGACAACGTACTGTGTTTACCACTTTCAGTATCTCGGTAACCAATGGACATAGAGCAATGATTCAAAGTACTAAATTGTTTGTTTTTTTCGAGCTGAATTCAATGGTGCTGACCAAAATTCGTTAAATTTTATTTGTCTATATAAAAAACTCGAAAACCCCAATTTTGGAGGGGTTTATCCCCCTTTACCGCCCCTTCCAGCGGTCCGATCGGGCTGGTTCACGAACTCGTCCGAATAATTACTACTTTACACGCCTGTGCCAAATTTCATTCCGATCGGACCATTTTTGCGAGCGCTATCGTGCTTACAGACACACATATATATAGATATATATATAGATATATATATGGATATATATATATATATACAGCCAGAACCAATTAACCGCTCCTGATATATACGATTCACCCACAGCCAGTTACGTGCTCCTAGCTGAGAGCGCCTAACTGGCTCTGTATGCTTCTTATCGCTACTTGTCTCGGATGCACTATATACACCCACAGCTAGTTAAACGCTCTCACTGCTGCCAACTAAAATATTAAAATAGCCCAAGTGGCCTACTCATGAACCTGTGTGTTTTACTCGTTTTACTGAAGATGTTTTGTGATCTTGCTTAGTAGATATATTAGATATAGTGTTAATATGGTAAATTGACTGATCTTTATTTTATTTTTTAATTTTGGCCAAGGTATGTGAATTAAACACATTCAGAAATACTTTGGGTGAACTTCAGGGAAGGACAGAAACTTCGAGAAATAATTACTGAATAAAAACCCAGATCCCTTAGTCTTAAAATGCTCAGTTTCCCTGTGAACTCTTTGTTTGTGCGCAGTTTACTTTTTTTAGTTAAGTCTTAGGACTTCATAACACTGAAACGAAAAGAGATATCACAACCAAATAATGTGGCATACTGTTGATAGTAGGCCTAAGCTACTTTCACTGTATACCAGTGGTGTCATGGTGCCGGAGCACGCCGGGACGCCGTTCCGGCATTTGTAAACGCCTGGCGAACGCCTATTTCAGAGGTTACCGACATTAAGAAATTGACAGGAACCATTTTCAACTTTCAATTTAAATATATCATTGAGAAGATTAATTTCCTTGTTTTTTTCAATGTATAAACATTACCTAAGTCGGGATACTTTCCCTCGGAAACGTCTTCAAAATTCATTGATAGAGACATAAAATGACGTGCAGTTGACGTTTCGTCTGCTGTCAGTAGCTACGTAGTCGGCTGCACAGGTAATTTTTTCACTTCGGTACACTGGTTATTTTATCGTCGTCTTGTCTGTTCTGTTGACAGTTTTCAAATGTCTAGTTTGTTTACATTTTTTGTTTTGGCTCTTCACTATCCATTCAGATGAAGGTGAATCCAGGTAATTGCAAGGCTGCATCGCTTTTGCTCCACGGGTATGGGTCATTTTGGAAACATCGCTATTGCTCCACGGGTCAGCAGGTAGATTGCAGAACCGCCCGAAACATCGCTTTTGCTCCACGAGAAAGGGGCCGTGCTCCCTCTCCCCCACATTCTTTCTTTCGTTCACCTCCAGGTTCTTACTTGAAAAATGCCATTTAAACGTAATTCTACAAGTTTATTTTTTTGTCTAATCGAAAATATTGATTTTTGAAAGAATATTAAACTACTTAAATTGTAAGAGTAGGAGTAAGTAAACGATATTGTGTATAAGAAATAACTTACATAATAAAATGTGTTGCTATTTAATACTTATCCACATTTCATATATTTTTTACAGTAATTCACTAGAAACAGAGAAGCCTTCTGACAAAAGATAGAGATTTTAGGCATGAGCATGGAGCAGAAAACCACTTTTGAGCCGAAAGAGTACATTTTCGACGGGCATTAAACACTACTTAAATAACCTTATTTCACAAAATTCAAGCTTAGAATAGTTAAGTCTTTCTCCCTAGTACAGTACCCAGTCTTCCATCTCGATCTGTTGCTACTCTGTATTATATTAATAAAGCTGTTTTGAGACCAATATTGGTACCTATAAAGAGTAAAGTTGAAATCAATTGAAGGTTCAAGGTTACATTATTTTAAAGCTACATGGTTTATTAAAAAAAGAAGCAATCTGCAAAATTACACAATTCAATAAATCTACAATTAATCTATTGAAGTGACCTAGAATGTCATGTTCGGGCCTAAAAGCTTGATGTTGTGTTAGAAAGCTTCCATGTTTCTAATCGTAATTTATTGTATAAAATGAAAGATGGATAAAACATAGTAATACTATTTAATTTAGTAGGCTATTGCTCTTAAACATTATTGTTTACTTGTCGTTACTGTCACAATTGAAGTAGTTTAACATTCTTCCAGTTATAAATATTTTGCGTTCAGGCCAAAAAAGCAAAGTCGCATATTAAGTTTAAATTGCAGTATTCAAGAAAGAACTTGGAGCTTGTAGGTGAGAGAAAGAGAGAATTTTGGTGAGAGGAAGCGCAGGTCCCTCTCTCGTGGAGCAAAAGCGATGTTTTGGGAGGCTCCTGCCGACCCGTGGAGCAAAAGCGATGTATCCATAATGACCCTTAACCGTGGAGCAAAAGCGATGTATCCATAATGACCCTTAACCGTGGAGCAAAAGCGATGTATCCATAATGACCCTTAACCGTGGAGCAAAAGAGACACACGCAATTGCAAGCGTGTATTGAGGCATTCACCACAACTCGTTCTACGTCGCGCGTCGCTCTGCCGAATGCGGCAAAATGCTCGCTGAACGTTTGGGCAAGTCGGATTCTTCCTGACTGAACTATGCGGTGAACTTGAGCCATTTTAGTAAACATGTCCTGAATTCGTCTGAAGAATTTCACAAAAGCTCTCGGCGGGTCAGTGCGAATTCAGGCGATTGCGAGACCGAACACACGTTCGGCAGGACTTTGTTTAACGTTGCTGTCCCGAGTGGCAAATTTTTCGCCGAAAGTTAGGTCAAGTGAAACTTTCATTAAACCGGCAATAGTGTACTTGATCATCAATCCACACTGCCCTTAAGTGACGAGATCTAAGAACTAAATGCCAAATAAAATGTTACATATACAGTGGAGCCCCGCTAACACTAATTGGGACCGGACCCATTTCGGATTAGCGAATTTTTCGGATTAAGCGAACTATTATTAAAATAAAGATAATTATTAAATACAACGTGCAATTAAATAAACTAAGCGTCGAAACGCCGAATCACACCAATCATCGGTACGATAATTCGAGATTTTTTACCGATCAGCGATTTTTTTACCGATTGTTAAATCGTAGAAATGGTTTTGAGAGAACCGGACAACAACACAGAGGAGAAACATAGATTCTTCTCTGTGACAACACCGCGGCCCAAGACGATAGTGCAGGTGAAGCAGACAACGACAGCGAGCCATCGATATAAAACTACAGTAGTTTTATATCGATGCAGCGAGCAGAGAGTATCCCATTCGGACGCCGCGGCTGCCTTTGATCTAGCGCTACGCTAAGTAGAACAACAGTCCACCGCGACCCCAGCCGTTACCCTGTTCCTGAGACGTTGTCGCTATTACGCATGTGGACGGTTCATTATCGATCGTTTTAAGCTTTTTAACAGCGGGCACAACATGTGAAAAGAATTTTCCTATGCTTTCGCCTGAGGCCGATTTGTATTTGATCGGCAAAAACGGATAATTTCTCAAATAATGAGTTTTGAGATTTTTTAGAATTTTTTTTAACAAACCGAGCAAATTACTCGCTCACCGGAAGAAGCCATCACTTTACACAGCAGGCGCGATCATAAAAATGTTTTCCATGTCAAATATAAAAATGTTTTCCATGTCACCGTAAACTGATAAGCCCGAACGTTAGGACAGAACCATAACAAACAAAACAACGTTGACGTCGAGGTTGAGGTTGGATAGTGAGCCGACAGCTGACAGAAGCCGGCAGACGATGCGCAGTAGCTTTTCGCGCATCGGCGCATTCGAGTTCCCATTCGGTCAATGGTTAATATGATCGCATATCGATATTTGTTTTCAAACAATCGAATGGGGTTAGAATACGCCTATTGCTATTCATTGTGTGATTCGGTTATTCAATGGAATACTTAGTTTCTCACAATCGATGCACCGACTATTGACTTGGCTGATTTCGTTTTAAAATGCATGACGTTTCATAGCGTTATAATTCGCAGAAAGGAGAATCTTTCTGCAGAATATAATGTTGTCGACTTAATACAGAAACTTTGTCTGCAAAAAATAATTTTACTAACTTATTACTCGAGGATTTTCTGCAGCCAGTATTAAAAAACAACCTGTCGGTCAGGCTGAACTCTCTGCAGGCCTTGTGTCTTCTTTCTGCGACAATGTCGCACAGTCGCCCGTAGTTCTGCTATGGGGAACCAATGTAGTTTCGTTCAATAACACTGTTCTGTTTTGTTTATTATATTTTCTATCTTTGAAACTTACTGTGATTTTCAGAAATAAGTTACGCTTAATCAATGTTTTTCCTTGTTTTTATTTATTCCTTAATATTGTCTGATTTCGGTTTAGGATTAAGTGGATTTTCGGATTACCGGATTTCGTATTAGCGGGGCTCTACTGTAAATGCAAACCTAAATCCCACCAAAAACATATTAATACGTTTTGAAAAACGAAATAAAAAATATATTACTCTACAATAATTATATCCTGTCACAATAATTTAATTTTTAAATGGTGATATAAATTTTGCGTTCTATCTCAATTTTTGTCCAATAACACAGTCAATACAGTCATTAAAATGCTTATTATGTGCTGTATATTGACTGATATTGAAAGACACTGTCAGAAGGAGTTTGTACCCTATCAACGTTTGAAATAAAATTAATTAAATCTTTATTGTTTACAATACACTATATTTAAAAATGTTTTTAATTCATAACACGTAAAAAATCTACTGACACAGACTCCTTTGCTTAATTTTTGCAAAATTTTAACTTAGAATATTTTGAAATGTGTTGTTAAAAGTCGGCATCAATCCCCTTAAAAAAATGTGGGAATCCCTATACAAAATTTATTCTCTGGGGGGGGGGGGGTATTTGCCCAAGATCCTCGGACATACCGTTCCGGCACTGGAGAATTTACCATGACACTACTGCTGTATACGGTGTTCCGATGTCACCTTTGGGGGATGGCCCGTTGAAAAGTAAAAATAAAATCTTTAATGCAAGCATAAGTTGATGTCTACATAAAAGTCCAGTTGAACTAAAAACAATGCCGCAAACCGGACCTCAAAAGGTTGAATCAGTCGGAAGTAATTGCTGTTCAATTTTTAAAATGTCTAATACATTGTACTAATGAATAACAGAACGTTACAAGTTTGAGGAAATTCTTACTGTACTCCATTCAAAGTAGGTGTAGTCTCCTGGCAATATCTTGATCGTTTATAAAAGGAGTTTATGAATCCAATGGCCGTCCCTCAGAGGTGATATCTGATCACCATGTAGGCAGAAAGGTACATGGTAGGCTTACTATTACCAATAGCAGTGTGCAAAATTTGGTCGTGATATCTCTTTTCGTGTCAATGTTAGAAAGTCGTCCGAGGACTTTATTGTCACCCTGTGTATAAAGTCATAGTTTTTTTTACAATACGAATTATCAACAAACTTTGTTCAGTAGCAAGTATATACATTTAGTATGGGGTATCAAGTTTCTTCTTTGAATGACTAAAAAATTGTGGTCATTGTTATTTTTCAAAGCTTAATATCTTAAAAATCATAAGATTTACGGAAAAAAATATACAAAAATTCCATCTACTTTACAGTATATTATAATTAGGGCTTTAGCACTAGAAACTGATAAAGTATAATTTTTCTGAATTTGCTACATGTAAAAAGACCAAAATTGAAAAAGATTTTTTTCAACATCATGCTGAAATTTATTGTGAATGACAGATCATCATAAATTAGCTACGGAATTAAAAGTGATCATATCGGAGTTTGCATCCTACGAGCCAAGTCGACCCTTATCTACAGCGACCTTCAGATAATAAAGCCCGCCAATTTTTGGTATGAGCCATCTGTTGAAAACGTGTCTCATTATTGCAGTGTTTCTAAAATTTTGCCCGTGAATATTTACAAAGATTTATAATTTGAACTTTCTCCTATTGTCCCTGCATTATAGTAGGCCATAATATATAGGTTTACATACCTTCAGTCAACAGTTTCATAATGTAGAAATTTCCTACATACAAACAAATTACTCCACCTAACCTAACCTATATATTAAACCTATATATTATAGTCATATCACAGTTTTGGAGGCAAAGAACAATGAATAAGTATTATAGTAGGATATCAGGCGTTTTTAATTTTATTTTTAAACCAGTTTTTAGTGGTAAGGTAAATACTCTTTGTTACGAACTCGCGTGGCGTGCAGTAGAGCCCAAACACAGTCTTATTTTTTCCTAGACTGTGGCCCAAATAAATCTGTCACCAAGCATAAACAAACAAGTCAAGTGGTAGCGATCGTCTTCCCGCGCACATCAGCTTGCCGCCATGTACGATTCATGGCGTGAGGAAAAAAAGGTGCACTGAGAAAAATTTTGTCCTGAAATACGTGGAAAATACACGTAAATAAGGGTGTGCGGGTTACCCACTGCAATCTGGACCCGGCTCAATGCTCCGGCAGTGAGGCCGCCACACGGAAAATCAGGACTTAGTTTGTCTACATAGTTATGACGTCACTGGCTATGATGTCATTACTGTCGGTTGTAAGTCCTGCCGATCAGAGTTGGCTCTCGCAATTGCAGAGACTTCTCTCAGAATATCCTACGATTCATTTTGCCTTTACCACAGTTTATCACAGAATGTACATTCCTATTCTCGTAAAATACAACCGATTTCTATGCACTGACTTGCCTAGTCTCTGCATTTACCGGTATTTTTTATTTAAAATCAGTAAAAGATGTCTGGGTTCTTCTAGCGGTCACCCATCCAAGTTCTAACCACGCCCGATGTTTCTTGACTCGTATGTTCAGGTGAAGACTGCTATATCCACTGCGTTACGGCTGCCTGTTGACAAGTGTAGTTGTTGAATAGCATCTGAAGAATTGATAAGTGTAGTTTTACGCCTAATGGTACTTCTCTACAGTGACAATTTATTGCGTGATAGAGTCTAGAGTACCCGGTATCGTACGTGTTTCCCGGTATCGGAATTTTTATAAAAAGTAATGTATATTCGTTGTGTGCATCTGTCCGTTTGTGTTACGTGGGTATGTGCCATGATGGTTTTTAATGCTTCTTGACGACTTCCACTGGAATGAAATTTGATTTCCATCGCCTGAGGAAGATCTCTCTGAGATTGAAACTGTCGTAGCCCATAATATGAGACTACAAAGGATCACTTTGACAGTACAAGGTATTTACACCATTAATAGTTACAATTTATTACCCTGACATATTTATTTGATACATTTAAAAGTGGCAGCAAATCAATGCAAGGTTATACTCGACCTGCATTGTATTTCTTACAATTCATCTTATTTAAGACTTTGCTAAAAAATACCTGAGTTATTAAAATCTTAAACAGTGCAATTACTTTTTTTTGGTAATTTTTTCGTGTAAACTATGGGCAGATAAAATTAATCTTAGGTCTAAAACTGATCAATGTGTCCTTGCAACTATTTAAAAATAAAACAATATTTAACAAAAGTAACTGCTGACAAATAAAACGATTTTATTTTCTTCAATAATCTAAGCTTTTTCTCTGAAAAATTGGAAATTTGATATTCTTTTTGTCGTTTCACTACCATTTACTTTATATTTATTTACTATCAATGGTACTACAGTAAGTAAATCTACAAAAAAACATTAATAAAATATGTATTATTGAAACCAAATGTTATTATTCAAACTTGTATCACATTAGTAAATTTTCAATCCCAAATATAAAACTAACAACACAACGGACCTAAAATCGATCCAGATTTGGTAAAAAAATTTATTCGATTCAAATAAAATATTTGATGAGAGTGCGAACTAAAACAAGGTAAAGACTAACTGCTTTTACCAAATCACATGGAAATAATTTGAAGTTCTCATCCATACACCTACCGTAAATGCAGTGGGCTGCATGCAGAAAGTAATCATGGATAAACTTATGACGTGTTTTGTGACGTATACAAACCATCCATGACGTCACTCTAATGTTTTTTCCTTAAAATCACGGTATTATTTGCCCTGATTATTTGCAAATACGGCAGTTCGAGCGTAATTGCAGAGAAATAGTTCTTAAAGAAGGACTGCGAGTCCTGCGTCTGTACTAATGCCCAAAACTCTACCGAGTCATTGAGCTGGGTCCAGACACAACACTCCTGTACGTGAGCCAAGTCCTTATTTACGTATTGCGAGTACAGATTCTAGACTTGGGGCAAAAACTCTGCTTTTCCGTTAGGATATTTTTCTCAGTGTGTGTGTACAGTCAGCTGGTATAACGTAGTTGGCTCATGCATAGGGTGACCAGATTGTCATCGAATAAAAACGGGACACTTAAACAAAACTCACCCCCCCCCCCCATCCACAATACAACACACCATACACCAAGGTGTTTAATTATATGGGGGTCTCTGTAATTTACAAATTTTGTAGTGGAACAAATTAAGTATCAAACTGTTTTTTAAGCTTTTAGTGCATGAATTTTATTCTCCATATATTGAACTTATTATAGCGCACGATTGTTACAGTTTTCCTTTAAGAATACAATAAATGGCATGCAGCCATGAAGGGTAATTTTTTTAATCGCCACATTAAAAATATAAGTCACATTTTTAAGATCTTAACATTTTATTATAAAAAGAAACAATAGTTTCTAAAAGTTAATTATGTAGGTGGTAATATATATAAAATAGTATGATCAAAAAAGTTTCATGATTATTTTAAACTTTTAGGTTCTTATCGTTAATTGTTATGCTGGGGAAACAGCTATACAACAATTAAAAAAATAAGTTCATTAAACGTTCCAAGTTTTGTCATACTTGTCACTTGCTCCAGCTAACTTTAAGAATGTACTTTTTCTCTATTTAGTAGTAGAACTGGCAACAATCCATTTTGAAGTTATATGATACTTGAAGAAGAGCTTCAAGTGTCCCTACTTCCATTCGGTTTCTTTCTTCAGCCCACCGAATGTTCATTAGTGAAAATATTCTTTCTGTATTTTCATTGTGAGCGGGAATCGCGAACAAGTATGGTTTTTATTTATAGCCTACTTTTAAAAAACGGGACATTTTGACGTCCCGACAAAGTTTTTGGGGCAACAAAACGCATTTATTTAAACATTTTATTAAATTTAATTAAATTTTCTATTTAATTAAATAAATCCAAAATATTTATGTATTTTATGCTGACTAATAGTATAACCTAAAAAAGTTAACTGTTAATATCTACAGCTAGTATGTTTCCTATAAATTAATCCATAATTAAGGAAGCAGAGAGTTTTGTGTATCCACCACCTATCAAGCTCCGGCAACACCCGTGTCGATAGAAAGACCAGTGACCAGTTCAATTGTCTACAGTCTACACAACAGTCGCGGCCACCCCCGACACGCCTCTCGATCCCTCCTTATCTAACCGACACCCTCTCTACAAAAAACATAGAGTCTTGGCTGAAGGTCATTCATCACTATGGGCTCAAGTCGAACTCGCTAATTGATAGTAGTGTGAAGCGCAAATACAGACCATGATATGTCATATTCAGGGCCGCCACGAGGCGATTGGGGGCCTGAGGGAAAAGATCTGATGGGGGCCCTTGCTTCCATGTCGAATACCAATCACATTTTCAATCATTTACTTTAATGATGAAACATATATTTGTACTGTGGTGTGAGATATTAATTTTTAAAATAACTATTGTACTCATTGTGAAATTATGTACATATTTTATTGTTCAACCGCAAAGCCTAAGATAAATAATTAAAGTTTTATTTTAGTTTAACATTAACATAACACCATAATATTTTGTAAAATTCATTGAATTTTGTTAAAATTAATCTCATGTTAACGTGTAATCATATTATTCCAGGAAAAAACATGTAAAAAACTATACCTGACCTAACTTTATAATACAATAAAGAAAATTATGGTAAACACCTCTAAATCATTCCTTTTCTGGCCTTATCCATTACAAAATCATTGATTACGTCATCACAGTTGATAGATTTGGTGCAATTATGATCAATACTTAATATTATTGATTTAAACGATTTTATCCCATTGCGGAACGTAGCTTAATTTTATTAAGGCCATCTTACTAAAGACACGTTCCCCAGAGGCAACGGACACTGGCAAAACTATCATGAGTCATAAGGCAACACAAATTTGGGGAAACCTAGATTCAAGTCTTTTACCAAATATTTTATTAAGGATCTTTAAAGCTGAATTCACACTTCTGTCTATTTTTACCACACCACTATTAACTGTTCTCCAATATCTTTTTAATTCTTTGCTTAATTCAGCCTGGTTTGGTGAATAAGTAGCATGATTCTTTGGAATAGGTTTTTGCAGTGCTGTCTTGATTCACTGTTCACTATTGTTTTACTGTACACCAAACTCAATCCTTTAATCATGCAAAAAACCTTATCATTCACTATGTAAGCTATAAAATGTAAGCAACGCTGCGAGTCAAGAACGTGCGGGGAACACTCGGAACACTGCTGATAAGGACCTAGTCAGTTTTAGTGGAGGCGGTGAAAACAAAACTCAAAATATCGTTCCTCCGAATAATCCACTGACTGAAGACTAGCCCGGCAGCGTATTTACAATCCCCCTACGGGTTCAGCGCGCCGAACTCGGAGGGGGATTGTTATGCCCACGCGCGGCGAGTCACCACAATCCCCATACGGATTCAGCGCACTGCCGCGCCCCTCCCGCACCCCGCACACCACCATCGCTTGCTCAGGTGCAGGATGTGAATTGAATATATTTCATTTATCCCTCGTTTGTTTGTACAATAGAGTTGTCAACAAGCCTACTATTAAAACAACTATCATCTGTTTAACTTTGATATTTGTTCTGATATAAAATCCTAATAGTTTTTCTTGTTGTAAAAGCAAATGATAGGCCTACACTCTGTAACTAATTTCATCCAGATTGTAAAGTAGGATTAATTTTGTATACCGATGATGAGTCGATATTGTTTTGTTAATTTACTGACTCACTTTCCAGTTTTGTAATAAACAATAGTAGAAATAATAAATAAATAATTACTAGAAATATTAATGTTAACAATTTTTATAGCTTTTTGTCTGCGTTAGCACGATATAGGCGGATATAGCGGTGGCGAAGCGTGCGGTAATCACTGGATTTTTATTTACGATAGATTTTTGATTATTCAGGAAATTGGAAGTTACCGCATATTTATTTTATGTTCTTATCGCATATTTATTCAGAATACAATTCTTAAATTAAACAAAATTATTTGGCAGGTACACCAAATAACCTACTTTGAGGGATCACCCACATTATAGATATATTTGTCAATAAGGAGTTCTAACATAAATCTTCTTGGTTAAATTATCTTAATCGTTATCTTTTTAGTTTCTAGTAGTATTTTGTTTACATCCCTAAAACTATCTTTTTGAGTGAAAAAAGTTAAATTATTGTGCTCAAGCAACACTGCAGACCTCGGACACCTTTTTTTAGGCTGCGTGAAAAATGTATTGTTCATTATTAATCTTTTATATCGGCAATTTTTAGGCAAATAAACTATGTGAAAAATTAATAGATGTGCGATGCAAGGCAATTAAAATAGAATAACATCGGCTACAATTTCCATTAGTCTAATGTACCGATGTAGTGATTTATTCATGTCAACTCTAGTAGTAAACTTTCAAAGAGGTAGTAAAACATAATTGTTTTACTGGTAATTCTGGTTAACCAGTAATCCAGTAACTCAGCGTTAAAAAGTAAGTAACGATAATGATGTGTTTAATAACATTCATTTTTAAATAGCAACAATCACGCTTTTTAGAAATAAACGGCAAATTGGAAAAGATTTGTAAAATATAATTTTGAAACTCAGGTAATTCGATTTTTATGAGCCATTCCTTACTCCTTTAAAGTTAGAGAAATATATTTTTTCAAACGGTAAATTAGTTTAAACTTCACGTTTTAATGCGAAACTACAAGACACCAATTACTTATAAGGCGTTTGTAACGTGTTCCGCCTTCTGGATTTAAAAAAAAGTATATCCCACGACATGTATTAAAACGACCTTCATTTTATTTTATTTTATTTTAGTACAATAGAATGATCCGCTCCTAAGATATCAGGTTCCAAACTCAACCTCAACATTTTTCCCAGACTGTTGGAGACTACTACTGAAAATACTCTCATTATAGGAAACTCACAAAAAAACTATATTGATGGAATCGACCTTTGTTTCTTAAAATATACATATTTAAGGAAAATTAGGGAAATCAAAAGAAAAGATGTGCCGTGTGTAGGTAACTCCCACCACGGCCGAATCCAATCGCCAGGCCGCCGCGGCACCGGCGCCGCAGGGAAATTCCCTGCAAGGTAGGCCTACGTGGCGCGAGGGAGCGATCTCACGCACTTCTGCATCCAAGCCAAGCCCCTCTTTATTTATTTTTAAGTTTAAGTTTTGGTAGGCAATATTGCTAAATATTAGCTATATGTCATTCTTCCGTATACTGTAAGTTAGAGGTATTAGAGGTATTTCAATCCAGACTCAAAATAAAAGACCTTTACAAAAATCATAGCAAAACTATTTTTCTAGCAACGGCAAAAATTTGAAACTTGTAAACATGTTGTAAAACATATTTTCTACAATCTATTAAAGTTTTATAGCGATTGGACTAGTAGTTTATACGGTATAAATTTTCTAAGTGTGCCAATGTATGAAAACCGCCAAAAAACCGTACTTATTTCATTCAACCTGCCTAAACACTTTCTTAAAACCAAACAAAAATTTTTAAACATACATCGATAAACGCAGAATAAAATTTATGAAATAACGATGCCGTTTGTGTTTTCTACCTCAACTGGTTACGTTGTAGTTTAAATTCAAACTCGAGTACCTAAACTTTTTGACCCGAGAGCAGCGCCGAGCGCGAGCGGCTGAATCCGTAGGGGGATTGTACACCTAAAGGGCCGTAGACGCTCGGGGCACAACAATCCCCAACTGGACTCAGCCACCGGCTGAGTCCGTAGGGGGATTGTAAATACGCAGCTCGGCAAGATCTGCCCAGTAAATCTTCTTAATTTTTTTATATTTGTTTCCTGAATGTGTGTATGCTTTTTCTTCAAAAAAAGTTTTAATTGCCCGCTGCAGTGGTATTGTGGTATTTATACTAACATGTATAATTACCGCGGGGTCGGAGCCCCTCAGGGGCCCTGGGAGCCGGGGGCCTGGGGAAAACTGTCCTCGTTGTCCCCCCCCCCTCGTTGCGGCCCTGTGTCATGTAATTTCAAAGAAATTACCTGTTTATATTCTGGTATTTGTTTGTTCAATGATTTTTTTTTCTAGGCAACACCACTGTACATTTGTATCCATACATTTGAAAGCCAAATTTTTCGTTGACTAATTAATCACAAATTCTCAAAACCAAGTGAGGCTTGGACTTTGAAACTGGGCACAAACTCTTTATAGGTTCTAGATGAAAGGGTTTTAAGATATTTACTCTTAAGAGGTTAAAAATACTGTACATCATATCAATTTAAATATCCGAAATTCTATTTTTTAACTGTGTATGCCTATAGAATAATTTCAAGGGATAAAAAAATACAACTCAAATTTATCAAAACTGAAGATTGCCATTGGTTTGGCCAAACAATAATTGAATCATTGAAACAAGAAATAGGACAAACTAATTTAGAAATATGATCATCGCTTTGGCACACGCGAAAGCGTTTCGAATTATAGAACACATTTCCCATGTGAATGAAATAAACGGGAATCGAAAGCGAAACAGTAAGACTCAATCTTTGAGTAATTTTTCCTACTTCACTTAGTTAATTTATGACCGGTTAGCTCCTGCTCTGGTTTAGTAGTTAGCATTGTATAAAGATTCTAGAGGTTGATCCAATAATTTTTTCAGATAAAATCCGAAATTCAGATATTCCATTATTTTATTCCATCCCGCTTTACGCCGTTCTTTCCCTCTTTCCATCCTTCCTCCGTTCATTGCTTCCTTCCATCTCTACCTCCCGTCCTTCCTCCCTTCTCCCCTCTATTCTCTTTTTCATTCTCTCCCTACCAAGAATGAATATGAGAATATAATATGAGCTCCTCCCTCCTTTCGTATTCTCCCTTCTTTTCTCTCCTTCCTGTTTTAGGAATTGGCTGATCGAGCAACTTGGGCTTGGGAGTAGAATCGGTCACCTGACTCGACCAATGTAAACCGGCCAAGGGTGAGGAAAGAGCCCTACATACGACAATGTAATGTCAAGCATAAACAAGCCAAATCGGCCGACTTCCCGCGCAGAGCAGCTTATTTATTGTTGTCAAGCCACACAACTCTGATATACTGATATCAACCAGCCAGAGCGGCTGGAGACGATGAAGTACGATGGAAATAGGCTCCAACCATGTTTTCAAACTGAAAGGGGTAAAGGATCGATTCAGAATTACATCTGGAATTGGGGAATTGCTTATAAATTTGACTATAGTATACATACAGCTCGTGCCTAATGAGCCATAATGTTAAGGGGTGTATATAGATTTGGAAACGAAACGGAATTATTCCCATCATGATCAACAAGCTTTAATCCAATTTCGGATAGTTAAATCATTTAAAAAAATACCATGGCAATGGACATGCAAACAGAATTTCTGTCACATTTCCAAAATTGCAGTGTTTTATTTATATACCAAATAAAAATACATCATATATTGAAAAAAAATCGCAAAATCGATTTTGGATTGGCTTTGGTGCGTTTTTCTTAGCTAAACAACGAGTAATATTAATCAAAGTTATTTACCTTTTGTAAATATGCCTTGAGGTGTCAAAATACGTTTCTTACGCTGTACGCGTTTCCGGTGCGGATCCTTTAGTTCGGCATGCCGCGGTATTATATGTTTCGTGTGTGTCGGTATTTTAAGTGTACGTGTGAATGTACTGTTTCTTGTACTTTTATGTGCAATTTTAGCAAAATTGTTTCGACAACCATTGAAAAATGGGGCTACAACTACGCTGCTGAAGATAGACTGTCGTTAGTCCGAAACGCGTACAGCGTAAGAAATGTATTTTTGACACCTCAAGCCATATTTACAAAAGGCAAATAACTTTGATTAATATTATAGGTGTCAAGGCTGTTTTTGAATTAAACGAGTAATATCTCATCGAAGAAAGCTATAGTAACAGTGAACGTGTTTTTGTTTTGTTTAAACATGTACCTTAAGGTTCATCTTGTAGCTGTATAGTATTTTTTTTTGTAAATAATAATACCCCTTTTAGATTGAGGTTTATTTGTTGATCGTTCCTATTTTCTCTTACAATTTTAGTTCGCAACATTTAAATACAATATACTACTCAAATTCATGGACAGGGTGATTATACCGTGTGCCCCAAAAGTGTCAGCCAGTTCAACAACTTTAAAACAAAACAAAATTAAAGAGTTCGGGTCAAATGAAACACTAATTTTGGCGTGTTTGTCATATCTTCCCCTGTACCCAGATGCGTTTTTTGAGGGGGTTGACCCCAAATTTTTTAATACAAACCGCTATCGATTAAACATTAATATTGGAGGGTTTAATAAAAGTACTACAAATCCAAGTTTATTATCATGCCCCTTACCAAAGTCACAACAGCCCCCAGCCGTTTGTATGGAAAAGTACGCTATAGTCCAGTAAAAATACTGTTTAACCAAGAACAAATTGCAACACGAGCGTTTTTAACGGGATTAAGTTAAAATATGTGTATAATGACATAATCAAAATCGAAAAAGCGGGCCACGAGAAACCCCTTGAAATTACGTTTCAAAATAGCAGTGTTTTAAACATTGGGATTTATTTTTAAAAACAGCAGTGTTTTAAACATTGGGATTTATTTTTAAAAACCACTCGGTAGCATTTTTATCTAAATGTTTCGAAATATTGACTTGAAACTACCTCGATTAATTTTTGGGTAGCTATAGTCCTGAATTTTGAAAGGGTACTATTTTCAGCCGCCATCTTGGATCTGCCATATTGTAATTTGATGGGAAATAAATAGATAATGACTACAATTATTTCAAAAACATAGTATGTAGAACTTTATTTTAACCTAAATAAAGGTTAGTTACAATGATACACAATGTTGTTAGCACAGTCTCCACCTAAATTCTTACTCAGTGATTAGCAATAACATTAAACTGAGGAGTATTTTATGAAGGGTAATTTATTATTGTTTAAAGTGGTGCCTATGATTTTGTTTATGTTGTTTATGAATTCAAGAAAATAACACAATACTGTACTTTTTACCTGTATTCTGGGTTTCAATGCTCCACACTTTTACGACAAAAGGAAATACCACAAAAAATTCAACTTTTTTACGTACCATAGTTTTGTTTACAATTTATTCAACAAGAAAAACAATGAGTACATTTTATAACATGACATAAGTTAAATAACGGCCAGTGTTTGCACTAAAATAAGGAAAATAACGACCAAATATAACTACAACTAGAATCGAGTAGTTAATCCCAGAAATTGGTTAATCTGGAAGCGAAAATTCGAATCCCAACAAATTCACTGCAAGGTAATTTCGGTACTCTTTTAATGTTGCTTGATGTTATTCCTGAATATCGTTTTCTTTTCTGTGAGGAAAATAGCACCTCGACCAATCTGGAGATATTTTCACTTAACAGTTCATTTTAATCGACATTGATCATGGAAGTCCCTGAATCTTTATTATAGGCATAAATTTATTCATAACAACTTTTGTTGCGCTAAATGATGTTATTTCGAAAAAAGTTTATTGTATTCCTGGACATGAGTTCAAAAATGTACTGTACTTTCAAAAAACTATCGGCAACCAACGAATACGGTAGTTCTAGTGATGATGGTAGTCTACAACTGGTGTATCTTGAATAGACTACTGGTGCAATACAGTCCAGACAGGGGCTTTATTTTTTAAGTTTAATTAATGTCGTGCAATGTGCTCACCCAACACCCATTTTACAACAGATACGATCCTGTAAACGTATTGATTGCTATTTTATACTTGAATGCAGCTCGATGTGAATCAAACTCAAAACTTGTACGTTGTTGACTTCGATTCCATCGATTCCGTTCAATTTCATTTTGCTCTTCGCGATGTCCGTTAGTTTGACACACTCTTACGTATTGTCTTCGTTTTGCAGCATTGCGGGTTCTACGACCTACGTTGGTACGTCTGTGGCATTTTGGAATCAAAAATGAATAAAAACTCGATATAAAATCAAACTTTTAATATAATGCGCAATTGCGCACTAACTTTGATGAATAAACACTTGTCAAAAATGTGTCTGAATAAACTTAAATCGGTTTAACGCTCCGATCGAATCTTTAGTGCCCTGTACAATGTTTTATGAACTGTCAAATGGGTATACGAGTGAGTGCCTCAGTTCATCCCTAAAAAGTTATATACAAAAGTTTTCGGCTCAGGTTTCACCTTAATCCCTTGCCTTATGCTCATGGATGTTAACATATTGTAGCTTTGGATGTCAACAACGCTTTGTTGTTATTGAATAAGATAGCCATAACGGTTATATATTTTCTGTAAAAAAAATTTAAATAGCGATTCATTAAAAAAAATAAAACTTGGTAGAAGCCTATCCGTTGACACTGGGCTATTTTATTTGATTATACAGATTAATGACTTTTAATACATTATCATATTGTAAAGATGAACTGAAATAACTTAAATAATTGTCTAATCAATTAAAAAAAAAACAAATAAACCAGTAACAATATGGGAATTACAGTTCGCGTATTACAATATCTCCGGCTATGGCTAGTACGCTACTAACCTTATCATGTGATATTTTAAACATATGATTTTGGTAAACACAGCGCATGACAAACAGCAGGACTGTAGAATAATGTTATCAGAAAAGTACCCCCTCTCCTCCCCGCGCCTTGCAACCAGCTGACTGTCAGCCGGAGATATAATGCGCGAACTGTGAAATTTTACGCTGTTATTAAATTATCCCTTTCTTTAAAAATGCCTGCGTTTCAAACATGTTAGAGTAGGATTCACGTAAGTTGGCCAAAATGAAAGTAAACAAACTATTATCTTTTTACGAACTTAACCATAAAATCCAGCTGTGCTGAAAACATTGTCAACGAACATCTGTTTTAGTATAGCACTTGCAGTAATGAGAAAGTTCTGATGCAATATTGCATCTGAAAGTTATCTCAAGCAACTTAAAATATTACTGAGGTGCTTTCCCAAATAAAGTATTTTTTAAAAGGGAGAGGGCGTGTCATGGATGCGGCATGATTAATAGCCTTAGATTTTCTTTTAAAATAATATTTACAAAGAAAAATTGCGAGTTTACGATTAGTCAGTACTACTTGCTGTAAGTCAGCATCTGACAAGAGAGATTGTTTCATATTGCGGTCAAAACTTGGCCTAGGAAAAATTAACAAGTAGTTAAACTAACTAAACTAACTAACTAAAATACATGTAAATCAAGAAATAGATTCAAATTAAACTTCACAGTTATGTAAAAAGGTTGGATGAAACTGGAAAATTCTAAAAATAGGCGATATTATAAACATTCTATAACCTATACACAACATTGTAAACAAACGCAACTTGACGATTTGACAGTTGGGAGGAAATGTAAACAAACACCATGTGTAACCAATAATGTTTTCAATGTGATTTGTATAAAAATTTTTGATGAGATGATTAGTCTTTGGCCAACTTAGGTGAATCCTACTCTAACTAATTATAGATTGACAGCTGATTAAATAATTTGTTTAAATCTTAGGCCAATAAAATTTTGAACTATCAGCTGTAGTGTAGGATACTCATTACTTTCACTCTACTCCGACTGCTTCGGATGTAAATAGTTCCCTTATTTGTACAGGAGCTGAGGGGGGTTAAGCTAGATATAATGCGAACATCATGAAAGTGCATGAAAGTGTAGCGCAATTCTATTGTTGTTTATTATAATATGGACCGATGTGATGAAAATTACGTATGTCGCCTGTTTCCCTAGTGGTCGATAACTTGGAGAAAAGGGGGCAAACATGGCGGGGGACGCCATGCGTTAAAACGCAGATATCTCGAAAACGATAAAGAATAGAAAATAGGTAAAAACGTAATTTTAATATCTTAAAGAAAGGCAACGAAGATGGGTATTTGGTCTGAGGTCGTATCTCAAATAATAAACGAGTTAAAAAAAATCATTCAAAAATTAACATTTGGACGGTTTGTCAACGAATGTAGAATTAATTTGTAGATGTCACAAAAGGTGTAACCAAGTATTTTTGTTGGTTTTTTTAATATGGGCTTTGGGATATAAAACACACATATCGCCTATTTCCCAGCTAGTCGACAATGTACACCAGGGGGGGGCAAGTATGGCGGGAAGCGCTTTGCCTCGAAACGACTTTATCTCGGTAACGGTAAAAAATATAAATTCATTTAATTTTTTTTTTAATAGAGTCATTTTAATCACAAGAATATGGACAACAATAATGGCTATAAAGTCCGAGGTCGTATCTCGAAAAACAAAAGTGTTATTAAAAAGTAAACATTGAGCTTTGATTGTATTTAGACAGTTATTTTTAACGAAAGTATAATTAATATGTTAATGTTACGAATAAAACTAATTAAATATTTTTATTTATTATTGAAACACAGACTGTGGACAACATGCATGTCACCTATTTCCTGAGTGGTCGACAACGTCGGGGGAGGAGGGCGAATATGGCGGAAAGCACTATTCGATGAACCGACTATTTTGGCAAAGGCAGGAGATAAACCGTAGGTGAAAACGTCATAATCACAAAAATACTGCCACTAAAAATCACTATGAACTATACGTAATGTATGTTTAATAATAATACTATCATTGTTAAATGTTATGTTAAAAATCCCTAAAGTTTACGAGGTTTGAACAAAAATTAACACACTGTATATGTTTTCAAACATCTAAAATACATTTCCAAATAAACACCTGTAAGATGAGACGTTTTAAACAAGAATAATATTATAGGAAATAGGTGTGTAGGTTTGCTGCTACATGAATATAAAAGGTGCGTCAATCGTCAAGTCGTCTTTAAAGACGTTCACCACTATGAAGTTTATAAGGAGGCTTAAATACAAAAAATGGCCGCTCACTTCAATGACTCAGTAATACTATAAACTCGTTTTTCAGTAAATAATGACAATTTTTTTGTTCCTATTCTATAAAGTTCACAAAATCGCTTCCCACAGCAGGAGTGTTAGCTACCTTTAAAACCGATTGAAGTCAAATAGAAAAAAAACATCGACATAAAAAATAATTATTGTTGTTTCCATTTTAAGATAGACTGAAGCAATCTCTGGGTGACAGCTGGGTGCTGACAGGC
The DNA here is from genome assembly GCA_035578135.1 of Flexamia atlantica. Classification (NCBI taxonomy): domain Eukaryota; kingdom Metazoa; phylum Arthropoda; class Insecta; order Hemiptera; family Cicadellidae; genus Flexamia; species Flexamia atlantica. The sequence continues at coordinate 42,810,624 of JAQJVK010000009.1, forward strand.
CGGCGGGATCGTGGGCGGGGGGGGGGAGTCACGTGGGCACTACTACCGCCGCGCCGCGCCGACGCGACGCCGGCCGTGGCTCTTGTGACAGTAAACCTATGACTTCAACTTTCGGTACAAAATCTTGATTTTTAAATTGAATATCAAAGAGATAAAAATAAGAAGTCATATACTAGCTATCCCATGTCGGTGGGGCTAATATTAAATGAGTTTTAGCTTATATAACAGCCCTTATTTTCACAGGTTTAAATTGATTTTTGAACAAATCTGAACACAATACTTAGTGTTTTATTTAACTAAATTACGAAATAAATTGTAATAAGACATTTTGGTGATTGCAAGTAAGGCCTGGAGGCTAGTAAAATGCAATAAAACCTAGTTGGAACTACTTATTAAGGCAAACTTGATGCCGTTCAGGTTAGACACATACAATAAACGTCAGTATTTTTTACAGTCCCAACTTAAATTATCACTGTGTTGGGGTTGCCTACCTAGTTTACAGCTTATTTTCAAAATATTATGTGCCATAAAATAAAAAATACTTTTAACAAGTAAATTTATTTTGTATATTTGAATGTTAGCTTCAGCAATTATCTCAAAAAGGCTTAATATGATTCAATTTCGATACTAATTTACCTGTGACACATGACATGTACTCTATGTAGGCAGCAATGCATTTTTGTATGACATATTTTTATTGGGAAATCGTTTGAAATTCAAAATACCTGTAAATTTATCTTATGGGTTACCCATTTTGACACTAAAATCGTACATAATTAATTGATTTTTCCCATTGATACATTTAATATTTTACAATTAAAGACCGTGCTAATTCTACGGAAATAAAAATTAATAAATTTTTTGTAGCTAAAGTCAAGTGGCCGACGATTACCCAGATACTACCGGGTGTGCAAACCGGAAGAGAATAGGTGTGGTCCATAATGATTCACGCAGTAGAAACAGTGACAACAGTTTTGGCGGGAAAAGAGAAAGGGACGCGGGCGATAGAAAAATTCCCTTTCCTGCAAGCCTGCTTATTTAGTCGGGAGCACCTAACTGGAGCAAGCCATGAGGGGTAGAGTGGGCTGTGGTGGGGAAGAGGAGAGGGAGCGCTTAATTTGCTCTGGAAGGTCCAGTTAAGTGTACCTAGAAATGTGCTCTTTGGGAGCCGTTAATTGGTTCTGGATGCTAAAAAGAGCGGTTAACTGGCTCTGGAGAAAGCTATGGATATATATATATATATATATATATATATATATATATATATATATATATATATATATCTAGAAATTTGAACGAATGGTGTTTTTTGCTTCTGGGGGCCCCAAAACAAAAAGTTATTATGGTCTTGGCTTAGGTCTTACCATGAGACCTACGGTAATAGCTTCTTCCCTATAGGGGAAATTCGCTAAAATGTACAAAATTATGTCAGCCACCTACTATATTTTTGTCAAATGCCACTTAAGCTATTTGCGATGTACAAACCGCCCAAAGTAAAATATCGGTTTATCTGTCTAATAAATAAATAAGACCCTTCTCAAACTAAAATCTAAAAACTCATTATAGACATTTAATTTCGAGTACATGTATATCCACTAGAAACGGAGTTTCAAAATTATAATTAATTAGGTGATGAAGATTTCAATTTCAAAAATATACCATTACAAGAATAATTTTGCCATATCGATAGGTTAGAGACCCGATCTTTAATGTGATTGATAAAGGTTTGGGAAATATGTTTTTGGCCAAGGCACTTAGACCTACCATTTACTTTTTCTTAGAGTTTTCGGTCTATTTTCAAAAACGCACTGAATTCATATTAATGTTAAGTCGAAAAGCCGAACTTAGAGTTTTTTTGGTTTTATATCCCGGTTTATGTCTCATTCTCTGAATTGGGAAATGGGTGAAAGCCAATTCATAACATTTGCTAAGCACAAGGGAAAGAGGAAATGTTACACCTTGTAACGTGCCTTTAAGAGGCCTAGGTAAAGTTCAAATTCACTCCAAGTTGACTGGTGAAAGTTCGGATGTCGAGAAATAATACACAAGTTTCAAAATAACAAGTTTATTAATATTTCAAAAATTCATATAAATATCACAAATACATCACAAAGCTTCATTAGGCATAAACATTTTAATATTTGTAGGAAGATAAACCTCTAGATGATAAGGTCAAAAGTTGGCCAAATGCCGGAGCGAATCATAAAAAAAAGCAACAAGTTTCTTCGAAAATTCAAATTAATTCAACAGACAAATAAAGTTAAGTTATAACCATATTTAAGACTTTACCACAAATTAACATAGGCCTACAGTGAATAAAAAATATTTAAGTATCGAGGCAAAAAATTCAAAATTACAAGTTACAAAAAATTGACAAGTAACATTAAAATCCAAAATTCAAATCGCTTAATTCTTTCACATATAATTATTAATTAATTAGTCCTAATAAATATTTTGACTGCATGATAAATTTAATTTTTTTTAAGACCAAAATATAGAAAGGGCTTCTTCAAAATAAACAGCTATTGGATGCCAGACTAGATTTTACCTGACAGAGCAGCCCCAATATAAAAATTACAAGTCAGGTCTAAAATAATAAATTGATTTAAATTCAACATTTACATCAATTACTGTTAAAACACTTAATATTCTTTAAGTTAGCCCGGGTCGTGGGCCTAGGCCAAGCCCACTAGAGGGGAGTGCTGAAATCGGAACTAGCCCCCCGAGCGGAAGAGGACCGATCCCCCGACCCGGGACTAACCTCAACCTAACCTAACCTAAAAAAAATATTTAGCCTACATAATGTAACACCTAATCACAAAATAGTTAGCCTACATAAATTCCACAATCACAACAAATACTACATTGACACTGAAAATAGGTTAGGCCTACTGTAAATCATTCTTGCATCGCTGATCCGCTGAACCAAAGTCCATAAGCACTTCGGCCGAATTAATTAATTTCCAAGTTTAAAAATGTTTTTTGATTGGCTGCTGAGTTTGGGTGAATAAAGTCCATTGGTGAAATGCAATTACAGAAATTTGGCTAGCCAGATTTAATAAATTTTTAACTGCAGTTAATTTCAAAAAAAAATTTCAAACTGTCACTGTGAATAGAACTGAGTTTATGGGCCGTTGTTTGAATTGGAATTTCCGGCTGCATGCAGAATAAAGGATGGAAATGACCTGTGTAATCGGAGTGAAGCGCAGAGGTCCCAAGGTTGAATGCCCACTGCCACAGGTCAGTTGAAGTTCAGGTCTACAGGTCAGCCGATCAGCATCGTAGGCCGACGCCAGGAGGAGCGGTGTCACGTCAGCGAACTAGGATGTCGTAGTCACATCTCGGTGTCATGTTGGATTTGGGTCAGTTCCGGGAGCCCCAGCAGTAATGGTAGATTTAACACATCGTTCTCTGAAGGTCTGGAAGATGGTGAAACCAAGCCAATATAATTTTGGCAATAAACTTCATGATGAAGAACGTTAACCTCCGAGGTGTAGTATCTTCGCTGCCCGATGTCTGTGTCCCGACTGGCGACTGGGTCGATGCAGTTCTAGAACCCAGGTCGATTCACTCCAGTTCAAACCTGATGAGAACGCTGGCCGTCCGAAAACTTTGACCCCCCCCCCCCTTTCTCGGCACAATCCGTCTGTCCATTGTTCGCTCGTTTTGAACTCAGCGGCTAAACGACTGACAGTGTCGGGTGGAAAACTTTTAACACGGCACAACCTTCTCACTACAATCTAGGGTGGAATTACTAGCTGCACCTTAAGGGTGTAATTGTACGCCAATGGCCCATAACCCAAATCACTCCATTTGATAACTATTCCTAAAAATTGCACATGGCATAATATGAATGAATTAAGATTAGTCATTTTTTCAGCGGGCGAAGCTGCGGGTAAATCTGCTAATTTGTTTATATTTGCCAGATGTTTCTTGGTGCCAGATGGTCAATGAATTAGACTTTTGCATGTATTTTAAATACAATACACTATATAAAATGCTGCAGTACAAATTAGTCATTTTTTCAGCGGGCGAAGCTGCGGGCATATCTGCTAGTTTGTTTATATTTCCCAGATGTTTCTTGGTGCCAGATGGTCAATAAATTAGACATTTGCATGTATTTTAAATACAATACACTATATAAAATGCTGCAGTACAATTACAAATTTTACTTTATGTTTTAATATAACACAAATAAATCACTGACTAGAAATAATTAAAGGTCTTCTTTATAACAGCTGTTGTTGAAAGAGGTGGAGTATGCAACTGTAAACTATTTATTTTATCTACAGTATTTTTTAAATTTTCGGGACGACTTTTCCACTTTTTTGTTCAATATAGATCCTAACAGATTTAGTCAGCATTTTCAAAAATTGCTGGGTCGGCATTTGTAATTTTTATTTATCAAAAGTAGACCCTAAAAACTTAAGAAAATTATATTTTGACAATGAATATAATTTCTAGGCATGTTCTATGGTTTTACCCACACATATCCCTTCATGAAGCAGAAAAATGTTCTTAGAATTCGCTGAGTGCGCAGGTCTGCTAGGATAGGGATAAATAATATTAGTCCTTCCTAAGGGCCACTCTATACTATAGATGCGAGCAGTTTCAACGCCCCGCCGAAAAAGCCAATGGTGCCCCATGATCATCATCAGGGCAAGCTCAGGTCGTGCGGTAAGCAGAAATGACCATAAATGCTTCTCGGTGTTTGACTTAGGTGTAAGCTAGTCTAGGTAATCTCGCTTCTCAAGCGTGTGAGTGCAATCCTCTCCACTTCATAGCAAGACCAACTGGGCAGCCGACACAAACAGCACTTGCAAGAGGGAGGACGCCGATACTGGGCATGAGCCTACCGAGGGCAGCGACACTCTTGGGGCCTTTGTCGGTGGGGGCTGGATATGATCGTATTTTTAGTAAAGACAGGCCCTTTAGACAGGGATAGGATACTCCCGTTTCAGCAGGCCTGAGTACTAAGTGAATCTTTAAAAACATTTTTCGGTTTCATGAAAGAACACTTAACATGTATAAAGGAATATGTTTTTACAAGAAGAATGTATGAAAAAATCAAAACTATATTTTTGAAGAGTGATTCCGTACGTTGTATTTTTATCGTGGGCGAAGCCACGGGTACTGCTAGTACAGTATATTTGTTCGAATGTACTGTCACTACTGTTCAATGCTAACTCAATAGTAATTCAAATTCGCATGTCTTTGTGTTATACCTGTAAACATGTACTCGAATGAAATTAAGTATTTTGATACATGCGAGTTTCATTTATAAATACTAGAGATCGCCAGTGGTCGAAAATTCGACCAATTTTTTAAATCAAGAAATAGGGATAGCTAATTTTGAACTTTGCATACACCAATGCGTTTCACAATACATTTCATATAGTACACATTTTCCATGTAAACACATAATAGAACCAAATGGGAACCAAAAGCAAAAGAGAAAGACTCAATCTTTGACTAATTATTTTGCCTCGCCACTGGCACATATTTATGATATGGTTTTTAGTAATTAGTATTGTACAATATTAAGATTCTATGTTTATTTCTTTAACACTGAGCTGGTTATTGATACAGAGGACGGTAAAAATTCAGTCATCAAATCAGTTTATCCCATACACCCCTTACTACAGTTCTCTCCATCACTCCCTCCATTAATTCCTTCCCTTAATCTCTATGTACTTCCTTCCTTTCGACCTTCTTTCTACTTTTCATCCCTTTTCTCCTTCATCCTCTTCTTACCATCTCTCGTCCCTCCTTTCCTACCTTTTAGGTCTGAAATAATAACACCTAACATTTATGTGCCTAGTTATTATTTGAGACCTAAAACTCCCCTTCAAAAGTTTTCCCCTCCTTCCTTGCCCTTAGGACATTTTCCCCTCCTTCCCTCTTTCCCTATCATTATCACTAAAATATTACACATATTTTACGCATTAGAGAATGCGTAAAAGATGTGTAATATTTTAGTATACAAAAGTAATAAAACACAATAAACACCAATAAAACACAATTCAAAATGTGTGTTTTATTGGTAGAGACCAATAAAACACAATTCAAAACACAATTTGAATATAATGTCCATCTGTACTGCAGGTGCACGACAGTACATCGGACGGTAGAGACTCAACTTCATGTTCTTTTTTCTTCCCTTTTTATCAGCTAATTTTTATCTCTTAATCTTATTAAAGTGAGCAAACTTTATTTGAAACACATTCAATCTTCTCTAAATAGCCCTGGATTTCAATCAAATACTATATTTTTACTCCATGCCCCAATAAAATATGTGGCTTGAAATTGTTTAAAAATAATAGTTTGTTTGGATTTTTTACTGGACAAATACTAACTCGTGTCATTAATGAATTCCTTACATTTGTTTATTGCTTGATAAAAACTTATTATTGTTTGGGTTTTATATCTCATGAGATGACAGAAAAAACAGCGTAAATGTTTGCCCACTTTTCGCCCTCACATAATATTTCTACATCTAATCTTTACTCTACGAAAAATAGCATGTGATAACAGCTACATATCATGACAAAAGCACAGTTCTGTTTTGTTTTTCTATCACCAAAACAGCAACTCATAAGACCAATGTCAATTTTTTTGAAATTTTAAATTCAATTTTCTACTTGTCTAAAAGACTAATATAAATTTCAATGGGATTCTGCACATCTACAGGAAAATACAATTCTATCGGTGTGCTTAGACTTTCGCTAGGATGCACACTGGCTGAGAAAAAAGGAGTACAAAAACCTTATGGAAAAAATGCTTGTCTATTAATATAAAGATGTTTCTTCTTTTCATTTTTTTTTAAGAGGGTGGCGGCCTCTTTTTCACCTTGCCTTTGCCCCGCCCACATAGACTATTGATCTGTGCGTGGGACGTTATCAAGCAAAGGCAAGGAGAGAGCCGGTACAGTACAAGGATAAACAGTACTGCTAAAAGTATGCGACAAGCTCGAGTCTCGAACCTCCGACGCTTCGTAGCCACAGTTCCGAGGCCGAATGTGCTACCGCAGCTGCGCCAACGACTCACTCCCTTATAAAAATTAAGGTAATTTTAAAGTTAGTTTAAAAAAGTTAAAATATTATATCGATTTATTTTCAAAGGTTGGCCTGATCAGTAGTGTTTTTTTAGTCTCAATTTTAATTGTGGTGATTTAACTCTGATAAGTGATCTAATAATATTGTTTAAACTGAATGACAAACTGTCTGATTTTGGCTCGGTCCCTGCGCTCAACCACAGTTTTGCAGGTACATATTTTTCACTCGTATTACGTTGTAATATAAATGAATGTACTCAATTATGTGAAAAAAAGATTGATTCATTTATTTATTTATTTATTTCAAATCAGATTTGTAGGACATGACCAAGTTATGCTCGGTTGATCCAAAACTGTTTTATAAATATTGACCGCGACAGAGGCTGAGGGGGACTTGATGCGAGATTGGCGTTTGATGCGGTAACCCGGCCTCTCGCGTAGTTAACCTGCGCTCAATCAAATAGTCGCTTTGACAGACGAACCTGCTATTAGTCCAGTAACTGAAGGTAAAAAACGGCGAAACTGGAGAATTTTCTCGGACAGCACCGATTTGCATGAAAATTTGGATTTTGGCTCTACTTGGCCTCTACTTCAAAGTTAAAAAGGTTTTAAGGGTTGCTTTTTTTTAAAGGGGTAAAAACATCCCCTAATAAAATATTAATAAAAATGTTATAAAATATATTTAACTATTGAAGAAATATCGTAGAAATGGTCCAATCGCAATGACATTTGGCATGGACGTGTGAATTGATAGTTATTAGAATAAGAGGCAAAATCAGCCATATTGGTCTACTGGAAGGAGGGTAATAGAGGGGTTTTTACCCCTAAAAAGGTTTTTTTTGGGGGTTATCACATAAAAAATAAAATAAAACTAATTTTTGTTTACATTATTGAATTCAGCTTGGGAAAACAAACAATTTAGTATTTTGGATCATTGACCTAACCCATTGGTTACCAAGATATTGATATTGGTAAACACAAGATAATGATAGTGGTAAAACACAGTACATTGTCCCATGAATGTTAACCTTACAGCAAATAAATAAAATTATATATCTTGCTTATTTCCAAACATATCATAATGAAACTTGGTAGGTGGCTTGATCTGGTTAAGATCTACCACAGCTTAGCTTTAAATCGCCAATTTTTAACAATCCCGCAGCAGCAAACCTGCGTGCTCAACTTACAATGTTAAACTAATGAGAAATAAATAAAATTGTTTTCTTGCTTAATTCTCAACGTATCATAATAGAACCTGGTATGCGGCTTCATTTGGTTGAGATCCACGGAATTAGAGCTTTAAACTATTTTTTTACACTCCCGTGGCAGCAAACCTGCGTGCTCACTTCCCAATGTTAACCTAATGGGGAATAAATAAAATTTTATATCTCGCGTATTTAACAGCATATTTTAATAAAACTTGGTATCTGGATTCATCTGGTTAAAATACACCAGATTAAAGCTTTAAACCACTTTTTTATATTCCCGAGGCAGCAAACCTGCATACTCACTTCCTATGTTATTCTTATGAATAATACAGGCAATTATAAATTTTAACATTACTTCTATGATTTTTAAGATATTCACTTCCTTAACACTCAGTCAGTCCCACAATCCAGTTAACTGTGTTTTTCATCCAGTAACTGACCATTTTCTGGATAATATGGAAGAATAAACCAGCGATTTACATGAAAAAATAAGGTTCTAAATTACCTCTCCTTCAAAGTTAAAACGGTTCCAAGGGTTGTTTTTCATTTGAAAGGACCCCTATCCCAATAAATATAATTATCTTGATTGTATTCATATTTCATTTAAAAACAAATAAATATCAATAAGTATTAAATTAATTAATTTATAGCTTCGTTCCTAATAGCAACCCCTTGAATAGCTGTAGTTGAAAAACACCTTTAGAATTTTCTATAGCAACTTGGAACGACTAAATATCACATATTTAATTAAAAAAGGTTACATACCTTAAAACGGTCTTCAATTCACTTGTCAAACGAAGGACAAGCAGCATATTTATGCTGAAATTCGAGTAAATCTGTAAGATTTGACAAGTAAATTGAAGACCGTTTTAAGGTATGTAACCTTTTTAATTACTAGCATCAATTCAAGAGGCGAACAATGAACAAATCACATATTTATATGAAAATTCATTTTCTGATTGTACTTTACCCTTTTTGTCAACGTGGAACCAGCGCCAGGGTCGCTTTTTTACTTTATAGTGGTGAAAACTACCCCTCTCCCAAAATCAAATTGATGATTTCAGATTGAGTTAGAAAATCAATTGTAAAGATCTTTAAACGCCATAAGTATTTATTTATTAGTACGTGATTAACAGAGAAAAATCTGTGTTATCATTTTGGATTTTCGAAGCAAAGCATAGTTTATTCCATGAGCAATCTGTACTCAATTGTATTATTAAGTTCATTTCCACTCTATTTGTTACATAATAAAATATCATAAAGTGGCTAACCAGCTAATTTGATTCTTTGTTAACTTTTTTATTTCTTAAAAAACATGTCAACCCTTGAAAATAATGTTTCACTTCTAAACTGAATTTTTAAATATTGCATTTTCACACGAACATCTAAATATCTAAATATTTACGAATATCGAAACCTTTACCGATTGTCAACAATGGAAAACGTGTACTGTTTCCCTTTCCGCTTGTGGAGGGAAACAGCTGAACCGTTAGCAGTGTTGCCAAAATACTGTAGTTAAAAAAAAATAGATTCCCAAAGATTTCATATATACACAAAAAGTAGACGGAAGGTGAACGTTTGAAAGTTATTAGCCTTTAACGATTGTCAACAATGAAAGCCGCGCACTCTTTCCCTTTCCGTTCGTGGTGGGAAACAGCTGAACAGCGGTAGCAGTGTTGCCAACTCAGTTAAAAAAAATATATGCCCAAACATTTACATACTACAAATGATGGTATGTGAACATTTGAAAGTTATTAGTATTTACAAGAACTTTAGGGTAATATAAATAGTTGACAAACTATTAAATATTTTCAAATTTTCATGTTTTCAGGGCTACCAACCCATAACAACATTTTTGTTATTGAAAAAACATCAATCTGTACATTATTTGAGATAATTGTTAAAATATGTACTTGGTTTATCTGCCATAACTCGGTCAATTTTTAAGCTACGAAGGTTTTCTAAGTATCATTTTGTAAGTTTTTTTTAGAAGCTGTAAGCTCACATAGTAGTATTTGTTTTTCAACCCTTTAAAAAAACGGGGTGAGCTGAAAGGGGCTGAAAATATCAGTAATTATCAACAATTGAAGACTTTGAACGCCTGTATCATCGTTAATTATTGTCAAAAAAACAAAAAAAAAGGTATCAAAATGTTTATCAAATCAATCGCTACAATTTTTTACTCAACAAAACTTTCCGTATCACCTATAGATTTAGAGTTATTTTGAAGGAAATGTATTTTTTTGTTATTGCTAAAATTCCCTTTTTATTTTAAATTCCAATTTTTCCAAAAATAAGCTCTTAAAAGAGTTAAAACCTCTTGACCCTATTGAAAACACATAATTAAAGGGAATTGCAGAGCGGTAAGGATTAATTTCAATTTGAGTCCTAACTGGGGGTTGATATTTCAAGATTTTTATCGTCGAAAAATTATAAACCAACTTTATTTTGATCATAACTCGCTTAATTTTTACGATAATAACTTTTCAAAAAAACAAAATTAAAGGTCTTTTAATGATCTTTAAGAAATGTTATGTAGGCTTTCCTCGAAAACCTTTAGTTTTTTTTAGTTATTTCACATTGAAATTGTGCGTTTTGGCGTTCGACGAATTAAAACCACTCTTAAACAAGCCATAACTTGGCTCCATCTGGGTTTACAGACTTCACAAGCCCACCATTTTCTTTGTTTTTTTATACGCTATAATTTATTTCATTACATCTTTTCCGCTAAACCTATTAGTTTTTTAGTTATTTGTGGAAAACCATTTGAAAAAGTGGTTTTTAGGGGGGAAAATCGCCAATTTCAATCGTGAATATCTCGAAAAGTATTAACTTTAAGAAAAAACTTTATAGAACAAAATTTGCTTAGAATTGGTCAATATATCCATTTCCGAGCTTAGTTTCAATGTAACAATTTTCACCCTCTAGAAGGGGTGGCACCCACCCCCTGGGAAAAAGCAACCCTTAAAACATTTTTAACTTTGAAGTAGAGGGTAAGTAGAACCTAAATCCAAATTTTCATGCAAATCGGTTCTGTCCGAAAAAATTCTACAGGTAAATGGCCAGTTACTGGACTATATACTTCACACACGACCGACAGTCGAGCACACGTGAATGCTAATTACTCCATTCCCTTGACCGAGCCAACAATGACCGAACATCACTCATCATTTCCACAGAATTGTTACGTAGGAAAGGCTCTTGTAGTTTAGCGGCAGTATACCAAAAAACTGAGTGATCTCTCAACCCCACACAGATAAATGAGAGTGGCTGGTGTTACGGATTGCGTAGTTAGTTGCATTGATTGAGCTTTTCAATATCCGAACATCTCGAGTGACCGGTTGTAGTACACCAAAGCAAGCCTTGCATCTGTCGTTTACTCAGCTGAGCTGCATTATAACACAGCCCACGTAGTCGCTTGGTTACACAAACATGTCTGATACCATGAGCACAATTGAATTCATTTTAGCGAATTTCCTTAAAGGAATAAGCTATTACGGTAGTACTCATGGTAAGACCTAAGTCCGAGACCATGTTAACTTTTCATTTTGGGCCCCCCAGAAGCAAAAAACACAATTCGTTTGAATTTTTATATATATATCTATATATATACCGAGTGTCCCACAATAGTCCCCCCCCCCCTAACTTTTTCCCACATTTTTTCTAATATCAATTCCACACCACCCCCAAACATTATGGGTAGTTAATACTTCATTTTGAGGGGGTACCCAATTTTGGCCGCCATCTTGGATCCGCCATATTGGATCCAAAATAATTTTTTCAAATGTAAAAGTGGTGTTGTGACCCATTATTTCAAATTAGATTTTTTCACTGATTACAATGCCGCAATCCGTTTTTTAATATCTCAATTGGTTCTCAAGATATGGGAACTTTAAATTTATTTATTTTCAACCAATTTTAACATTACAAATTGATAAAATAGGCCCATAACCACAAAATAATGCTAGATAGTGACGAATAACCACCATCAGTCATTGTTGAGAGATTTACACTTAACTTTCACCAATGTAAATTTTTTGGCCGCCATCTTTGATTCGCCATTTTGAAATGAGGTAAGTTATTTCAAATACGAAGTTGGTATTGTGACCCATCATTTCAAACTAGTTTTTTACGCCGAATTCAATGCCGCCACCCGTTTTCAGCTATAAAACTTATTTTTTGAAACATTCATATTTTTTGAGATTTTTATCAGAAACATGTCAATATCTTGAAAACTAAACATTATAATTAAAAACGGGTTGCGGCATTGAATTCGGCGTAAAAAACTAGTTAGAAATGATGGGTCACAATACCAACTTCGTATTTGAAATAACTTACCTCATTTCAAAATGGCGAATCAAAGATGGCGGCCAAAAAATTTACATTGGTGAAAGTTAAGAGTAAATCGCTCAACAATGACTGATGGTGGTTATTCGTCACTATTTAGCATTATTTTGTGGTTATGGGCCTATTTTATCAATTTGTAATGTTAAAATTGGTTGAAAATAAATAAATTTAAAGTTCCCATATCTTGAGAACCAATTGAGATATTAAAAAACGGATTGCGGCATTGTAATCAGTGAAAAAAACTAGTTTGAAATAATGGGTCACAACACCACTTTTACATTTGAAAAAATTATTTTGGATCCAATATGGCGGATCCAAGATGGCGGCCAAAATTGGGTACCCCCTCAAAATGAAGTATTAACTACCCAATAATGTTTGGGGGTGGTGTGGAATTGATATTTGAAAAAATGTAGGAAAAAGTTAGGGGGGGGGGACTATTATGGGACACCCGGTATATCTATACAGTATATCTATATATCATATGTCTGTTAACACGATAGTGGCTGTAAATATGGTCCAATCTTAATGAAATTTGGTCGTTACGTGTAAAGTGGTAATCACTCGGACGAGTTCGTGAACCAGCCCGATCGGACCACCGGAAGGGGGGGTAAAGGGGAATAAACCCTCCCAAAAATGGGTTTTTTGAGTTTTTCACATAGAAAAATAAAATTTGTCAAATTTTTGTTGCCACCATTGAATTCAGCTAAAAAAAACAAACAATTTAGTAGTTTTAATCACTGCTCTATGTCAATTGGTTACCGAGATATTGAAAGTGGTAAACAGAGTACGTTGTCTCAATATTTACCTTATGGGAAATAAGTAAAATTCTATATCTCGCTTATTTCTCAACATATCTTTACAAAACTTGGTAAATGACTTCTTCTAGTTCAGATCTACTAAATATTGAATTAAAACCAACCAGTTTAAACATACCTGTAGCAGCAAACCTGCATACTCATTCCCCATGTTATTCTTATGGAACTTTGAAAAACATGTCAAATCCCGCTATGTTGGATTGAAATATGTTGTTTTACTCTCTAAATTCGCTGAGTATGCAGGTCTGCTGCAACGGGGGTATTTAGGAGTACCACAGCCATGCTTGACTGGTAGCGAACATTAACCACTAAAATGAGCGGTTATGCATATCATTCCCAAAAACACAAAGTGTTGAAGGGTCGCCAAGCCCTAAAAATATGTGATATCAAAGTGCATACCAAGTCAATTTAATTTCCTGTAGTCCAACAATGTTCATTAGAATACATAATTAAATTTGTTTGAATGCTATTGTTCTGAATACTGATTATAATTCTTCTACATGTACTTGGCCAGCAGCTTAACAGACGCTAAATTAGTTATACGTTTGTATTTTCCAAAGTGACCTACATAGAAGACTTTTAACATAAGTATATAAATTCATAAGCTGCTGGCCAAGTACATGTAGAAGAATTATAATCAGTATTCAGAACAATAGCATTCAAACAAATTTAATTATGTATTCTAATGAACATTGTTGGACTACAGGAAATTAAATTGACTTGGTATGCACTTTGATATCACATATTTTTAGGGCTTGGCGACCCTTCAACACTTTGTGTTTTGGGGAATGATATCACTGTTTTTTTAATAGATAAATATAGTAAAATATAACATTTAAAGCAAATCTTTATATAAATAAAAAAAATAAATATTTAATATAGACAGTATATAGTTTGAATGCAATAACCGATGTATTCTAGTTGTTCTCATAGATGTTTTAGGCGGTCTTTTAAAAATAATGTTACGTAAACATTCTTTGCGCCATATAGTCACTTTTTGATATTTAGGTACAAAGAAAGATTTAGAAAGATTTGGCAAGTCGTAGAAAGATGGGAGTGGGCTCAAATTAAAGGTACCTCTACCGTGATGGCGGGAAAGATACTGAAATTGCTTGAAATTTTCCAGAAAACAAGAAATAACGTAAAATATCTGCACTGGGATCTAAAAACCACAGCTTTGTTTACATAAAACATGTGATGCCGAAATGTGATTGAAAACCATGAGCTATATCTAACAAATAGTAGATTTAAAAGCCAGTTTGCTATGAGGGTATTTCGTCCTAGGCGTATCCTATCCTATACTCTTATATGAGTATTGTGCTTGTATGCTTGTTTGCTTGCTTGCATAATTATCTCAAAAACGGCTCCGATAATTTCCTTCAAAGTCTGTAAATAAGTAATTTATGACTCAAAAACGCCTTTTATGCAGATTACTTGGCCAGAGAAAATCTAATAACGCAATAAATCGAATTTTAAAGTTGTAAAATTTTAACATTGGCCTTATGGGTTGCCGTGATAGCAACGAAAATAAACAAGGAAAGTGTAAACAAATGAAGTAATCATAACAGCTTTTTTGGTATCTACAGCCATCAAGGGAAAATACAGCAAATGGGATGAAGAGTCCATGGAGCAATAAAAAAGGTTTATATTTATCAGTTTTATGACATCGAAATATTTTATAGTAACTGGATGAACTGGTAAATATGAAATAACACCGAGCAAGGCTCGGTCCACCAGGTACTATATATTAGCTGAGGATCGTTTGAATGTCTTCTTATTAGGGACGTTTAGTCCCTTCAAGCCACTAGTGAAATATAATAACCACATTTTGTAGTTTCTCCTGAATTTAATATAGCATGTTTCACTTTGAATGTGTTTCCAATTATTTTAATATCTGTATTTTTAAGCCCTCGTATGAGAAGATTTGTAATTTTCATGTTGAATGAATTCCGCAGTTGTAATTGAAAAATCAAACAGTTACTTTTGCTTGAAATTACTGTTTTAGCGAATTTCCTTAGAAATAAGCTATTACCGTCGTTTTAACAGAACAGAATGGACAAAAAAATATCCGTTCAGGGTAACCTCAGCAATCATATTTATATTTATATTATTTGTCAGCTTTTTATGTGTACTTTCTGGATATGAAGCGAGTTTATTGTTAAAACGCATTTTTCCAGCAAAAATCACGATTTGTTTCAAAATTTAACATAGGCTTATATGGGAAATAGAATTTTCATTTTTTGAGTGTCTGTAAGCACGATAACTCTCGTAAATATCCTCCGATCGCACCAAAATTTGGTACAGACATGTAAAACTAGAATCTCATGGACGAGTTCGTAAACCAGCCAGATCGACATATCCTAAGTGGGGTAAAGGCTCGATTTAACCCCCCAAAAATGGGTTTTTTGAGTTTTTCAAATTGAAAAATTATATTTATCCAATTATTGTTTGCACCATTGGATTTAGCTCGAAAAAACAAACAATTTGGTATTTTAAATCATTCCTCTAAGTCTATAGGTCTCCGGGTTCTCATTTTCCCCCTGTTTTTATAGTAATAGGGCAGCAGAATGTTGGCTTAGTCAATTTCCCATTTACTCTTTACTGAGGTTTTCAAGGAATCGCTTTGAGTAATTTCTCAGTTTATCAATTTATTGAATAGAATTTTGGTTTTTAAACAATTTTATGTTAATATAATTTAAAAAATAAACATTCTTGCCTACTTCATTATATGAAATTTTTGTGTTTTGTCATCTAAGTCATTTACCAATATTTTTTTACAATGGGTTTGTAAAACAAGCTATAATAGCAGTAGTAGTTAATGATGCGTTCTAGCGCACGGCGTATGAGGCGTAGGAGGCGTATGAGGTGTATGAGACGTACGAGACGTATGAGTGCAAAGTCCAAGGTCATCGCTACGTCATTATTTCTCGCGCGCGCCACGAGCGCAAAGTCCAAGGTCATCGCTATGTCATTATTTCTCGCGCGCGCCACCACCGTTGCGCCGTTCGCTCGGCTCGAGCGCGCCGGTTCCTACTAGATTCTGCCGCCCTGATACTTCGGAAGAATAAAAAACGGAATAATTCGATATTCGATTGTCGATTTCGATTTATCGAATCGTTTCGTTAATCGATTTTAATGTTTCTACAGTATTCTGCCCTCCTGATACATAAAAATCAATTTTGAATTATTTTCTCTTAAAAATTTGTAATTTTAAACGGTTTTCAATGGAAAATTTTGATCACGTTGAAAGCTGACTTTGCCCCTAAGAGCACGTGCAACTTTACACGTGAGCCACGTGATTTTCCGGGTATATATACCGGTCCGATTTTGAGTTTGACCAGTTGTGTTTTGAAGATCGTCTCGACAGTTCCTGAGGTAAGTGCCGACTTTGGTTTATTAAGACTTTAACATTTTTACGACTTGTAAATTTTTCAATAAATACTGTTTGGACTTAGAAAATTTTCAGCCAGTTTAGAACTTGTAAATTTTTCAATAAATACTGTTTGGACTTAGAAAATTTTTAGCAAGTTTCACTTTACGACTTGTAAATTTTTCAATAAATGCAGTTTGGACTTAGAAAATTTTCGCTCAGTTTAGAACTTGTAAATTTTTCAATAAATACTGTTTGGACTTAGAAAATTTTTAGCAAGTTTCACTTTACGACTTGTAAATTTTTCAATAAATGCAGTTTGGACTTAGAAAATTTTCGCTCAGTTTAGAACTTGTAAATTTTTCAATAAATACTGTTTGGACTTAGAAAATTTTTAGCAAGTTTAGGACTTGTAAATTTTTCAGTAAATACTGTTTGGACTATATTTTTTTTGCTCAGTTTAAGACTTGTAAATTTTCAATAAATATATCTTGAGACTTTGAAAATTGTTGAGAGTCAACGTTTTTAGACTTGTAAAATTTTTCGAAAAAATACTTTTCGGACTTTGAAAATTTTCAGCAGTCAACATTTTTGGACTTGTAAAATTTTTCAAAAAATACTTTTCTGGGACTTTGAAAATTTTCGTTAGTCAACTTTTTCGGACTTGTAAAATTTTTCGAAAAATATTTTTTCGGGACTGAAAATTTTCGTTAGTCAACTTTTTCGGACTTGTAAAATTTTTCGAAAAATACTTTTTCGGACTTGTAAAATTTTTCGAAAAATATTTTTTCGGGACTTTGAAAATTTTCGTTAGTCAACTTTTTCGGACTTGTAAAATTTTTCGAAAAAATACTTTTTCGGGACTTTGAAAATTTTCGTTAGTCAACTTTTTCGGACTTGTAAAATTTTTCGAAAAATACTTTTTTTGGACTTGTAAAATTTTTCGATAAATATTTTTTCGGGACTTTGAAAATTTTCGTTAGTCAACTTTTTCGGACTTGTAAAATTTTTCAAAAAATACTTTTTTTGGACTTGTAAAATTTTTCGATAAATATTTTTTCGGGACTTTGAAAATTTTCGATAGTCAACATTTTTGGACTTGTAAAATTTTTTTCGGGACTGAAAATTTTCAGTAGTCGACTTTTTTAGACTTGTAAAATTTTTCGATAAATATTTTTTAAATAAATATTATTTGTAAGAATGCATTCGAATTTAATTTTTTATTGATAACTAATCTTTTTATTTTCTGTTATCGGTGAAAAAAAATGACTTCCAAAATTGAATGTGGTTTCTGCGGTAAACTGATATCGAAGACAAACTTATCCTACCATGTAAAAAGATGTTCATCGAATCCAGAACGAGATAATACACGTTATAAGAAGAAGACGTGTGATAAATGTGGAAAAGAAATCACAAGTTTACATTTTAGTCGACACGTGAAAAAATGTAATGCGAATGATTTAGCTAAACCGAGTACGAGTGGGATCAATAGATTAAAGCGGCCCGTACCCGACTTGATTCCTATCGAAAATTTCAATCCTCGAGATTATCAAAGCAGACCTTCAGTCATTCAGTACGCTCCGGCTGGGACTTCGACTGCTAAAACGGATATCGAGAGACACGATGATGTTGAAGATGGACCGACTTCAGCCAAACAACCCAGACTCGATATACGACCTACTACTAATAAAAATAATTCCGTTTTTAACGTTTTACACAGCGCCGCATTGTTAGCGATGAGCACGATTATTAATCTAGTGAAGCCTGGAAAAAGCGATAAACTTCCACCCGTTACTGAAAATGAGATTATTTTAAAAGAAACGGCTTTTGAAAGTAGGTTAATTACATATCACTTTAAAAATATTCACGGAATAAAAGATCCGAAAGTTTTTATTAATAGATTTATCGATACGATCATAAAGTTCATAGAAGATTATCTCGCAAAACATAATATTAAGTTTAATTTGACTTTTATCGCTAAGTACAAGCGTAATGTGAGTGACAAATGTGAAATAGAGAAGATGTTTTTTAGAACTGAAAATTTTAGAGCATACAGTACTACCGATTTGAAACAAACATTGAGGATGATGAGAGATACAATATGTACGAATATGGAGGAGTTTGAAGCGAGAGGATCCGGATGGAGCCTTTACGAAATCGAAGGACTAGATTTAGCGATTAACAGATACTCGCCTTTTAGAGGATCGAGTTACATCGATCTTCCAGATAAAATAAAAAATAAAAAAGCTATAATAAATGTAAAAAACAAAGATGAAAAATGTTTTTTGTGGGCGATTTTATCCGCTTTACACCCCGTTAATAAAGATGCTGAAAGAGTTAAAAAATATAAAAGATATGAAAACCAGTTTGTCGATGCGATGAAAGACATAGAGTTTCCAGTCGCCTTGGACGATGTAAAAAAATTCGTAAAGCGAAGCGGAATATCGATAAACGTTTACGGTTACAATAGTAACTATAATATATATCCGCTGATTGTGACAGATGAAGAAAAGGATACGCATATCGATCTTTTATATATTAAAAAAGGAAAAAAATCGCATTATTGTTATATTAAAGATCTGGAAAAACTGGTACATATTCAGATGACGAAAAGACGTAATAAAATCTACATATGCAAACGATGCCTGCAATATTTCGGTAGAGAAGATTTATTGATTAGACACAAAGAGTATTGTAAAGAACACGACTCCGTAAAAGTAAATATACCGCGAAAAGGGGAAGTTATAGAATTTAAAGATTACAAATGTCGGATGAAAATTCCTTTCGTTATGTACGCGGATTTTGAGTGTTTATTAGAAAATGTAGAGAGGCGTAGACCGCCGAAGATGAAATTAATCAAAAAAGTCGCTGAAAACGAAGCTACGTGTCAACCGCCTAACACTATAAGAACACCCGAGGGGTATGCGAAATATGTTTCTTACACCGACACATATCAACATCATGTAGCGAGATCCTTCTGTCTCTACACGGTTTATACCTTCGGCGAGTATAAAGAACCGATTTTATACTACGGGACCGACGCTGGGAAACAGTTTGCTAAAACGCTTAAATCAGAATTGCAAGCGATTAAAGATTATTATGAAAACAACGAAAAACCCATGCTTCCTCTAACCGCTGGACAAGAAAAAGATTTTTCAGATGCTAAAATATGTCACATATGCGGGAATGAATTCGAAACTGATGAAAAAAATGATATTGATGAAAAAAATGATGATAAACGGGATATCGCTAACTTATTCACTTATCGCTTTATTCGTCTTGATCATGGAAAAAAGGATATCCGCGTTCGCGATCATTGTCATCTGACCGGAAAGTATAGAGGGGCGGCGCACCAGTCTTGTAATTTGAACTTTAAAATTCCGAAGTTTATTCCCATATTTATCCATAACTTGAGCGGTTACGATACGCATTTAATAATAAAAATGTTGAGATTAGATGAAAATACGCGTATCGATATCATTCCGAATAACGAAGAGAGATATATCTCGTATACTGTCGATTTCGGGATTGGAATAAAAGCGAGATTTTTAGACTCGTATAAGTTTACACTTTATTCGTTAGACGATTTAACTAAGGGATTGAGTGAATATGACTTTATAAATGTAAAAAAGTATGGAATGCCCGAGGAACAAAAAGAGTATTATACGAGATGGTTAAAGGAGAGAGATGAGATAAGAAATAAATATAATGATATCGAAGAGTATAATAGATCGAGAAAGTCGCAAAATGATTCCGATTCAGATTCCGATTCAGATTCCGATTGGGATAATGGAGGAATTTTAGAAGACTCTTTCAAAGATAAAGATATGAATAATTGGTCCGACCATCAAAAAAAATATTATGAAGCTATACAAGACAAAAACTTTAGATATAAACTATTCGAACCTGAGTTGGATAAATATAAATCGAGTATAGAATTTCAAATGAAATTTGATTTATTTTTACATGAATATAAAAATCCCGATCCGATGAAGTTATTATTTAGAAAAGGAGTTTATCCGTACGATTATATGGACGATGATGAAAAATATCTCGAGACTAGTTTACCACCGATAGAAAAATTTTATAATGATTTGAACGAAAAAGGTATTAGTCCGTGGGATTATGAACACGCGAAACTGGTTTGGAAAACATTTAAAATAAAGAATATGAAAGAATATACACTGTTTTATAACAGACTCGATGTTTTATTACTAGCCGATGTGATGGAATATTATAGAAGTATTTCTTTGACATCATACGGATTGGATTTAGCGTGGTACTTTACAACACCGGGTCTGGCGTGGAGCATATTATTAAAAGAAAGCGGAGCGGTTTTAGACTATTTGTACGACTACGAAATGATACTCATGATCACGAGGGGGATTAGAGGCGGTTTAGCTCAAGTGACGAACAGACACGCGAAAGCTAATAACCGATGGGTCGATGGGTATGATGAGAGTAAGCCTATAACGTATCTCATGTACTTGGACGCCGTGAACCAATACGGTTGGGCGATGTCTAAACACAAAATGCCTACGGGTAATTTTAAATGGGTCGAAGAGGAAATCGATGTAATGCGGATACGCGATAATAGCGACGTAGGATATATATTCGAAGTGGATTTAGAATATCCGCGAGAATTACACGATTTACATTCCGAGCTACCGCTAGCGGTCGAAAGACGGGCACCTCCCGGTTCAAAGGAGATCAAACTCTTGACCACGTTGTACGATAAAGAAAAATATGTCGTTCATTACAAAGCGTTAAAATTATATCTTTCGTTAGGGTTGAAACTAAAAAAAATACATAGAATTCTAAGTTTCAGTCAGAGTTATTGGATGTCGGATTTTATCGTTAAAAATGTATGCTATTGGAAAAACGCTACTAATAAACCCACAAAGCAATTTTACAAGCTTCTAAACAATTCAGTGTTCGGTAAAACCATCGAAAATGTCAGAAATAGAGTGGACATACGACTCGCTACGCAGACTAAACAGATCGAGAAATGGGTGGCGAAACCGATTTTTAAGCATAGAACTATATTTTGTGAAGATCTTTCCGCCGTTCACATGAGAAAAACTAGTTTATTATTTAACAAACCCATATATATAGGAATGTCTATATCGGACATCGCTAAAACGCAGATGTACGACTTTCATTATA
Source organism: Flexamia atlantica (assembly GCA_035578135.1). Lineage (NCBI taxonomy): Eukaryota > Metazoa > Arthropoda > Insecta > Hemiptera > Cicadellidae > Flexamia > Flexamia atlantica. Next base: position 42,832,584 of record JAQJVK010000009.1, read on the forward strand.
ATTATATTAAAAAAGAATACGGAGAAAAAGCGAAATTGCAGTATACGGACACGGACAGTTTGGAATACCTAATAGAAACTCCGGATTTCTACTCGGATATGAGGAAACATGATAAAAGATATGACTTATTTCGAGAAAAAATACTCGGCACATTTAAGGATGAAATGCGCGGTGATCCATTATCGGAATATGTAGGACTCAGAGCGAAGATGTACTCCAATCGGTTAAGATCGTTTGAAGAAGTTGATGGGAAAGAATTTAAAAAAGCGAAAGGAATTAAGAAATCGGTTGTGGAAACTAAAATTACTTTTAAAGACTACAAGGAATGCTTGCTCGAACAGAGAGACGTGTATAGATGTATGAATATGATAAGAAGTAAGAAGCATGAATTGTATAGTGTAGAACTGCACAAGTTAGCATTATCGGCGAGTGACAAAAAAAGGTTTATTTTAGAAATCACCACTCTCCCTTGGGGGCACTACAAGATACCGCGAGAGTCCGCTTTAGAACTTGATGCTAATTCGTCTACGGAATAATTAAACTAAATGTCACACTCGACTTGTACACGGATTAAAAAAAAGATAATAAATACATAACCGACTTATTATTTAAAAATCCTTTTTTTTCTTTTCTTTTTTTTATAAAGGGAACGTTTCGTTCCTCCCTTTAAACTACACACTTTGGAAAAAAAAATCATTCTCGCGTGTAAAAAGTTAACATATAATTATATTCATAAAAAAAAACGAAAACAATTTTCAACCGTCTATGCTGTAGACGGTTTATCATCGTCTCCACATTAAAAAATATCTCAAAACATTGTAATTCTATTCCTCTCCAAATCGTAAGTGAAACCTTTCTCCGAAACGACTACAGCATAAGCGGTCGTCCCCTGATCCGAGACCGGACTGGCGACGGGGTTCGTAAATTCCAATTCTATTTTAATATCTTTTTGCCTATTATCGCTGGAGAACGGATGGTGATGCGTGTCGACGACCATCAACGGATACTTGTCTATAAAATCGATATCGCTTAAATAAACGTCTTCGTCTCCGAATAACACCCGCCTGATCGAGCAATAACTCGTGTATAAAATACCGTACGCCTTATCGTTTATAGACAAATTCTGCGGCTCATTCGGATACCCTAGTCCATTGATTTTGACGCGATAGTTTTTTATGTTTATAGCGTTGAATCGGCTCGGATCCTTCTCTTGATTGTTTTTGAGGTTGGTCTGTAGACCTATGATTACGAACAGCGAATCGGATATATTCCCGAATAAGCCGGATAAGTCGAAACTGAACGAAGACCCCGACACCCCTAACTTCTCGATACACTGCCACTGGTAATAGTTGTATGTCAAATCGCCCTTCGTACTCAATCGTCTCAGCCCCTCTATGAGCGGCACTTTTTTCACAGCGTCATACTCGACCAGGGGCACTTTTAAATCGAACCTCGTGATTTGTATCTTTCCCTCGTCCGCAGTTTTCTCGTTAGCGCCGCTACCCTCCTTCCAACGGTATATCGCGTCGTTATCTTCGTTGCGTGTGAAAATTATTTGGAATCCTCCTCTGTACATTGGATATTTCAGCGCGTCGAAAAACCCTAAACCGAGATGCGACAAGGGGCCGTAAGCTTCGAACTTGCCGACTCCTTTATCGAATTTAGATTTGAATCCCCTCGTGTGAAAAGTGCTCTCGCTCGATTTGCCGTATGTCGTCAGAGCTTTGATCGTACTCGTGATACCGACTTCGTCGACGAAGTCTATCAACTGACCGTGTTTTTTCAATTCGATTCTCTTAAATAAAAACGCGGGGAAATTATCGACCAACTTGATCGGGTCTGTCGCCTCGTACTTCGCGCCATTCGCTTTTTTCAACACTTCGCCTCGTATGTGAAAATATATTTCCTTATCGTAAAAAACGTCTCCGCCGTCTAATCTGAACGTGATCATCTGATTGGGTGAATTGAAATTCAGATCGGACACCGGTTCGACGGTATGGAATTCGTACCGTTCTATCTTGTCGGACGCTTCCTCGTAATACTTCTCCATATCTATATATAGGTTTTAAGTTTTCGGTTTCGAATAAAAAAAATAAAAAACGCGATTCGAACTTAATGAAAAATATACTTTTAAAATTTTCGGATGAATAAAATATTCATCTCCTACCGAACATGCGCATACGTTTCTTCCTATCCGACGCCAAACCCAATTTATCTACGCGAAACTTAACATCCGCGGTGTTAGTCAATTTACCTCCTTCCTTTTCCTTCAACGCGGACAAACACCGACTTATCCGTTTAACACCTTCCGGCCGAGTGATCAGTTTTTCGATCTCGTTATTTATAAACTTGACGATCCCGATTTTTTCGTTATTAAAATTATTATTTCCCGCTTCCTCCTCGGCTTGTATAAACTTTATTCTCTCCGACAACTCGTCGTAATCGTCTATATATTTATATTCCACGGGGTTGTTCGTATCCACGAGTAGACCGCTGCCGGACGAAGACGGCTTTTGTTTGAGTTCTTTCCATATGTCACTTATTAAATTCTTCCATTTCCAACCACCGCTCGCCTTGGGTCTGGGCGAGGTGGGATCGTTGTTATGATGTAGAGCGTGTGTTTTGATTAAAATATCTTTATATTTTTCAAAGTCCTGAGAAGTGAACGCGCCTATACTTATGAGTCTCTCCTTCGGTGTCGTGCCGACCGCGGCTGTGGATTGCACACCGTGGATCTCCGCTCTGGTCAAGAGCGACCACAGTCCCTCGGTGCCGATATATCTATCCATAGTTCTGTCCAGTATGATATCGTTGTTTTCGATGGATATGGTTTGCGATCCGATCGCGAGTTTGCTATTCGTGAAATCGTAATAAACGCCGAAACTCATATCGTTACAGTTCGAGAGGTATTGCTTTGCGATATCACCAATTTCCTCGTTTTCGGTGAATTCGCGGATAGAACGATTCTGTAATTCCTGCGAAGTTTGCGCCGGTGATAAAACTGTAGACGCGTCGAATACGTCTGCGTCCTCGATTGGAGTTATCGTTTCGTCCGCTTTATCTACCGGTCTACCAAGTGTTTTGTCCACTTTACCTACAGGTCTACCGGGTGTGCTCGACGTTCTAGGTCTGAACTGTCCGACAGTGGGGATGGGTCTTCTCAAAATGACACGGGGTTTTTTCTCCGTCTTTAAAGTTTCCGTCTGTTCTTTTATAGCTTTAACTACGGGTTCGTGTCGCTTCTCCTGTTCGCGCACCTTTTCCACTTCCGCTCTTCTAGACGTGTCGAATTCACTCTTTAATCGATCTTCCAATTTATCCAACCTCTTAGCCTCCGCGACGGTTATAGGTTTGTTTTCACGCGGAGGAGGAGGAGGCGCGATCAATCGTTCTTTCGGTTTAGCTAACAACACGGGGTGTGAACTGAAAAGCTTTCTCCTCTCCTCCGCTTCGCGTATCTGATTTTTCTTACTGTCTTCTAGAGTAGTGCAATAGTGGGGCTGCTGGCCCAATCAAACTTTGACAGGCAGTCAATTTTTTGACAGCTACTTCCGGTCACGTGACCGGAAGTGACGTCATCAGCTGTGACGTCATCAGCTGTGACGTGTATGGGTGGGTATTTAAAGTTTAAATGCCCTGCTGTGCTGGGTATTTAAATTTTAAATGGCCGGAAGTGTGTCAAGGTCTTTTGGGGATGTTTTTAAAAAAGATCTTGCATTTTCGGAAAATCCGAAAATGCAAGATATTTTCTTTTTTTATTTATTTGTTTTTTTACAAAAGTATTATTTTACAAGTTAGTAAAGTTTGCTCCCAAATTTGAAAAGTAAGTTGTTGTCGGTGCTGAAATTTCTTGTTTATTTTTATTCTTCTTGTTGTTGTAAGTTGGCAAAAACACATTTTTTCGTTTTGATTGTTTGTTGCATAAAGTTCTAAAGATAAACCAAACCCAGTGGTTATAAGTTGTTTTAGTTCTTCACTAAAAAATTTCCAAATCCTTGTAGGTTGTAAGATTGATAGTGTTGTAGTGAATCCCGCGAATGTTGAGAGACATGACTAGAGTTGTTTACTCGACGAGAGGTGTAGCAGGAATGACTATTGCAAAGCCGGTGCTGCAGGTACCTCCGATGGTAGTGGGGGTAGTGGTGGGGGGTAATGGCAGGTGTTTGTTTAATCACTTTGAATTTAATCGTTGCCACAATAGACCGAATCGATGTTGCAATTCTTCTAGTTTATCCAACCGGTTCTTTTGATATGTTTTGCAACTACACTTACAATAGCAGAAAGAATTACATTTTGTACAAGCTTTTCCGTCAACTTGATCTTCAGGTATTCTAAAACATTTTTCTTTGCAACAATAAGTTATAAGTGTTAGATTATTTCTTTTGGATGACATGTTGGTTGTAGCTTGTCTTAAACAGAACTGAGCCTCTCAACGTTAAAGTTTCGTATTTATGTAAAGTATTCGAATGAAACTATCGAATAAAATAATCGAATAATACTATCGATTAAAATAATCGAATAATATTATCGATTAAAAGTTCAAGGTCATCCGTTTGAATTTAAAAAAAAAAATACAACATATCAGTATATAAAAACATATACTGATATGCAAAAATCAAGTTGTAAAGTAGCGAATTTCTTTCTTCCTCCGTTGTTGAATTTTTAGTCGAAACCAATTAATGATAACATTACTGCTTGCGCATCAGAACTAACAGTTGATGAAATTTCATTTACTTGTAGTAGGTAATTGTTTGGAAGTTGGTGTAGATGCAGAAGAAACAGTATTATCTTGAATCATAATTTTCCGGAGGATATACTAAAATTTGTTGTATAGGATCTGCATCAATAGTAAAACTTTGCGTTTCAATGCAAAGTCCATCTTTAATAAAAGAAACATATAAAACAGAACTCATGTTTATTTAGATGTTTACTCTGCTAGTTCTACTAGGAAACTGATGTGTCAGTAGTGGCGCTGCAACCTCCCTTGCAGCTCGGAACATCTTCCCCCCACCAACACCATGAGAGACTCCTCACAATATTTTGGATATCTAGTCGCAAACTGTTGCTCTTGTTGAGTGAACATGTCGGTATTAAACAATCGTTCTTAACTTTTGGTTTTAAAATATTTGCAATAAAATATCGTTTTAACACTTATTTAACTTTGTACAAGTTACAGTAATTTAAAGATGCTACTTTATTATATCACCTTGATACTTCTAAAAATATTTAGTTGCAGAAATGCGAAATGCGAAATAAATATAAAATTGGTTTCTGTGTTATAACTTTTACATTGTTAGTTAAATAACAAATGTTACCGAAGTTTTTTGTTCGCCTCATTATTCTGCATTATTAAAGTACCACACGATAGGGTTTGGAAACATATAAAATAAAATATATATTTTAATTTTGGCGTTATGGAAGGTTGTGGAAGTTATAACGCAAAAATTAAAATATATATATTTTACTTTATAAGTTTCCAAACCCTATTTTGTGAGTACTTAAATTATACAAAATTATAGGCAGAGTAGAATAGCTTAACATACCTCAACGTCCAACAGTTCAAATAATAGATGAATCCAGTACATGTTTCGAAGTAATAACTCCATTACAAAAGGGTTTAAAAAAACGTTCATCCGGGTCGGAGTCCTTGGTTTATGCGTAAAAAAAAACACCCTGTACTTCTTTATTTTCTTTTACTTGCTAAATCAATGTAAAAGTCATTGTAACATTAACGGAGGTAAAACATACATAGAAACCATACCACCATTCCGAAAAAATTAAAAATTCAAAATGAAACCGCCCAACGTGGGGCTCGAACCCACGACCCTGAGATTAAGAGTCTCATGCTCTACCGAGCTAGCCGGGCTGAACACCACTAGAGTGCTATTTTTAAATCGGCCACCGTCAGCCACTCGCCGCCGGACAGTGAAAGTGGTCAGACAGGCAAGACAAGCGTCTGAATCACTACAGTAGAACCCGTCCTATTCGGCCACCTCGGGACCGAGCCTTGGCCGAATAAACCAACCTACAATAATTATGACCATTTGCACCAAATTAATCTTACACAACTGATAAATAAAGTCTTAAGTAGTGTAAAATACTCGTCTTTAGGGTTATTAACACACTTTGTAAAACCAATAGAAAATTATTTACTGTAAAACAAAATTAAATAACAGAATAATAGTTCACAAAAATATTCGCTGCAGTACAGTACTGTAGGCTTCATTGTAGTTGTGGTACATTATAAACAAAGAAAACTCATAATGATGTTAAATAAAGATGAATGTAAAAAATCTCATACAATAAGCCGGCTTTAAAGATTATTAGGCCTTAAAAAGTCAATAATTTTTCAGCTTACTGTTTACTATCTCAACTAACTAAGTTATTTTCATAAAAATATAATGTAAACAGATGTACCGTGAGAGCATTCAAATCGCGACGAGTTATCGCGTGCGTCTACACGTACATAAGCCGTGGGAAATATATTTTAGTATTTACTTCCAGGAAGCGGCCGGATAAACCGAGGTCGGATATGAGGGGTTCTACTGTAATGTCTAAATCGCGTTTACCACCACTGACAAGCCTATGTAAAAGACTAGTGCAGTGTTTACTCATTTACGGAACTGCTCCTTATAAAACAAAGTTAAATTAATGCATATGATGTATTTTGAGGTAAGCATAAAATTGTCCAAGATATGTTAACCTTTTTGATCTTTTTTTAGTGTGTGAATACGAAGCTTTCAGCTTAAACCATGTCAAATACTCGTCTTTAGGGTTATTAACACACTTTGTAAAACCAATAGAAAATTATTTACTGTAAAACAAAATTAAATAACGGAATAATAGTTCACAAAAATATTCGCTGCAGTACAGTACTGTAGGCTTCATTGTAGTTGTGGTACATTATAAACAAAGAAAACTCATAATGATGTTAAATAAAAGATGAATGTAAAAAATCTCATACAATAAGTCGGCTTTAAAGATTATTAGGCTTTAAAAAGTCAATAATTTTCAGCTTACTGTTTACTATCTCAACTAACTAAGTTATTTTCATAAAAATATAATGTAAACAGATGTACCGTGAGAGCATTCAAATCGCGTGCGTCTACACGTACATAAGCCGTGGGAAATATATTTTAGTATTTACTTCCAGGAAGCGGCCGGATAAACCGAGGTCGGATATGAGGGGTTCTACTGTAATGTCTAAATCGCGTTTACCACCACTGACAAGCCTATGTAAAAACTAGTGCAGTGTTTACTCATTTACGGAACTGCTTCTTATAAAACAAAAGTTAAATTAATGCATATGATGTATTTTTGAGGTAAGCATAAAATTGTCCAAGATATGTTAACCTTTTTGATCTTTTTTTTTTAGTGTGTGAATACGAAGCTTTCAGCTTAAACCATGTCAAATACTCGTCTTTAGGGTTATTAACACACTTTGTAAAACCAATAGAAAATTATTTACTGTAAAACAAAATTAAATAACGGAATAATAGTTCACAAAAATATTCGCTGCAGTACAGTACTGTAGGCTTCATTGTAGTTGTGGTACATTATAAACAAAGAAAACTCATAATGATGTTAAATAAAGATGAATGTAAAAAATCTCATACAATAAGTCGGCTTTAAAGATTATTAGGCTTTAAAAAGTCAATAATTTTCAGCTTACTGTTTACTATCTCAACTAACTAAGTTATTTTCATAAAAATATAATGTAAACAGATGTACCGTGAGAGCATTCAAATCGCGTGCGTCTACACGTACATAAGCCGTGGGAAATATATTTTAGTATTTACTTCCAGGAAGCGGCCGGATAAACCGAGGTCGGATATGAGGGGTTCTACTGTAATGTCTAAATCGCGTTTACCACCACTGACAAGCCTATGTAAAAACTAGTGCAGTGTTTACTCATTTACGGAACTGCTTCTTATAAAACGTACATAAGCCGTGGGAAATATATTTTAGTATTTACTTCCAGGAAGCGGCCGGATAAACCGAGGTCGGATATGAGGGGTTCTACTGTAATGTCTAAATCGCGTTTACCACCACTGACAAGCCTATGTAAAAACTAGTGCAGTGTTTACTCATTTACGGAACTGCTTCTTATAAAACAAAAGTTAAATTAATGCATATGATGTATTTTTGAGGTAAGCATAAAATTGTCCAAGATATGTTAACCTTTTTGATCTTTTTTTTTTAGTGTTTGAATACGAAGCTTTCAGCTTAAACCATGTCAAATCCTACTTCTTATACTTTACACTAACAGTGTGTAAACAAAAAAAGATAACAGAGTAAATGTTTCATCTCCCACTACCAAACGTAACCGAACACAAGAATTTGATCTTTGACACAACTGACATGCACTATAGTGACTCCAACGCGTTCACGCTGCGGTAAAGGCGGCCAAGAGAGGAGCGCTCGAGCCTCGGACTCGCACTGAATAAATTCTCTTGTTCTAATTCCCCATTCTGTGATGAGTCTGACACACGGATATGACGACATCCACGGAGGTGTGAATGGGATTGGGAAATACCGACACCGGTGTAAACACTTTTGAACTTATGGTACCTGATCCTAGTGCGTCCTTCATTTTTTTAATCGTTTTTAACCCCTTGACGCTCAAAGAGATACGAAAACTTTAATAAAAATGGATGGTAGTACAAAAGCATCACTAATTTACATTCAATAAACACATTCACTTGCAAAATTGGAACTGATTGTTTTTTGAAAAAGCTTTTAGGTAGCCGACATATTTTTTGGAAATGTTGTATTTTTATAGTTTTATGATATACCATCAGTATTAGTGAGATGATATATGAAATACCAATACTGTTATTTGTTAACACGTTATTGATTATTTTTTTAACAAATTATCACTATTAATAAGGGTTTGACATAATACAGTGTGTTTTATAATAACATAAAAAGAATGGGCTGGGCTGTGGAATGAGTTTAGATGTATAGAGTTGTTACAGCAGGTGTATTATCCAGTACAAAATGTTTGGATTATACACAAGAATCAGTAATGTAACCTAACTACTGTAAAGTACTAATGCAACTAAGTAAAGTACCAATGTATAGTGATTCGTGTTCGTGTTATTGAAATCACTTTTTGGCTAAGAAAAATTAAAAATGGGACCCTGATCAACAGATCGCGTGAACAAAAGCGCCTAAGAGCAAAACATTTTGAAATTACTTTTTGGCTAAGAAAAATTAAAAATGGGACCCCGATCAACAGATCGCGTGAACAAAAGCGCCCAAGAGCAAAACATTTATCTATTGTTTTTCTTTGCTAAAACTACATTAATAACCTACCAAATCAACTGTATTTCAACATTTCTGTCATCCATTATTCATCATCCATTTGAATAAAAATTTAATAAATATACTAAAAATAACGTTATTTATCAGCTGTGAATCTGTAAAATGTAAACCATTTACGTGTTGCGCATATTTATTTGGATACACAATCGTTTGGGGAACCTGCTTGTCGCTCCTCTCCTCTGTTCGCCTGATACAATTGTCGTCTCTGCCTTAGTTTAACTTGAAATATTATGAGTTTTTTTTACACAATATAATTAATTTATAGCGTCACCGTAGATTTACTTTATTTTAAATACATGCTTTATCACTTTAATTTAAAAGTCCGCAACTGGAAAAAAATGTAATACTAATGTGAAATACAGAGTTAAAGAAAAACTACTTTTAATATTAAAGTGAGTAATTTGTAAAAGTAATCATGTTGCATTAAAAACCTTTAAAACAACCTTTGGTCCAATGTTTAACAATTAATCAATTTATTTAATTTCTAATCCTTAACACTTGTAGAGTTTCATTGAAACGACGCATCCCCGCAATTTGAGTACCCGCATGATGGGTTTAGAGGAATTTTGCCCATTATAGAAGTTATAACACGAAAACTAAAAAGTATTTTCCAACATTTTATAAGTTTCCAAGCCTTATTTTGTGGGTACTCAAATCATTCAAAATGATGAGACAACCAAAACGTTTGGTCCAAGGCAACCAGTTGGCAATACAGGTGCTCCGACAGGTGATCAACCAGCTGCCGCACCAGCTGCCGTGACCTCGAGTCGAGTTGGGGTCCGGCGTCTGTGCTAGTGCTCCGGCATCAGTTGCTCGCTAGACAGTGAGGTGGTAAGATGTTCAGAAGGCGCCCCTGAACATTTTATCATTTTTGCTGTTTGGTGAAAATATCTTGGTGTTATTTGTATAATAACATCTTGACGTAGGACTGATTAATTTTAAGGCATGGTAGTTGTTTGTGCTTGTAGATACCCTAGGGTTTGTAGTTTGTTTTTAATTTGCTGGTTTGGTAGTTAGTATTATTTTTAAAATCTTTCTTTTACTTACAATATATTTCTGCCTGAAATGTTTAAATTTAAAGTAATATTTTTGTTTTTAAGAATGTTATATGATATGTTTTTAATACCTTTCTATTCCAATTTCCTTTTTCCAACAAGCTTGTTGAGGGCATTCCCTCTCTTGTCTTGTACTCCTTTTTAGTTAGGGACACCTTTCAATTCCAATTTCCTTTCCTTTTTTCCTTCCATCTTTTGCACGGTAAAACCAATAATGGTAAAACCGGCTACCGCTTTTGTAGTGATTACGCTCACCAAAGCGGGTCACTTACAACCTCTATACGTGCCGGATGGGTAGTTAGCCTACCTCCGGAGTTTCGCTAAACATCAGATGTTCTGCGTCGCTAATGGCGAGACACTGGCTCCTTTAGTGTTAGGAAATAAAAAACATATTTGTATAACATTTTTCCTAAATTTAATTAAGCAACTTGCTATTTCAAAATAACATTTTTTGTTTTAGCTTAGCGTTGTGCGCTTATGGTGAGGTGTGTGAGTTCGCTTACGTGATGATCACACTGTAATCATGATGTGCAGCGCTGGGCTGTTTAGTTGTTTTAGCTTAGCGTTGTGCGCTTATGGTGAGGTGTGTGAGTTCGCTTACGTGATGATCACACTGTAATCATGATGTGCAGCGCTGGGCTGTCTAGCTATTTTTTAACTTAAACTTTAGGCAGATTGTATTGTAAATTAGCTTTTCTTCTTTTAGGTTTCCGGGGGTGTACGGTTCTGTCAAACCGTACACCCCCATTTTCTTTTTAATTATCGAATGACCTTGACCTAGTTATTTTCAAGGTCAACAAAAGACTTAGCGAAAATTTCTAAGTCTCAAGGTCATTTTGTAAAAGTTTAAATGACTTTGAAACTTTAGTTTTTGCATTATAACTTTTATATCATTGGATTTTTTGACTTGTCGTTTTAACAAAAGCATAATTTTTATGATTAAGAATTAAACTAATATACCCTGATTATCAAACTAATATACCCTGATTATCGAAAGAAGGTGAGCGGTGCGGCAGTAAAAAACATTCTTATTCATAACGCTGTAGAAACGTAAAAAAACGCTGTTAAAAATTTGCAGTCCACTTTATTCCAATGACCAGTTTATTACCTTATCAGCACTGTTTTCAAATAATTTTTAACGTACATCGTTTAGTTTACACTGTGAGTTATATTACTAAAAACATGATTTACGAATTAAAAAAGTCAATTCTTTGTGTTTGATTTATTATAACTCTGCTTAGAAGCATCGTAATTAACTGGCCATCGGAAAAAAGTCGACTGCAAATTTTTAACAGCGTTTGTTACGTTTCTACAGCGTTTTAAATAGGAATGATTTTACTGCCGCGCCGCTCACCTTTTTTTTCGATAATCAGGGTATAGCTCTGTTATTTATATGGCATTAAGTGAACAAAGTTTAATACTGCATTAGATCGCTGTGTCACCGTTTATAAACTTAACAGTGCAATTTTATCATTTAGGATAATAAAATAGTGCTAGTTATATTTTAATATATATGCTGGAAAGGAATATACCATTCAAATTGAGTTGATTTAGAAAAAGTGTAACTGAAGCTAAAAAGCAGTTGCATAGTACGACAGTAAAAAAATACTATAACATTTGGTAAAACGATTGAGTCTAAAATGGTTGACCCAGTTTATATTAATTAATAAACATGTTATCTCTTGATGTTACTTTTAAGGATTACCAACATCAAAATGTAGCCTATATATCAGGAGTGGAGGATAAGACAGGCGTTCTCACACTGTACTCGCTTAAAACTGGTCTTCAGTCTTCAACCGCGTATTTTTTTTAATTCTCTTTCTTGCTGTTATTTAAAGTCAAAATCAAAAACGTTTATTTAATCAAAAACGTTTATTTATTCATCATCAATTTGTACATTACAATATTACATCAAATTAAAAAAATAATTACACTGATTCAAATTTCAATAACAGAGTAAATTTATTTTTAAAGATGAATAAATATAGGGGTCTTCTAGGCTTAATGCCAGTTTTTTGAGGCTTCCTTCTCTTAAAAAATTAAACTAAAACAAAAGCTGGTAAGGCTGTTGGTTAACCTAAAACAATAAAATTTTAATATTAAATCTAAAAAACAATTGACTAAATACATGAGACTACAACAAAATAACGTGTAAAACTATGCAGCATATAGCAATAAATTACGACAAAAAAGTACGATACAACCATAAGAATGATAAAAAACATTAAATACGGTAAAACAATAGTTATTAAAAATACAACTTCTTATGTCTAGATAGTAACTTGAAATAAAAATTACACATTCTCAACTGTACCTAACCATGTTTTCAAACCGTTAATGTACTGAGCGATAGTATTCTTTTTAGTAATACATTTTATAGTTGCATTAAACATTCTTGGAGCATTAAAGCTGTAAAAAATTCCTAAAAATTGTATTTTTCATTTCTGGCAAAGTCTTTATCATTGTAAAATCTAATGTGAAATAATCTTAAATTCTTTAATACATAACTATGTCTTAATGTCAGTATTCCTAATTTACAAAATAAATTCCAAGTATGATCTGTTCTTTTTTTAATATAATTCTGATGAGAGTTTTCTGTAAGGTCACAATAGGTTGAAGGGATGAGATATTAAAAATAAAATTAAAGCAAATAGAGTGTAACTAATTTTTTTTTGTGTAAATCTTTCATATTGATTTTCGATATTTGAGCTAAAGTATCAGGCGAGCAGAAGTAGCAGGAGGTAATTGGCAGCGTGATATGGTCGCTAGAGCGCGTTTGTCAAACTGGTTCCGGGCGAGTGAAGTTTTATTTTTTATTGCACGTTCATCGGCTGGCGAACTGCTCCGCAACCTGTAAACAAAAGTCCTGTAAATTAATATTGTTTCTGACGTTTAACTTTATATTAGTTAAACATTAACAGGTTATATGTTCGTATAACGTTATCCGATGTTTTAGCCATGTCCATAGCGTTTAACTAAATGGTCTCTTATATTTACGCTGTTTTTTCAACTTTTACTCATTTTGAAACTTATCGTTTAACAACATAAAGCCTTTAGCAGTATTACTTTTATTTTTTGCATAAAATACATAACAAAACTGTTGTTTGTAGCGTTGAATGAAGTGGTGTTAAAATTGTTGTTTGGTAAACAATATTATATGTTTTTTTCAGTAATAGTTTCCCATGACATTAAACGCTATTTCAATGGTTATTTATGGTGTATGACGTTTCATAAGATTATATATATATATATATATATATACTTACTCATATCGGTTATTCTTCTTGAGGTTCAATGTAATAATGTCCTTAGCAAAACAAACGGATTTTAAGCGTTTATTTAAAAAGGGTTGGTCTTAGCGCTTCTCATAATGTCTTAAGTTAAAACTGGTTTTATGTTAATTAATACTTTAGTCCTAACGAAAACAGTTAAATTGTATAGCATTTAACAAGAATCATGTTATTATTAATAAATGTTGCTGATGTCATTTCACGTATTTTGTAATGATGACTGTTTTTTTATGTTTAACTTGATTTTTTAGCTAAAAACCCTAGCGTTTTATGTGGTTGTCTTTAGCAATAAACTTAGAATTCAGTGATCTGGTGTATATATAGTGACACAAATTGGCACTTTACATAGAGGTTGCGGTGCAAACACACCGCTTGGCACTCAACGTGTTAACTTACAAGGTTTTTTTAATACTGGAAATTTAAATGATTAAAGTTAACTCTATTCAACCTACTTTAAACTAAGAGGAGACTGAAATTTGTTTATTTACAATAATAACCTGAATATATCAATCAGCAGTTGGTTTAAAATATACATTGTGATAACATGGTCGTTTTAGCGAATTTCCCCTATAGGAAAGAAGCTATTACCGTAGGTCTCATGGTAAGACCTAAGCCCGAGACCATGATAACTTTTCGTTTTTAGGGCCACAAAAGCAAAAAACACCATTCGTTCGAATTATTATATATCTATCTATATGTCAGCATGATAGCGGCCGAAAATATGGTCAGATCTTAATGAAATTTGGAACAGATATGTAAAGTAGTAATCGATTGGACGAGTTCGTGAACCAGCCCAATCGGACCACCGGAAGGGGGATAAACCGCAAAAAAATGGGTTTTTTGTCGGTGAAAGGATATTGAATTTTACACAATGATAGGGCCAGCAGCGGTTAGCACTAAACAAAATAGAGCGTATCATTGGACAATGGTGGCATGTTAGCACATGGTTCAGGCTTGTTTGGTAACTACCTACTTATGAATGGGTACTGATGTAATGAACTTTGCAAAATACACGTTAGCAAATTGATAACATTAAACGATAAAAAATAGTGTGATATATGTTTGTTTATTTTGTCGTTTCTAAAAGCCAAACTATAATACTACGCACCAGAGTGTTTGTTTAACGGATAAATAATTTTAATATCTCAAAGAAGACCAAATCTTTTTCTGCCCTGAAACAAAAATTGCTGCTATGTGAGCCCAACGCCATTGCCCCAATTCAAAGTTAGTAAGAAGAATTATGGCTTCCTCTGGGTTAATACTGTGACATAATCTACGCGGGAAAAAATAATTACTTGAGTAATAATCTGCCGGTAATTATCATTACACTAGGCTCGAGTTCATTAACTCTGATCGTCGTAATGCTCTACACATTACAATACAGTTAGATGGTTTATTCTTACAAGTAGGAATTTTATTTTAATCAATAAACAATATTATATGTTTTTTTAGTAATAGTTTCCCATGACGTTAAACGCTATTTCAATGGTTATTTATGGTGTATGACGTTTCATAAGATTATATATATACTTACTCATATCAGTTATTCTTCTTGAGGTTCAATGTAATAATGTCCTTAGCAAAACAAACGGATTTTAAGCGTTTATTTAAAAAGGGTTGGTCTTAGCGCTTCTCATAATGTCTTAAGTTAAAACTGGTTTTATGTTAATTAATACTTTAGTCCTAACGAAAACAGTTAAATTGTATAGCATTCAACAAGAATCATGTTATTATTAATAAATGTTGCTGATGTCATTTCACGTATTTTGTAATGATGACTGTTTTTTTTATGTTTAACTTGATTTTTTAGCTAAAAACCCTAGCGTTTTATGTGGTTGTCTTTAGCAATAAACTTAGAATTCAGTGATCTGGTGTATATATAGTGACACAAATTGGCACTTTACATAGAGGTTGCGGTGCAAACACACCGCTTGGCACTCAACGTGTTAACTCTATTCAACCTACTTTAAACTAAGAGGAGACTGAAATTTGTTTATTTACAATAATAACCTGAATATATCAATCAGCAGTTGGTTTAAAATATACATTGTGATAACATGGTCGTTTTAGCGAATTTCCCCTATAGGAAAGAAGCTATTACCGTAGGTCTCATGGTAAGACCTAAGCCCGAGACCATGATAAATTTTCGTTTTTAGGGCTACAAAAGCAAAAAACACCATTCGTTCGAATTATTATATATCTATCTATATGTCAGCATGATAGCAGCCGAAAATATGGTCAAATCTTAATGAAATTTTGGAACAGACATTTCACACAATGATAGGGCCAGCAGCGGTTAGCACTAAAAAAAAATAGAGCGTATCATTGGACAATGGTGGCATGTTAGCACATGGTTCAGGCTTGTTTGGTAACTACCTACTTATGAATGGGTACTGATGTAATGAACTTTGCAAATACACGTTAGCAAATTGATAACATTAAACAATAAAAAATAGTGTAATATATGTTTGTTTATTTTATCGTTTCTAAAAGCCAAACTATAATACTACGCACCAGAGTGTTTGTTTAACGGATAAATAATTTTAATATCTCAAAGAAGACCAAATCTTTTTCTGTCCTGAAACAAAAATTGCTGCTATGTGAGCCCAACGCCATTGCCCCAATTCAAAGTTAGTAAGAAGAATTATGGCTTCCTTTGGGTTAATACTGTGACATAATCTACGCGGGAAAAAAATAATTACTTGAGTAATAACCTGCCGGTAATTATCATTACACTAGGCTCGAGTTATACACTTGGCGCATTATATCTTGACATTTGGGAACCCTTTACACCTGAAGCAATCGGAGTGGAGTGAAATTCATCAGGAGCCCACAGCTGATACACAAAGCTGTACTAGCCTGACGTGTTAGCATTTTCCAACAGCTGTCAGTGAACATCTTAATTGACATTCGTAAACAAAATACAGTTGATGTTTGTTGAAATTTGTTTTTATATTGTTTGTTGTCAAAGATAATTGACAATAAACAATATCTGACAGCTCCAGCAATGGACTAGGCCAAGGGTCAAGATATAATGCGTCAAGTGTACAAAAACTATCTTTAACATCAAAACAAGTAAACAAAAACATACACCATCAGCTGTCATCATAATATTTGAATTAAATTATTTGTTTGACTATAGATTACTTCAATCTTCCAACAATAAGGGTTCAATTTTGTTTTAGCTTTTTTAAAGTTTTGAATTTACTTTTTCAGTGGATGAAATTTTTACGATTAATCATAAACTTTAAGTGGCTTGCAGTTCTATATAATAATATATCAATTAAATATTTATTTAATATTAATTTAATGCAATGTTTTTCCCACAAGATAGTTTATTAATCACTTTTTTAATCGTCTCTTAGAAACAAAAATAACGAGAGGTAGCAATAGCCAAAAAACATGATGAGAGTTTTTCACTTGACTATTTGTTAAATATTGACATAAGATATATATTTAACTTAAGATATAGGAAAAAATTTTGGTAAAGCTGTGTTTACCAAAATTAAGAGTTTTGAATCAAGACTGAAAAATGTTAAGCACTTTAGAAAATACAGATTATTACGTTAACATCGATACATTTCACAAAAATTGCAACCATTTTGAAACGGATTGAGACAATTAAGTTCTTTTTTTTACGTAAAACATTTCTTGTGGCCATATCTTTGCAATATCACACTATTTCTTTTACATTGAATTAAGAACATTTTGAGATTTAAAGCAGTGACTTTTACATCTGGAATTCACTCTACATTATTTAGATTATTGTGAAAATGTATTTAATGCATTCTTCATTTGCGAGTGTGGGGAAGAATTAAATTCAACCTTTATATAGGTTACACCGTCTCCCATTATATTTCGTGCAATTGTGGTCTGTCTCATCCTGTAAAAAATATATATTAAAAAAATTGATTAATCTAAATTTGAGTTTAATTTTTTGATACCGGCCGGTATAAATATCGTTTTACTTTACACAGACGGAAAAAATAGTTGTTTCCGGTCCTCCATCTCGGAGGAGATGGAGGAGATTGTGTCTGCAGGTAGCGCAGCTGCAGCGCGGCCGGGCTCTCGCTGATGACGTCAGAGGCCGCCTTGAGCGCGCGCGAGGCGTTCTCCTCGCCCTCGGCCGCGATCACCTTGGCCCGCGGAGTGGGCGATAGCCGCCTCCGCCTCCGCCGCCATCGCGAAAAAGTGCACTTCTTTGCAGTTTTTAATGTATTAATTTTTGTGTAACCCCCCATCATAATGAAGTTTTGTTTTAATATTCGAATATCCCGTTTTTTTCAATTGTTTATTTGAATTTTAATACTATACACAAAAAATGATCGTTGATGAACTATTCTAATTGGTTTTAGTGCCGTGTATTTGTTTACGGAATGACAACGAAATGTAACAAATTCTGTCACATTGTAGCCAGGAGTAATAAATAACATAATCAAAAACCAAACTTAATTTAATATATTCTGGGTGAAAATTTGACTTGTATGCATCACTAGTGTGTACTTTTAATTGTGCACATCCCCTTTTCTACTGTTGTTCATATAAGTTAAGCGTTAAAAATATTATGGTAATAATAAAATAAATACTATGCAACATTTCAGCTAGACTTAATAATATTTTCTGGATTAAATTTGACCAGTAGACATCTGTAGTTTGTACCATTAACTATGCACATCCTTTTTTCTATGATCACTGTTTTATTCAAAGAAGGTTTGCGTGAGAAGTATCCCCCTAAAAA
Organism: Flexamia atlantica; assembly: GCA_035578135.1. Classification (NCBI taxonomy): domain Eukaryota; kingdom Metazoa; phylum Arthropoda; class Insecta; order Hemiptera; family Cicadellidae; genus Flexamia; species Flexamia atlantica. The sequence goes on from JAQJVK010000009.1 coordinate 42,850,994, forward strand.
CAAGTTTTGAGGCCATCTGTACGCACGGCCTGCCGGGCATTCGTAAGCGGCACGACGTGGCAACGCCGCGCGACTGCATTCCTTTATAATGTCCACTCGCCAGCAGTGTTTCCACTTTAAGGGATTTTATCCCTTTTCAGGGAAATATCAGGTTCTTGAGGGATAAGAGCGGATTTATGGGATTTCTAGGGATGATTTAAGAAGTAAATTAAATAACATTTTTGAATAGACAAAACATAATTTAGCCTCACTATATGTTATTTATTTGTAACATTTTACAATAGTGTTCTCAAATTGTGTAATATTTTACAACGGTGTTCTCAATTTGTTGAAGTAATTTTACTTGAAAATGTCATCAAACTACTTTTGTGTTCTTAGCCAGTTGTTGTACCTCTTGTATTACTTATGTTTTAATTTAAATTATTAATCAAGTCGTCCCTGTTTTCAAGAAAAAAACATTTTAACACTCACTTCCCTTTACAAACTGCAGTCAGGTTGTTTTATTCACACTAATAAATTTAAAATTTCAGCTACAAATGAAATTTTGTTATTTACTAACATTCTATGATCCTCAGATTAACTTAAACTATGTATTTTTATATGTTGAATTCTCTATTCAGGTAAAACACTCTTATTTATTTCCACAGGGATAAAAAGGGTTTTTTCAGGAGCGCAGTGTTGAGGGATAACAAGGGAATTTTTGGGCGCTCATGCAGGGATTTTATATTTTACTCTGTGGAAACACTGCTCGCCAGCCGAGATACGTTCAGCAGACTTTTTCCTTCGCGACAAATGACATTAAACCAGTGCGGATCGTTTAATTTAACATGCGGTATTTTTATGTTTTGTGTGAATGTACTGTGTTCTGTACTTTTATGTGCAATATTTACAAATCCAATGTAAAGTAAAGAAAGAAATGTTGTTGCCTGTTGGAACAATGGCAAAAGAATGATGGAAACCAAACCCGCAGTAAGGGTCCTGTGGTTTGGGAGGGGGTAAGCGAGGAGGGGGGATGACCTCAAGCCGAGTTGGGGTCCGGGATCTGCGCGTGTGGTTCGGCATCAGTTGCTCGCTAGACAGTGAGGTGGTAACATGTTCAGAAGGCGCCCTGAACATTTTATCATTTTTGCTGTTTGGTGAAAATATCTTGGTGTTATTTGTATAATAACATCTTGACGTAGGACTGATTAATTTTAAGGCATGGTAGTTGTTTGTGCTTGTAGATACCCTAGGGTTTGTAGTTTGTTTTTAATTTGCTGGTTTGGTAGTTAGTATTATTTTAAAATCTTTCTTTTACTTACAATATATTTCTGCCTGGAATGTTTAAATTTAAAGTAAAATTTTTGTTTTTAGGAATGTTATATGATATGTTTTTAATACCTTTCTATTCCAATTTCCTTTTTCCAACAAGCTTGTTGAGGGCATTCCCTCTCTTGTCTTGTACTCCTTTTTAGTTAGGGACACCTTTCAATTCCAATTTCCTTTCCTTTTTTCCTTCCATCTTTTGCATGGTAAAACCAATAATGGTAAAACCGGCTACCGCTTTTGTAGTGATTACGCTCACCAAAGCGGGTCACTTACAACCTCTATACGTGCTGGATGGTGAGGTGTGTGAGTTCGCTTACGTGATGATTACACTGTAATCATGATGTGCAGCGCTGGGCTGTCTAGCTATTTTTTTAAACTAAATTTTATTTCTTTATTTTTTTATTTTTATTAATTCTTAAACTCTAGGCAGATTGTATTGTAAATTAGCTTTTCTTCTTTTAGGTTTCCGGGGGTGTACGGTTCTGTAAAACCGTACACCCCCATTTTCTTTTTAGTTATCGAATGACCTTGACCTAGTTATTTTCAAGGTCAACAAAAAGACTTAGCGAAAATTTCTAAGTCTCAAGGTCATTTATATATAGGTAGATTTAGCTTTTCTTCTGTTAGGTTTCTGAGGTGTACGGTTCTGTAAAACCGTACACCTCCATTTTCTTTTTAATTATTGAATGACCTTGACCTATTTATTTTCAAAAAATTTTAGCGAAAATTTATAAGTGTAAAAAGTAGGTCAAGGTCACCAAAAAATACCCTATGAACGGGGGAATAGACCGCTAAGTAATTCTTTTAGAATTACAAAGTGGTCTATTCCCCCGCTCCTATTTTTTTTTATTTCATTTTTACACTAACCTCTCAGTTTTAACAAAATGAGGTATTTGTTGTGCGCACTGCATAATGTTTGATTTACACAACACATCTTTTACCCTTTTTTAATAATATACGAACATTGTTCTTTTTAGGACTAGATTGTAAAAAGTAAAAAGTCATTTTGTTATCTCGCTTTTATAAGAAATTAACCCTCCATTGTAAATTTTGAAAATAGGTCAAGGTCATTCAAAAATACCCTATGAGCGGGGGAATAGACCGCTAAGTAATTCTTTTGGAATTACAAAGTGGTCTATTCCCCCGCTCCATTTTTTTTGTCTTGTGTTTAATTTGACCATTTAACTTTATCAGATGGAGATTTTCTTACTAAATAATAATGAACATTACTGATATTTGGAATTTGAAGATTTACTGGTAATTTGAGCAAGTAGAGTTCATCACAACATCTAAGAACAACATCCCTGTTACTGATCTTTTTTACAAAAACATATTTGTGGTTTAATTTCAATCTGTTGATTTTAATTCTTTTATAGTTTTCAATTTTTTCTGGCAATTCACTTTTGGAAGGTTCAATTTTGACTTTTTTAGAAGGTTGAATTTTGACTTTTTCGGAAGGTTCACGTTTGTTATGCAAATTACACAATTTTTCACCTACACTACACAACTTCACACACCTTTCACCTTTGTTCGCTCCTTTTTTTAAAATATGAGCACATTGTTCTTTCTTAAAACAGGATTTTCTTAATTTTTGAAGTTTTTGAAGTTTTTCAGAAATTTTCTTAGGAGATTTTTTTGGTGAACATTTTTTTGGAGAAGGAGATTTTTTCGGTAAAGATTTTTTTGGAGAAGGAGATTTTTGTTTCACAATAGAAACAACAGATGATGATGATGATGTTCTTGATGACGAGGAAGAAGACCTGGACGAAGACGAAGTGCCTGCCATAGCGCCGGATCCTAAGAAAGTAAAGATTACTCTGTTTACCCTGCCTTTATAACAGCTCCCCACCCATTTACCCCCTCTACTTTTCGACGTCAAAAAAATATTCATCCAAGCTTTCTAACACTGGCAAGGAAACAGTTTCAAAAGGTTGATACAAAATTTCATAAATGTCTTGATTTAAATTTTGCGAAGTTTGAAGATATTCTTCTATTTCCTGTACAAATTTCTGTTCGAATTGTTGGAATTCTTCTATATCCTGTAAAAATGTCTGTTCGGATTGTTCAAATTCTTGTTGTTCTAAGTTAAATGTTGGTGATTTCAAGTCTTCTTCCAATTTTTTAATGTAATCTATTGCATTTTGAACTATAGATTGTCTGTTAATTTTTTTTTGTTTTTGACTTTCCGGTACAACTAATTTTAATTTTTCAAAAGCTTTTTTTAATCTGTGTTGTCTTCTTTGTTCCCTTCGGTTTCTACTTAATCTTTGATCAATCGGGTATTTTTGGAAAGATTCCATAACGTTTTGTTGATTCAAAATGTAGCAAACTATTAATTCTATCCGCTCAATATATAGTGGAAACCTGGGGGAGGGGGAATCACCTTCGCCATCAAGGTGATTGGTACGTATTTAAAGCTTTGAGGTTTGCATAGCCAGACCATAACTATGAGCTCCTTGTACGAGTTGTGTTTGCAGCGTATCTGCTCAGACAACCCTATGCTTCGGCAAATTAGGGAGGTGTCAGAGCCGCTGCCGCAAATCTTGCAAGGCGAGCTCATTTATGAGCACAAAAAACGGTGTGTTTCTAAAACTAAAATTTGGTGGGAAATGCCAAATGCTGGCAAAAAAATATGCGGCCTATGTCACATGGTACGTTTTCATTAACTGAATTGTTTTTTTTATTTACAATATATTATTTTATTAATTTTCTTTAAATTAATATTTTTTTTTTAGCGGCTTCCTGGTGCGAATCCGGATCAAGAACTGTACAGATACCTGAAACATGCATCTGAAAATGTAGGATACAAATTGAAGACGCCAATAACGCAAGAATATTGTCATCTTTGTGGTTGGTTTCCTCTGGAGCAATATGATATTAAATGTATGTGTTTATAAACACATATCAATAGAAGAAATTAAATAGGAGCGGGGAACAGAGCAGCTTGTGGTTTAACCACTTACTGCTCTGTTCCCCGTTCATAGGGTATGTTCAGATGACCTTGACCTAGTTATTTTGAAGGTTTATTGTAACTTAACAAAAATTTTCTAAGTCCATAACGAGGTCAAGGTCATTTAAATCTTAGCGGAAGAATGAAAAGAATAGCTACCAACATGCATTGTTGGTATCTATTCTTTTCTTTCCTCCTAGAAAACCCCCTTAGTCCGTGTCAACTTTGATGTAAAGTTTTGTACAAAATTGTACATAATAAAGGACCCATGATTCAAGTCCTTCGTAATCCATAGAATCCGAAGTGCAACAGATTTTTGTACCGTCTGCTTTAACAGCTTCAAGTACTCCACTGATGCAATTCAGATTGCTATGATACGTTTTTATGTACCATAGTACTCTTTTGGCTTCAACAAAGTTGTGCACAGCACCAAAGATCATGAGGGATTCCATGGCAAATATAACCACAAGACTGCAGCACACCTTATATATACTGTCGGTCCAAGGCGGCGGCCTCCTATGGCGACCTGGTTAACCCAATGGAGGGCGTTGTCCTTTGCCATCAAGGTGATTGGTACGTATTTAAGGCTGTGAGGTGAGCATAGTCAGCCCATAACAATGAGCTCCTTGTACGAGTTATGTTTGCAGCGGATCTGCTCAGACAACCCTATGCTTCGGCAAATTAGGGAGGTGTCAGAGCCGCTGCCGCAAATCTTGCAAAGCGAGCTCATTACTGAGCACAAGAAACGTTGTATATTTAAAACCAAAATTTGGTTTCAATTGGCAGATGGCGAGAAAATATGTGCCCTATGTGACTGGGTACGTTTTCATTAACAGTATTGTTCTTTTCTATTTACAATATATTATTTTATTAAATATCATTAAACTATTTTTTTTAGGCTCTTCCTTCAGCCGAAGAGGGAGAACCGTTGCATAGGCAAATGATATACCGATTTGGAATCATAGGATACAAACTGGAAACACCAAGACCGCAAGAATTGTGCCAGCTGTGTGGATTCTTCCCATTTGCTAAATATCAAGTTAAATGTATGTGTTTATAAACATATATTATATGTTTATAAAGACATATCAATAAAAGAAATTAAATAGGGACGGGGAACAGAGCAGTTTGTGGTTTAACCACTTACTGCTCTGTTCCCCGTTCATAGGGTATCTTCAGATGACCTTGACCCACTTTTTAAGAACTCTATGGTGGGGGGAAATGCATATATATAAACCGTGGATTAAGTAAAAGACAACATTTCCCTCATCAGCATGGAAACTTTCCGGATGTCTTACAATGTTCATTGCACTCCTGTACAACATGTTCATTTTATGTTAAATTTAATCCATTTTCTTCAAAATGTAAATTTTTTTGCAATTTCTGTTACTGGAGAAAGATGGGTAAATTTAACATTAGAAACTGTCATGGTTACAATCAACCCTTTAATAGATCCTAATTGGTTTTCAACAGTGGAATCATATATTGATACTATGGCTTTCGAACAAGGATATCATTATCTTTGGGTTGATGTTAGTTACATCAACTTTCAAAACGAAACAGATGATGATGATGGATATGATTCTGCCACATAAAAAATAGACATTAACGGAACTTCTTTCCCTGCCTTTTAGGAAAAAAGAGAGGAACAGTGTTAATTAATAACACTGTTCCTCTCTTTTTTCCGCTTAAAGTTAAATGACCTTGACCTAATTTTTATAGTTAAGAAATATACGAAGTAAAAAATAATAGAAAATGTACATTTTTTTTAAGTTTTTGCGTTATAACTTTTACACCGTTGGTTATATCGAAAAATGTTACTGGACCTTTTTTGTTTGTCTTTTAATTCCGCTTAATTTGACTACCCGCACGATGGATTTGGAGCATTTTTGTTATATCCACTGCCATCGTGTACGGCGACGCAGTTCTCAACACAAAACTAAAATCTTAGGTTATTTAAAACTTTAACAAAATATTTAAGTCTCAAAAGTAGAGTTTTAAAATCAATCAATATATAAGTCAAACAAGTAAGTCTTTTGAAATTAAAATATCTAAGTCTAAAAAATAGGTCATTTAAAATAATTCTAAGTCCGAAAGTAGAACAATCAAAACTAGGTCAAGGTCATTTAAAAATTATAAAAAAAAGGGGGGTGGGGAAGCGTGGGGTCCCTACCTTATTCTACTACTTTATTTCTATACTACTTTATTATAACTTATGCTACCCCTTAAATGCTATCATGCATGCGGTTACGGTGTGATCATCACGTAAGCGAACTCACACACCTCACCGCCCTATCATATCTTAACCCCTACCTAACGTTCCCCCTATTCTATCTTATACTATGTAATATTACAGTTACGGTGTGATCATCACGTAAGCGAACTCACACACCTCCCTATAATATTACACCTAACTTAATATTACAGTTACGGTGTGATCATCACGTAAGCGAACTCACACACCTCACCGTAATATTAACCCTGACAATTAAACCACGCAGGAAATGGAAAGGTAGGTGGATTGCCATTGCGACCGACTATTATAGGAGGGCGCCTCTCCCACAATAGCCGAACGCAGTGTGTGCTTGACATAAGCCATCCCACACACCATGGCGAACATTACGTTACAGCATAACCCTCCACGTAAGCGGACCAGTTACACCTTCACCGTAATGCCAAAGAGAAACGTTGCGCGCTTGCTTATATCAGCGAGCTCGTGACTCGACCTCGCTAGCGAGCCTTGACTTGTAGGTCAACGTGTCGCTCTGCCGGGGCCGGTAGCCTTGGCCGGGTCGCTAGCCACCGCTCTCACAACTTCGCCTGGCCTACTTGGACCTGGTCGCTAGCCTCAGCTTTCACTACCTTGACTACAAGGTTGTTGTGTCTGCTGCCTATAAGAACCCCATTCGCCCGCCTTGTGTTATTCTGCCACTCGCCACCATCGCTGTTATTATCCATTCCCACGTTTTTTAACCATTTTTCCTATTTCATTATATTATCCATTTTATTATTCTTTTTATATCAACATGAACTCCTCTGCATCTTCTTCATCTACCCCCATTCTCCTGAGTCTGCTGCAGAAACCTCTGCAGCAGAAACCAACTACAATTCCGGTATCTATTGACCTTTCTTCTATTTCGACTGATTTTCTTCAAAAAAAACAAACTTCTCCCGTCCTCTCCTCCTCCATTAACGAAATAATAGCTGATGCTCTTAATGAAGATCAACCCCAATTATTTCAGAATCCCACACCAGTTACAGAAACATCAACGCCGCAAATTGAAGACATTCCGATCGCTCCAATTTGTGACGATATTTTAACTGAAGACTGGATGGAGTTGTGCGGACTGCACCCTTCTTCTACCCCCCAACAAATTCAACCCGCACCAATCAAAGAAACCCCCACCCCCCAAACAATTCATCCCGCACCAGTAAAGAACATCAGGCTAAAGGAATTAAAGAAAAACAAAAAATATAACCTGTACAGAATTGAAGAAAACAAAATTTATATCTACAACGAGGAGAGGACGAAAATTTATATCCTCACAACTCCAAAAACCAAACCACCACTTGTCCCAACAGATCCAAAATTTTTACTAGTAACAGCGGAGGGTGGAAAATTGAGAATAAATATATTAAATTAAACCTTATATTCCTTCCCCTCCTCAATCAAAGTCCACCCTGGTGGCAAAATCGGCCCTTCTAAGGGCCACCTAAGACTTTCAAATTTAGGCTTAAGTTAGGGCCTCAACCCTTGGTGACTACAAGCGGTTCATATACCTCTAAGTCCCAAAGGTTGAGTCAATAGCGGGGGGCTTTCGCTAAAGCCTCAACCCTTGGTGACTAACAAGTGGTCTGTGTACCACTAAGTCACAAAGGGTTGGACGCTAAAGCCTCAACCCTTGGTGACTAACAAGCGGTTCACATAACTCTAAGTCCCAAAGGTTGAGTCAATAGCGGGGAGCTTTCGCTAAAGCCTTAACGTTTGGTGACTAACAAGAGGTCCGTGTACCTCTAAGTCCCATAGGGGCTTTCACAAACCACCCCTTGTTAGTCACCAAGGGTTGAGGCTTAAACTTAAGCCTAAATTTGAAAGTCTTAGGTCGGCCCTTAGAAGGGCCTTTTTTTTTGCCACCAGGGTGGACTTTGGAGGTGGGAAAAGGTTTTACTCGGTAATATTTATGTTTAACTTGGCACCTTTTTTATTTATTATCAAGTGTCGAGGGTTAAGGGGAATAGGAATTTTTTTGGGAATGTCAATGACATAAATTTTGGTTTTTTCAGAATTAAAAATGAAAATAGAAGAAGATAAATGTCTTAGGATTTCATATTTTCGGTTAAGTTTCAGTTTTTTTAGATGAAATATTTGCTGGGGTACGTTTGAAGATACAGGTGATATAGGTGGTTTGGTGCGAATTTTGGGTGGTTCGGTGCGAATTTTGGTGCCGGTAAGAATGTTTTTCCAAACTTGCTGAAAAGGTTTTCGAGCAATAGTGGTTGTAACATCATACCAATCACGATTGTTGTTCGATTGAATAATTCGTACCCCAAGCAGTTGAAGATAGGAAAACCAGTTATACCAAATCTCGGTATACTCGGAGCGGTTCATTGTGAAATTGAAGTAGGTGTTGTTAGGACGGTAGCAAAGGAAAGAATAACTTGTCGAGTGTAGAGTGTAGAGTGTGTTAAGCAATCAAGGACAGGTGTGCCGGGTGATGCAACAAGGACGACGACCTGTATTCGCCGGCCGGCCGCAAGCGAAAGTGCGGCGCAAGGTCAACCAGTTGTATTGCTAACTGGTCGGCAACAAGCGAAAGCATGCGAGGTCAAACCCGGCCCACTCGGTCTCGTTTATCTTTTAAAACTCGCATGATAGGGTTTGCAAACATATTAATTCAAATATGTTGTAAAAATTTTCTTACGATATTTTGTTACAAATCTTTTTAAGGCAAATGTTAAGAAACCATGTTTCTATTTTAATCGCAACTACAGTTTCGATTTCTTTAACTAAATATTATAGCTAAGTATTAAAGTAATATAATAAAGTAGCATCTTTAAAAATATTGTAACTTGTACAAAGTTAAATAAGTATTTTAAGCCAAATGTTAAAAACAATTGTTTAGTACTGAGATGTTCACCCTACAACACCTACGTTAGAACTAACACTACAAATCCAAAAATTGCGAGGAGTCTCTCATGGTGGTGGGGGGAGGGCAGATGTTCCGAGCTGCACATGTCAAGGGAGGTTGCAACGCCGATACTGACACATCAGTTTGCTAGTAGAACTGGCAGAGTAAACATCTAAATAAACATGAGTTCTGTTTTATATGTTTCTTTTATTAAAGATGGACTTTGCATTGAAACGCAAAGTTTTCCTATTGATGCAGATCCTATACAACAAATTTTAGTACATCCTCCAGAAAGTTATGATTCCATCTACATTTCAGTGCAAGAAACAAACGACCCCCCACCACCAACAACTCCTGATGCACAGTAGGACACGGCTACCACACGTCATTAAAGCTTCAGCTCTTTACCCGAGCACACATGGACTCTGAGCTTCAATATAATACTGTTTCTTCTACATCTACACCAACTTCCGAACAATTACCTACTACAAATGAAACTACTACAAGTCTACAAGTAAATGAAATTTCATCAACTGTTAGTTCTGATGCGCAAGCAATAATGTTATCATTAATTGGTTTCGACTAAAAATTCAACAATGGAAGAAGAAAGAAATTCGCTACTTTACAACTTGGTTTTTGTGAACCCGTCGAAATTTATTATTTGCCTACTTTCATTTTTATGTGGTTACAATTTTGGTTACCTTGTTCAGGAAATGCTAACAGATAAAAAGGAAGAACATTCGCTATATTTTAAAGTTTATGTTTATGTAATTGCATCTTTATTTGGATACTTTGTAGCAGGATATTTTCTTGTTAATTTGTCAATTCCATTTTTTACATGGTATTTTAACAGACGTGAAAATCAACAAAACAACAGTTTGTAAAAAGAAACAAAAATTATCTTGCATTTTCGGATTTTCCGAAAATGCAAGATCTTTTTTAAAAACATCCCCAAACGACCTTGACACACTTCCGGCCATTTAAAATTTAAATACCCAGCACAGCAGGGCATTTAAACTTTAAATACCCACCAAAAACACGTCACAGCTACGTCACAGCTGATGACGTCACTTCCGGTCACGTGACCGGAAGTAGCTGTCAAAAAATTGACTGCCTGTCAAAGTTTGATTGGGCCAGCAGCCCCACTATTGCACTACTTTCTAGCCATTTTTCTTGTAACTTTTCATATTTTTTAGCCATTCGTACGTCGGCCGGCCACATCTTATCGGCCATCTTCTGTTTTTTCACCAGCGTGCCGATGATCTCCTTATCATCGCTTTTCCTCTTCATCGTATTATCTATATATATAGGTTTAGGGTTCGGAGTTTCGCTTTTCAAAAATAAAGAAAAAAATAAATTTAAATAAAAATCTAAAACGATGCATACACGTTGTTTTTATAAAATATTATGTATACGAATCGTTTATTAAAAACGATGCGTACACGTGGTTTTTATAAAATAACGTATACGAATCGTTTATTAAAAACGATGCGTACACGTGGTTTTTATAAAATAACGTATACGAATCGTTTATTAAAAACGATGCATACACATCGATTATCGTTCGATAACATCGTTTAACTCGTCTTTTAACTTGAACATGTATTTTCCGTTGTGCGCTTTCTTAGCGGTGTTTATTGTCAAAAATCCGAACGGTTCGCTCCAACACTTTTGACACATCTTTTCGAATTCATCGATCGTCATGTCCGATCCTACGAAATCGTCATAAATACGTTTCGTGTAGTGTTTGTTTTGTTTGAAGACGCATAGCAGGTTGACGTTGTTCCGTATCACTTGCATGTCGACTTTACCGTAGCTCTGACTGAGGTAGACGCAGGACAGTTTTTTATGTCTACCTCTGATGAAGTAGTCTTTTATCGCTTCTTGTTTTTCCATCAGACAGTCGTCGAACACCACGAGGGAGTTTTTCTCGCACTCGTCCAGCGGAGGTAAATCTTCGCAATTGTTAAAAAAGTATGCTATCTTCTTATTCAACTTGTTTTCAGCATCGATGTACTTTTCGCGTAATTCTACATAAGCCGGCTGCTCTATAGACTTACTGAACACGTATAAATTTCTAAACACGAGACCGCGCGGATTATAAATAAAATTCAACAACAAGTTCGTTTTTCCGCAGCCCGAGGAGCCTACTATCAGACAACGTAACGGTCGGGGTAGAAGGTTATCTTCGATCTTCTCTTCGTAATACGGGACGATATCCATCACTCTCTATGAGGAAAAAAATAACGCACCGGTTAAGAAAAGAAATAAAATAAATTACGAGAAATAAGAATTTATTAGGATGGGAAAATGTTTACTATTTATTTTCTCAAATCTTTGAAGAATTCTTCTACTAATTCTATGAAATTATACGGCGTGATTACGACATTATTGCGCGATTTATAGGCTATATAGCGGCATCTCATGATATCTTTTACGCAGTTCAAAACGTTTATACTGTTCGGCACTTCCTCTTCGTAAAACGAGAGTGAATAACCTTCATCGATTTTCTTTTTAAAAACCTTAGAAAAATACCGATCTTCGGTTCTCACGCAGTAGTATGTATAAATACGTCCTACATAAGAATATCGTTTAAAGACGGCGAAGACGTGTCTTAGGTTCGGGTTTTGCGGCATACAAGCTACTTTAGGTTTCATGTTTTGTATCGTATTGTTTAAACGACGATTTTCATTTTCCATACGATCGATCGATTCCATGAGCGTTACGATTTTATTTTTGAGTTTGTACTCGCCGTATTTACGGATGGAAGGCAAAACGTCTTCGAAGACCCAACGTTTGAAGTCGTTCGCCGACGGTAACCTCGATGAAAATATCAATTCGTATAATCCGGGCTCGGATATGTATACTTCTAAGCCTTTATGGTGCGAAATAGGTTGGGACCCAAATCGGGGCCCAACTAAATCGGCCAGATTTCTCTTATAACGATCGTTAACGTGCGTCTGTAAGACCTTCTTCAGATTGGAATATCCTAATATTTCGGCCACATCTTTACCCTTAAACCACGAGTTATCGTCATCGTCGAAAATCACTGTGACCTTTTGATTTTTAAAAATGAATTTACTCGCGATATCGTCCTCCATCTCGTACTCCATGTCGTACTCATCCGTGTCGGTCGCATCGGAGGAACAAGACGATGAAGAACTTTCGTCGTCGGAGGAACGAGACGATGAAGAACTTTCGTCGGAAATCTCATCACGCGTAATATCGTTATTCATTTCGTACCTACTATAGAAAAACGACCGATCGAACGTCAATGTTTTATTACGATCGAAAAAATAAAAAAATAAAATCATATAGTTCGCGCGATCGGAAACGTATTTATTTCACCACAACATCACTTCCGACATCGTTCTTTTAACCAGGTCGATCAGGTCGAAATCGTCATCGCGAATCGTTATACATTTGCTCTTTCCGTTATATTCGTATTCCACACCCTCTTTATTTATTTTTCTCAAAACCTTTTTTATCATATTCTCGTCGTCGATAATTATGTATTCCGTTTCGAAACATAAATCGTATCCGCAGGAATCCTCGACGGCTTTTTTAAAAGAGCGTTTTTGCGTGTCTATGAATTTATATTCCTTGTTATTATCCGCACTCTTCGATACAGCGAAAATTTGTTGTATTTGCGTTCTATCTATCATCTCGCGGAATAATCCGTTTTCCGTTTTCAAACGATCGTCCGAGGTATCCTCGCTTTCTAACCATTCATAATCCGATTCCGACTCGGTCGATTCGTCATTCTCGATATTTCGCTCGGCGTGTTCCGAATGTATATTTTCGAGTCCTTTGAAAAACCACTCCCGAAACTCATCACTTTCCTTCGTGCATTTATTCAACAGAACCCCGATCGCCGGTTCGTCTATGAAAACCGTATCGGGATGCGTTCGTTTTAGATGTAAATTCGGATTATCGACTTTTAAATCGCGATATGTAGTTTTATATTTTTCGTTCACATGATCGTAAATCGCCTTTTTGGGGTTCTTGTATCCCAGTATATGGGTGATATCGTTCGCTTTAAACCGACATATTTTATCGACACCGCGCACTATCGTGATATTACGGTTTTTAAAAGTAAGCTCGGTATGATAAACGTCAATCGCGTCAGTCATGTCGTTCTATATAAGCGCTTTAGGTATTTCGACTTGTTTAAAAAATACAATGTCGAGCTACGAGACTCTAATTAATAATATCGGACGATGAGAAAATCCGATTTAATATTGCCGCGATAATTTCGAAATAAATAAGAAATGGTACTGTATCGGTACTTTTGATTTTATTATGGTTCTTTTATTACGACGACGCATTAGTACCGCGATGGTACCGATACTTTAAAAATATTAATAGTACTGCGATGGTACCGGTACTTTAAAAAATATTAATAGTACTGCAGTGGTACTGGTACTTTAAAAAATATTAATAGTACTGTGATGGTACTGGTAATGGTACTGTGATGGTACTTTTAAAAATACTCAAAATTCGGTCTTTTGCAGTTCCCTCTCGTAAAAACCACCGATCACTTCTTCACCGTCTAGAGCCTCGATTTTGTACGTGACGGGTTTGGTGTTTAAAACTTGCGCGATCACAAAAATTTCGCTAGTCCAGTTTTGTTTATATTTATTTCTAAATACGACTTTACTCGCCGTTATACGGACTCTGTCTCCGACGTCGAATTTAGGTTTTTTACGCGGCACTTCACTTTCGAGCTCCTGATACATTTTCAACAGATCGGACTCGTTGCTCTTATTGACATCGGCCGGACGCATTTTTATCGTGCTGTGGTAATCGTGTTTGTTGTATTCGTCGGTGAGCTCTTGTAAGACGTCGTACCATTTGTGCGAGTTTCTCACTTGGAATTTGACTCTGAATTTATTGTTTAACGTCCTGTGGTATCTCTCGATTATCGCCGACTTTTCCTCGCTCTCCGTATGGTACATTTTTATGCCGTGTTTTTTGAGCATGTCGTTAAAAGGTTTATTTTTAAACTCGGTCCCCTTATCCGTGTGCAGCAGTTCGGGCGTAGTGTGACCGTCCTTTTTCGCTCTCTCTATTATCCTCTCAAAAGCGGCCGTCACTACCGTGCCGTCTTTTTTCTTCAACGGTTCGGACCAGACGAATTTGCTAAAACAGTCTATCACGTTTAAGATGTATTTGTACCAGTTGTTCTCTCTGGCGAATTGTTTCATGATGAGCAGATCCGCAGCCCACAGATTATCCAGACCTTTCATGATTATCCTGCGTTTTATAAATTTTTTCACTACCGGTTTGTGCAGTTCTTTAGCCTCCACCACTTCGGGCGGCTCTTTGATAAACGAGTTTTTAACGCCGCCGCAGACCGCGCAATCGGAACTCGCCGACCATCTTTTATTTTTCGTTTTCACAATTTTCATGTTCTCTGACGCGGTCTGCGTTTTACACGTGCGACAGTAAGAATTCATCTCTTATATTAATGAAATTAAATTTTCGTTCGATAGAAAAAAATATCAATCATTTGGCAAGTTTTAATTTTTTATATGAATTCAAAATATTAATTTTTATACATAGATAATGGGGAATCACAAGAGGAAAATAAATTTGACTAAAGGTCAACTGAATAAGCTGCGGATAGCTCATAAGAAGCTTAAACGCGCAGTGCTTACTTTAACAAAAGATCAATTAAAAAATGGTAATACCGAAGTGTCACTCGATGGCGATCAAAACAAACAAGTGGAAAAAGCGTTGAAAAACAATAGAGGGACACGGTTGATTTTTGATTATTCACAGTTGAAGGAAATGATCGATGGAGGTCTTCTGAAGGAAGTTTTAGAACTGGCCGAAAACAATATTCCGTATTTTAAGAAATTCGCCTCACCTCTGATAAAGAATAAAGTGGCACCTGTGTTGAAGAATGATTTCGTGCCGTGGTTGAAAAATTTAATAGACAATGAACTGGACGAATTGATTAATAAAGATAAAACCGGAGCCGGTCTGGTGAAACGTGTAAACGGAAAATTGCATAAGACTCTTAAAGATATTAGAGAGGATAAAAAAAACTAGTTCCGCTGACCATGTCCGAACTGGAGACATGGGCCAACAAGTTGAAAATCAACAATTTCCGTGGTGTTTTTATGCGAGAGTGTTTACCCGACAAGCCGCGCAAAAACGAGTGTGCTATTATTAATCTAGGTGATCTGGAGTCGGGCGGCACGCATTGGACTTGTTATACGAAAAAAGGTAATTATGTCATATATTTCGATTCGTTCGGCGAGGCGCCTCCACCTTTAGAATTGGAGAAATATCTAAACATGACTAAAGGTATTTTTTATAATCATATGAGATATCAAAATTACGACGATCCCCCGATATGCGGTCATTTGTGTTTGGAGGTATTGCGGCGTTTTTCCAGAGGACAGGATTTCAATACGACAGAACGCGCTTTACAAAACGATAAATACGCATTTTTGAGATGGTTCGAATAATTTTATTTTTTTTCTCCCCCACTCTTAATAAATAATCGTAACCGTAATGTTTTAAAAGTATATATAGAGAAAATGGTGTACTTCAAATTGATCGGTCGAAAACCGCATCTGCAGTTGAAGCTCGAAAACCCCATACACTTGAAAGAGGACGCGCGTTATTATCTCGCGCTCACGGGGTTTTCATTTCATAACTATTTTTATAACTTCAAAGAGCCGGCTTCGATTACTTTTTTTAAGAGTGAGAAGGATCGTCCTACACTAACTTTTGATGCGGAGTTTTGGGATTTGAAAACTATGCAGAGAGAAATCAGGGAATTCATGAGGATCGGTAAGATCACACCGGCGATAGATGTGGAAAAGTTTAAGATTTTTCGAGACCCACAGTCTAAGATATGTATCAAATCTCCAGTTAAGTTCCATATGAACAACGAGCTACGACGGTTTCTAGGGTTTACAGAATTGAAAAAAGATGAAACCGCGTTCGAATTGATGTTCGAGTCGGAAACTATTTTATCAATTTACGAAGAAGAGAGTAAATTACAAATCAGACCGTTCGAGATGATCGAAGTGCATTGCGATTTAGTCGAACATTCGTATATCAATCACGCGGAGCATTGGCACAGACACGATAACTCCTCGTTGTTGTATCACTCGAGTCCGCGAGAACACAGAGATAAAATTTACGAGAAACCGTCCGTTTTAAATTACATGCCGCTCAAACCCGACACGCAGACGATAAGAGAAATCAACATTTATCTGACGGATGAAAACAAAGTTCCCCTGCGAAACGCTCTGGCCGATTATATTATTTATTTAAAACTAGTCGATGAGTCGGAATTAAATATGAATTAGTTTTCGTCAAAACCGATGATTTATTACATCTTTTGAAACGCTCTCAATTTTTTATTCGACCGTGAAAATATATTTTTATATATAGACGGAAGAAAGATGGAAATGGAAAAGGATTATTATAAAGATATCCTCGACGAAGTGAACGGTAACGCTTTCGCGAAGATAAGCGATTTAGAAATCGGTAAAAAATATTTGGTCAATAGCATAGAGAGAATGCACTACGCTTACGGAGTAAGAGTTTTGGTTACATGCGATGATGTGCGGTTTCAACTACCCGAGAGTTGGAACGAGAGAATGAGTACGAAAAATATAAACGCGCTATTGAAATCGGAGCAACCGTTGTATGTGGTGTACCACGGAAAGATCCCGATGTCGAATGATATGTTTAAACACGATATCAAGTTCGTGAGAGAGTGAATATTCGTTTAATCGATTATACCCGTTATTATTATTATTTCGATCATACTTGTTATTTTTATTTTTTTTCGTTCCTGAAAAATAATTTTCTAACTCCGAAAAAAGTTGTCAAAGTCCGAAAAAATATTTGTTGACTATTGAAAATTTTCTAAGTCCCCAACTCTATTTATTGAAAAAATTTACAAGTCCTAAAATCAAACTAGCTAAAAATATTCTAAGTCCCAAACTGTATTTATTGAAAAAATTTACAAGTCCTAAAATGGCTTTCAAAATTGATTTTTATGTATCAGGAGGGCGGAATACGGTAGAAACTTTAAAATCGATTAACGAAACGATTCGATAAATCGAAATCGACAATCGAATATCGAATTATTCCGTTTTTTATTCTTCCGAAGTATCAGGGCGGCAGAATCTAGTAGGAACCGGCGCGCTCGAGCCGAGCGAACGGCGCAACGGTGGTGGCGCGCGCGAGAAATAATGACGTAGCGATGACCTTGGACTTTGCGCTCGTGGCGCGCGCGAGAAATAATGACGTAGCGATGACCTTGGACTTTGCACTCATACGTCTCGTACGTCTCATACACCTCATACGCCTCCTACGCCTCATACGCCGTGCGCTAGAACGCATCATTAACTACTACTAATAGCTATAATTTTAATATATAAATATATCACTTGTTTATTTTTCTTTTTTTAATAGCCTAATGGATTAATTACTGGATATTTTGTAATTGAAAATTCGCTGAGTATGCAGGTTTGCTGCGACGTGGGTATTTTGTAAGTAGTTGCGGATGCAACGATAGGTACACTTTGAGTCCACAATTGGTTGCCATTTTTCACACTGACGGTTGAATAATTCTTCAAATTTGCTTTTTTAGTGTTGTGAGGAATTGAAATTGGAAAAATAAAGTTACTCGCATTACATCCACATTGTGGTTGCAGTTTGAACATGTTGTCGTAATTTTTAGCATATATTTGAAATGAAATTCTAGGGGTTGATACAATGTTATTAGTTGAATGAAAAATTCAGCACAATCTTGTTGTTCGATTGCGTTAAAAGGAGGTCCGAACTGATTTCTGATATTTATTGAACTTAAAATTTGGTCGTTTTTTGGTGGGATATGGCTAATTTAATCATAGGGGAATCAATGTCATAGTTTGTTATGGAGGTTGTGATAAGTTGGCAGTTTAAAATACACTGTATTTTTGCATTTGCATAGTACGATACATTATCAGAATTTTAAAAACCAAATAAATATTATTTACCAGATGCTGGATGCTGGATGCTGGACTAGTGTGGCCTTGATAAGGCGCTGTATACAGCCAATTGAATTGAAATTAATTAACTTGAAACAGCTGTGTATGTGTTTAACCTATAAGTACAATATTCAATGAAACTCTAGATGCAAACGGTACTTAACCCTTGGTAGTTTGGGTATTCTTAGGACCAGGATTAGTAGTTACAATGGACATGCATTGCAGATATTCAGCTTAATATGCATGCACCCGAAAGGTTGCGGTAATATCACAAAACAAATTGCTATTATTTATTGGCGAGATTTAACCCTGGGTGCTGGGGATCGATGTTCCTCGCTCTACCACCAGTGGACATACCTTGTGACAAAATCGTGAACCCTCAAACTTTGGATAATTCTTGAATTAGGATTTTTTATGATAGACCTTATCAAACATTCGGCACTATGACTATAATCTTTGACTTTTTCCAATTTGTGAATAAACTCATCTTTAAATATAAAATGTTTAAGAGTTGAATTGCCGTTTTCTACCTTTGTAAGATTAGGCCTACTTGCGTCTGCAACCAAACTTCGTATTTATACGTGATAGAAGTCATTAATTATAGTTAATGTATGAATCTGTACTTTTTTACCTGACAACTTTTCCGCAAACAGCTGATATTGCTTCTGTTCAAACAAGGAGATTAGAGTATTTACTGGAGGTACTGTGACGATGACTTTGTTGATGAAAACCGGCCCTTTCATTTTGGCAGACTTTAGTAATTTAGTAATGAAATACCATTCTTTGAACATAAATTTAAAACGATTCGAATCTTGAACATGAGTTTAGGTTGGGTAAAACGGAAATAGACTATATAAGACACACATTCATTATAATTTATATAGGTATTTGTAAAACTATATAAATAGGTTTCATTGGTACAGAACCCTGAAATAATAGTTTAAAAAAAACCTATCACAATATTAAGAAATAATAAATTAAACAAATCAAGCCTATCTCCTGTCCTACCGTCCTCTCCAATACGCTTAAAACTTACCAGCTGATCAAAGTTTTACTGACGAAATAGTTTCTTCGTGGACTAAGCTTGTTTACAATTTGAAATGTCAACGATGATTTGAAATGAAAATTTAAAACGTTACTAGTTTTGATATCTAGTGCTTTCAAACTTTCTTCAGACTATCAAAAGGCACTACTACGAGAAAAAATAGGAGTGAGTGTGAAGTTTCATTCAATTCTGATGAGAAACAAAGTTGCTAGGCTTTCTGAACAAATCGAGGTGGAGGATTCGTTCAAAAGTGCAAAACCGGTAACTTTTTTGGTGACTTTTAACGTTTATTATTAACTTAATAGAAGTATTTAAAACAAACTGACGTGTTTTTTGAAGTTTTTTTTGGCCAGTTTATAATGTTGAAGCGAAGTTATATTAAATCAAGGCTCTAATTTTCTTTTTTGAAAAGTGAAAAATCGGCTCCTAATCTGCGCTGTTAATATAGTCACTCACGTCGTTCATTCGTCGTCTGCTGGTGGACTTGGCGACGAGACACGACCGTGCCTCTAGATATGTGTTCTGTCCAACCTATCAGTTATGTGACCATTTTTACGATATGGTCAACACGCCAATGTATATGTTGAAAAGTTTCATTTTTGTTCATGTAAAACTCTGTCTCATCGGAAATATCTAAACCACACGTGCGTATTTTATTTATTCCTTTCACTTTTTTATTCTTGTGAAATGTTTATATAAGTCAAAGAAATGTTTCTTTTTTCATGAATACGAGACTATTGGCATTCTCGAGAAGCAGTTTGGCAGGCAATAAATATCCAACTGGGCAGGCTCGATTCCGTGCTATGCGTCGTTAACCAGTTCCAGTGATTGATATTTCTTCTTGCTTCCTCAGTCTTCTTCTATAAGGGAAAATACATTTAATTAATCATATAAGTTACTGCTATTTTTAAAGACGTATTCTAATCCTTGATTCATTATTCGAATAACAAGCGATTCAAAGAATATATTCAATGCAATTTTTTTAATTTGTAACAAATTTTTTTTCAACATCACCTTAGTGACATGACGATCTTATGATCTCATTTCCTTTCACTTTTGTTCCTGGATTACGCTTTTTATTCTATACTAGATCAAAGAATATCTTCAATGCAGGTAATACCACATAATATAATGAATTGCACGTTTTGATAAATTATTGTTTACAGCTTAAAACAAAATCTAAACAGGAACTTCTCTAAAAATTCTAAGCCTATTTTTAGATACAAATAATCTAGCACACACTCACACAATATTTAAATAGTAGTTTATGCAACGATTGTATAATGAATGTCTTTAAGCCACGAGTGAGATGTAAGTTAGAATACGAGCGAAGCGAGTGTTCTAAATATCTCATGAGTGGCTTAAAGGCATGATACACTATTTTATCTACGACCAACAATATACGACAAAATTTCCCCCAAGTTAAACAAAACTCATGACTTTTAATAATGATGGAATAGGTCAACTAAAATTTGAGGTAAGGCAAATAAGCAGACTGAACCATGAATCGTTGTGGTACAATCAGCTGATGGGATAAGTAAACTCAAACATAAATCGTAATGCAACAATCAGCTGATGTGCGAATTGCGTAATTGTTATTATGACACTACTTCCGTCAAATGCCGAGCTCTCATTGGTCTAGAACCAGTACTCTAAAGTGACTCCAGTACTCTAAAGTCGTCATTAGAGTACTGCTTGGTTTTTGGTGTTTTAATGTATATCATTATAATGTTTATCGTAATACCATAATAGGTGCTTATTGCAATGGTCGTAGATAAACACTCTTCTGATCCTGAAATGGGAGATACTATGTCCGGTATACCCGTATATAATGAGAAATTCCATTACTTTATACTTTAAGAATTTGATCAACATGTTATTGAAAAATGTTCTATAGAAATATTTATTAGATTATAATAAAATGTTTGATATAGTGTACCATGCTAAGAATATTCTTCATACAACCCAGATCTTTCAAGCTTTCCCTAAATTAGCTTAGAGTCTCTACCTGTCTTCTGGGTTTTATTATGAATTATTAGCTTAGTGAAGATCGAGTCTTAAACATTTCACAAAACACAATTAAAAAATGTTGTCTCAGTTTGATTTTTTGTGAAATATTACTGAAAACTAACAGGTTGAGGTTAAGCCCGGATTAAGTTTGGGTTGGTTGGTTGCCAGATGTAGGATGTTGGAGTCGCAATCCCTGGAGATGAGATCACATCTGTCAGAGTGGTCACAAGCTCTTGCCTCAAGTTTGACATTTAAAGTCAATGAAAAATGTCTTTTTATAACTTGATGAAAGAATTAATTTATTATTTTTCTAGCCTTAAAAGTTACCTAGCCTTTACAATTACCTTAACAAAGTATTTTAATGGTTAATAGTTACAGTTTCTAAAATTCACTAAAGTGTAACAATATTTTTATTTCGAGCGGTAGAAAACCGATCAATTTCAAATTTTAACTAAACAATTCGTGTAATTTAAAAACACAAATTGCTTTGACATTTTTGGTCAAAGCTGGTTACTTTTTGCTTACTCTTATTCAAAACCAAAATATTTTTCAGCTATCTTATTAATCGTTTTGTAATTATATTTATTTATGTCCTTTGGTTTAAACTCATGTTGAGGCAGTTTAGTTTTTTAAATCTGTAAACATATTTTTTGACATCACCTTAGTGACATGACGATCTTATGATCTCATTTCCTTTCACGTTTGTTCCTGGATTACGCTTTTTATTCTATACTCGATTTCACGTTCACTTTTCAGTACAGGCCTTATGTAAGATAGCTGTTCTATTATCTTAGCTGGGTACATTTGTTTACAAATATCCATAACATGTTGTTATAAAATCATCAGCTTATTATGAAATTGGCTAGTACAACTTAAGAACTTAAATTGCTATATGAAATACACAGCTTATAGAAATTTCATACTGAAAGGTGAATGTGGAATCGCGTGTATATAAGATATGTCACCCAGGCTGTAATAATAAAGTTTTTCAAATAATATAAAAAGGGGTAAATTGTTATTTGTCAAACAAATACTTTTTGAAGATTATAAGAGGAACATTTCCAAACAAATTTAACTCATTTTGTACAAAAAGGTGTTACCACGAATTGAAATTTACTACATGGTTTCACATTTGAACTTCACTATCCGATAATGGTAGCTTAATATTGTTTCTTACTACAATATGAATGAAACTTGTTTGTTTCTTTGTGTGTTTAGTGAGGAAGTTGCATGAAGCTAAAAACGCTAAATCTGGTCAAGAGCCCTAAACTATAATTAAGGTGAGGAAAAAGCTGGACCTAGCGTTGTTTCAAAAACTAAGCTTAGTAGTGAAGGTGCCATTTTCTTTCTAGAAATTAAGATAGACATGTTAGTGACCTAATTTTAAATAATGTCCCTTGGACGTCATAACGTCATAGGTTTTCATTTGTCGACTGCAGCACAAAGAAAAATTTGATTATTGTCTTTCTTTAGGTCTCTGGATGGTTACTACAATTATTTTCCTTACTGCGCTAGAAAATGTTATCCTGTATTTAAACGTATGTATAGAGAGGACTAAGTACAGATTAGCTTTTTTTGGGGGGGTGGGGGTATAATATAATATGAGTACTCAATTTGAAGATTGTTTTTAATTGACAATTTTGCGTGTTAGGACAATGGTTCGACCGATGTACCTGCGGTTACATCGTACTTTCGTATTGAGTTTAAAAATCTAAGAATAATATTGTTGCAGTCCCTCCTGGTAAACATGCCTTGTTTGACGAAATACTGTGTTTGTTGATTAGAATAGTGAAATTATTATTAGGACAAATCATGAAGCAAACGTTATGCATTTTTCTACACTTTTTTAATTAACCTTTTTTTCTGGAGAGACTTGTCAAGATTAAACAAAACCTGTCAAAGAAGATTATCTTCACAGCATGGGCGAATCAATGTCTTTCATAAAAGAAAAGATGTTATAAGCTCCTGCTTGAATCAGGATTAGCTCAAACATAATGTGCATGTAACTTAAAAAGCAGCCGTTAAAATGTGTAGCAACACGAGGTCAGCTACCCCCAATCCTCGTCTATGCTGGAGACGACGTTCCAGACATAGACGACGTTCAGGCATAGACGATGCTCGTCTATGCCTGACGTCGTCAACGTTCACTTTATTGACTCAGTGCATGCGGCAGTTTATCCGTCTTACTGATAAGTATTAAATTGCATCCAGTTGAATATCTTAATTGAATATTCGATTACTTGCCCTAAGTTTCACCTGTTAATTTTTATTCGACTAGGTAAAACTGTCTTTTTCTAAATGTTTGCAATTAAAAAAATTTGAACATGTTGCAGATAAAATTAATTATATTTTAGCCGAACACATTAATTTTTTTTAGCCATTGGCTTGCAATGAAGTGATTTGGCACCCCAAAGGGATTCCCACAGCAACCAAGAACAAAGGTATCCTTCTTAAGGTGCTGAGTAAAATCTCAATTAAGTTTAGGGGTTCAATCAGGTAAAATTCTTAAAACAAAGTACACCACATCATAAATTGACACTCAGGAGGGGGGGCCCCCAGCGCCCCACGATACCCGAGCGACCCAGGGTACCCAAGCGCCCCACGGTACTTGAGCACCCTATGGTAACCGGACACCCTATGGTACTCGAGCACCCCGGTACCCAAGTGCCTCATGGTGCTCCCTGGAGGGGAGAATGGAGCCCAATGGTGCCCAATGGAGGGGACAGCGGGCATATAAGGAGGACTTTAAGGACCAAAAAGGCAGCTGGGCCCTAGCAGCCCAACCCACCGGATGGACGTGTTGAGCCTCCGGTGACCTGGATGGGCGTGCTGAGCACCCAGCACCGTCGTCGGACGGGCGTGGTGAGCCCCCGACACTCCGCATGGGCGTGCTGAGCCCGCGGAAGACCGGACGGGCGTGGTGAGCCCCCGGTACGCTGGATGGGCGTGATGAGCCCCCAGCACCCCGCATGGGAGTGTTGATCCCGCGGAAGGCCGGACGGGCGAGTTGAGCCCCCGGTACGTCGGACGGGCGTGTTAAGCCCCCGACACCCCGCTTGGGCGAGTTGAGGCCACGGAAGACCGGTCGGGTGTGTTGAGCCCCCGGTACGCTGGACGGGCGTGTTGAGCCCCCAGCACCCCGCATGGGCGTGTTGAGCCCGCGGAAGGCCGGGCGGGCGTGTTGAGCCCCCAGCACCGTCAGATGGGCGTGTTCACCGACACCCCGCACGGGCGTGTTGAGCCCGCGGAAGGCCGGGATGGTTTTCCCTCTTCACTTATGTTTTGGTATATTAATCGGTATCTGTATGTTACAGCCGGTTAGTTGTAGCCAGGGCAGGTCGCTGTCAATCTAGACCGTCGCAGCTAACGTCTGAGCGAGCTAGCAGTCAGGCCATACTTCCAGTGCGGAGCATTAGCGAACAGACGAGGATCCTTCGGGCTTCCTCAGGGCAGGTCGCTGCCCGAGAGTCTCCAACAGGAGCGTTAAGCCGAGGATAGTTAGGAGTTCAGCGTATAGACCCCGCCACGACCGTACTCCCCTTCTGGGTAATCCGCAGGGTCGCTACCTTGGGATCCTAGATGTGTGTGGAGCATTGCGGAATATACAGAGGCTGGACTGTGAACATGGCAATAACCCCCCGGGACATCACGGATGCACAAGGTCTGATCCACCTACTGATGCAGTGAGCTGGTTGCTAGCGGCCGCGTTCGGGACTACAAGCCGATGACCCGGATCAAGATTTGTATAAAGTTGTAAATAAGGAAATATGAAAAAACCGTGTAAATAGTGTTTGTGTTAATAAACCAAGTGACTGGCAATCCGGTCGTTTTCACTAAGTAACCCTTACCAATCCTGTAAAAACCTAGTGATCGAGGAAACTTCCTCACAGGCTGTCTCTAGTTTATAGTTTCTAGTTCTGTTTCAGGCTGTTAGTTTGAAATATTATTTAGGCGTTTACACTTTAAAAAGCAGACATAATAAATTAAAGTTTCCTTTGCAGGGTCAAACCGACATTTGCTACTGGTTAGCTTGTGATGGCACATTGTAAACTTCAAGCTAGGAGGGTGATAACATCGAAGTTAACTTAAATCGGTAAAATTAAAAAACCCAACTAGTTATGAAATCAGCCAGACCGACTGGATCACTCAGAATAGGTTTTTTCTTGATGTCAATATTTAAACTACATCGATGTTGCAGTTTCGGCCGCAGTTACGATTTTCAAAAAATCTATTGATTGTGTTTTGAATGTTAAACCTTTAAAAGTCTCTAAGGCATGGCTAAAGGACGAAGGTGCAGCCTGAAGATCGTTCTGCAAATATACGCGTTAATCTCTATATTTTGACATGTTGGACTTGAAATATTAGTAGCAGTTGTTATTAAGACCTCAGGGTTACCGCAAAGAGCATTAATAAAGTACAAAACCTCTGTTACATTCTCGGTATCAAAGTGGCTTACTAATTTTGCTTCTACTTTATCCTAGACGAGATATCTACGAATATACCAGGAGTAGACGAACACAAAAGGAAATTGCGTCGATCGGTTTTACTGCTCTACTTGATTAATTAATGCAAGGTTATAATTGATTCCAATAATCTTGCCTATTTTGGTATTCTCGTCTGTGACACAGCACGATCACGTTCAAACAACAGGATTAAGTTTATGCTCAAAGCCAATGAGCTGTTGAATCATATTGTTGAAAGTCTTGCACGCTTGTTTCCGTGTTTAATGGGTTGATAGTATTTCTTTACACATCAAACAAATACCTGTGTTCTCAAAGTCCCGGGCCAAAATACTAAAATGAAAAGAAAACAACGATAGATTAATAATTATAATTCTTTTTTAGAGCTTCGTTTTGATATAAATATGTTATCTGCATTTCAGGGGTTGCGACAGTCGTTTTCATATAAAACCCTCATGAGTGTTCTTTCACTTTGACAAAAAGAATGGCGCAAACCCAAGGTCGATAAAAATCTCATGTGGTTAAGTATGTTGTCGATCAATTTTTCTTTATAGGTCAGTATAGACTTAACTGTATTGGTAGCCTCAAATGTATATTTACCAGGACATTATAATGTATTGTGAGAGTTATTTTTAATAAGTTAGATTGATCGAGCAGATAGGAGGAGTGTTTAAAAGGAAATTTTTATTTAACCCATATATTTAGCTGAAAAATAATTTAGTAGTCCTTTTTAACCCCAAATCATTGTTCTACGTCCATCGAGGTATTGAAAGTGTTTAACACGTTGTCCAGTGTCAATCAACACACGTTCCACTTTTTATCAATTTTGAAACTATGTCTTTTGTATCCTTGTCAATGTATGAAATTCTCATAGTTATAGTTATCAGCTGAGTCAGAAAATGTTACGGTATCCAGTTTCACTGTGTGAGTCAGAAGTTACTCAGTTGATTAATACTTGAACGGGTAGACGGAGGTTGTCTTTTATATATTTTTTCTCATTGAAATCTTATCTATTTTATTTTGATTATTAATGTAAACTTATAGACAATTTTCGATATAAGGACAAAATAACAACATACATTATAAGCCAATATGTCAAATAAGGAATCTGAATTTGAATGCGAACCTTATGCCAAAATAAATAAACTATTGTAACATGTCTCATTTATCAAAAGGTCTTGATGGGATCTTGTGGCTTATTCTAGTTTATTTATATTGGACAACACCTCTTTTTTCATCCTCGTGCCAGGAAACTTGATAATTATCAATTCCCTCATTAATAACAAAGTTCCTATTCTAAAACATATATAATATATAATATAATATAATATAATATAATATAATATAATATGATACAATATACAGTGATATGATATAATATAATATGATATGATATGATATGATATGATATAATATCATATAATATAATATAATATAATAACATATAATATTAACATTTTGTTCTAAGCCAAATCGGCATAATTCAGGCAACCAATATGTTCCTCTGAATTCAAGTGAGTATCATATACAGCTTTAAACCTTTAGTTTAAAATCTAAATCGACTTCATACAATCATGAATAAGTGGATTACCTGAAGAAGGGATGGCAAATGCGACCGCACCACGGTCCAACGATCGTGATGAGTAATTCTATTCGTTTTACATTTCAACAACAAAATGACTGGCCATTGTTGTTAGTGTTACATTAGTGTTTTTCACATTGTTTAAAATATGGACTCGATATCAGAATCGATCAAACGATTGAATGGTTATTTATCGTTTACCTGCTTTCATTATTGCTATTTATTTTATAATGTGCATATTACTGTATATATAAAGAAAACTTCAAATTATACGCGCTCATTTTTTTAAGGTTTTATTATATTGATTAATTTTCTACACTAATTATTACTATTTTTAAAACCTTCTTATGAAAATGACAGTAAGTGTGACAGTAATCTTTTAACTTATTTACAATTTATTGGCAGTAGGTTAACATTCACTCCATAGCACAGAATTCGTTTCCATGTGATATTTTGGAATACAATACGAACAAAAGTACCTCGATTTGGATTTTTGCGGACATTTGCCATCACTGATTAGTAAAAAACAAGTTTCACGACGTTTCGGGATCTGGAATCTGATCCCGTCCTCAGGTGGAAGAACACCTATAGGACGGGATCATATTCCAAATCTCGTGAAACTTGTTTTTTACTAATCAGTGATGGCAAATGTCCGCAAAAATCCAAATCAAAATATAAAATCACCATCACCAACAATGAATTTCAAACAAAGAAAAGTACCTCAACCTTCCAATAATTATGGGTTTTGTTATAAAGCTTGTTTTCTCAGACATCCTTATGTTTTATAGCGTAGTTGACGTTTTAGTTGTCTGCATCACACTTTCTATGTCTAAAAGCTACTCGATCCCTAACACCAGCTACAATAGTCAATATTTTACGTTGGGGACCAAAGTAAAATATTTTTCTTGTAACAACTATAGACTGTTTTATAAATAAACCATTTATTCTTTTATTTATGTCTCAAAGACGATTGCAGTTGTTAGATGATGCCTTAGGCAGGTATGCATGATGACACAATTTTCTG
The DNA here is from genome assembly GCA_035578135.1 of Flexamia atlantica. Lineage (NCBI taxonomy): Eukaryota > Metazoa > Arthropoda > Insecta > Hemiptera > Cicadellidae > Flexamia > Flexamia atlantica. The sequence continues at coordinate 42,879,507 of JAQJVK010000009.1, forward strand.
AGTAATTCTGCAGACTTCCGTAGCTTTTAGCCCAGTCAAATTGTAAAATAAAAAGGGTGAAAATGGCAAGTGATCCGGGATGTCTGGATTGTGGATATGATGTTAGGACCAAATAGAAGAGCAAAACATGAAGTTTGTAGAGACGAGAACCTTGTGGTCGGAGCAACAGAAAGAAAATGTTTTAAATTATGCACTTCTTATTTTTGTCAAATATCTCAATTTTTAGCAATTTCAGTGTAAAATGTGTTGATGGCAAATAAAAAGGATAAAAATTTCTACAACTTTGGCATGTCTGGTTTTTATAGCCCTTGAGCTACAAGGTTTTTGTAGTTCTTGAGCTACAAGGATTTAATGTCCAAAAAGCACAAAATATTATAAGTTATTTTTTCACACCTTACATTTCCTGAATGCACGTTTTTAGCGAATTTCCTTAAAGGAATAACCTATTACCGTAGGTCTCATGGGAAGACCTAAGCCCGAGACCATGTTAACCTTTCATTTTGGGGCCCCCAGAAGTAAAAAACACCAATCGTTCAAATTTATATATAGTATATCTATATATATATGTCTGTTAACACGACAGTGGCCGTAAATATGGTCCGATCTTAATGAAATCTGGTACAGACGTGTAAAGTGGTAATCACTCTGACGAGTTCGTAAACCAGCATGATCGGGCCACCGGTAGGGGGGGTAAAGAGGGGTAAACCCCCCAAAAATGGAGTTTTTGAGTTTTTTACATAGAAAATTAAAAATTATCTAATTGTTGCTTGCATTATTGAATTCAGCTCAAAAAACAAACAATTTAGTTTTTTGAATCACTGCTCCGTGTCCATTGGTTACCGAGATATTGAAAGTGGTAAACACAGTACGTTGTCCCAATGTTAACCTTAAGGGAAAAGTAAAATTCTATATCTCGCTTATTTCTCAACATATCTTGATAAAACTTGGTAAATGGCTTCTTCTATTTCAGATCTACTAAATATTGAATTAAAACCACCCAGTTCTAATATACCCATAGCAGCAAACCTGCATACTCATTCCCCATGTCATTCTTAGGGAGCTTACAAAAACATGTCGAATCTCGCTATGTTGGATTTGAAATAAGTTGTTATGCATATGAAATTCGTTGAGTATGCAGGTCTGCTGCAACGGGGGTATTTCTGTAATGCGGTATGTCTCGATTTGTACATCATCAATATTTACAAGATGCTAAATATTTATCAGAATCAATAAAGCCATTTTAGAGAAATTTGAATTTTTCCTAAATTTTTAACAGGCTAAAATTTAGATATTTGGCAAAAACCGAAAAAGGCATTTTCAACATTTTCTTACTGATACGCTGGTCGCACAATGCTTCCGTTTCTGCAAACTTGTTGTTTTATTCTTCTATTTAGTCCTAACAACATATCCAAAATCCTGACATCCCGGACCGTTTGCCACCTATAATGTACATATTGACTGGACTGATTGTAATTAAATTGTATATGAAAATTATTTAACGTAATTACTAGCGAAATATAACGTGAAGGTTAGAATATAGATTGCAGAAATATTGATGATCAAAGAAGTTTTGAAAGGCCAAAAGGATCTTTTATTCAGGAACATTCTCGATCCAGAGCAGTTAAATTTATCCTCCTGATAGTGGCATGATTATGATTGCTTATTAAAACTTTTGCTATTCATTTTTCGACCAATTTACAGAAGAACTCTTTAAGAAAAACTAAAATATCCTAGTTAGAACTTGTTAAAACTTAATAAAAAAAACCAAGATTTATATTTTTTCAAAGCATTATATGGCATTATATGTAGTTCTTTTAGAATTTTTTTTGCTAAAAGAACTACAAACATGTTTTTTTTCAATTAATGTTTTAGAATCTTTTATATAGTAGTGCCCATATCAAATGTATGCAAAAAAGTAGCTCAAATTCCAGGGTTTCTAGATTTTAATTTCTTAGGATTTTAGTAATGTTGAATCGTGCAGAAGCTACGGCGTCTCAGACCTACCGCATGAACTACAAACCTTATAATGGTTTTTTAAATACCTGTATTTTTTACAGCGACATGAAATTCGGATCGGGGTTGCGGTATTTAGTTTCCCTCAGTACACCTTAAATAATTTTAATCTGAAATCTTATTCCAAATCTATTCAATTAATCAAACGCTATCATCTTGGGAACATCGTTTGCAAACACTCAACATTGCAGAATATTGATATTGTAGCATTTTCATCATCAGCTCGAACCGAAACATTGAAAGTTCGCACCGTGATTAGCTATCCTAGCTTAGTAAGTGGTTGTAAACCTTGTCACAGGACCCTACTAATTGGATTTTAACCAACCCATTACACAGGTAATATATTTGTTACCAGAAATATATCAGTTTAGTTTTGGAGTGGAAAAATATTGTGACATTTTGATAAATACATAGATTACATAAAAAAAGACGACACTAATGACAATAATAATTAGTGTTCATTAAATATTGCTGAGAATATTAGTATGCATTGAATGTGCATAAAGGCGTAGTCAGAGCGTAACCTAGGTGATAATAATTTTTTGTATCATAAATCATTGCATAAAAAATATTATATATGTTTTTTTTATTTTGTCATCATCTTTTCAGTTTGAATAAGATATCGAATCAAATGTAATCAAATCAGCTTTATTTCGTATAACATAAATATACATATTATACAAGAGTCATTTATAAAATAATAACCTTAAATAAAAACTAAAATGACTATAATAATATTGAAATTACCTCTCGCATAGGCTCTCATGCATGGGCTTCCGCCCATGCATGAGATTTGCCGTTACTTCTTAATTTTAATAATTATTTTTGAGCTGAACATTGAAAAAAAACTAAATTTAGGGAAAAAAATAATCAGGAAAGGAAATATACTTATTTAGATTTGCTTGGAAGATACTGACAATATAATATTTATATATAGGATATGACAACGTCTGTCGGGTCAGCTAGTTTCAACTAAAAATGCATTGAATACTTACCATGAGCAAAGCCACGGTAACACGTAAAAAATTTATATTTACAAAAAATGTTAAATAATAAGTTAATACGTAAATTAAATAGAAACGTTGCGTTAAGTTTGAAAACTGAACATACCATTGAATGTAGCACTTTTATATGTAAACCGTAAACAATGTAAACTTATATCCACACCGTAACATATGAACCATAGAAAAGTCAATCGTGAAATTGAATACGACTATCAATTACATATACATTGATGTTTATGAGTATAGTATATAGCAAAACAAAATTCACAAAACAACATGATTTTTTTGGGGAGAAGGTAATTTAATTAATGTACCTGATTAATCCCCTGCTTGGTTAAAACAAATGGAGAAACAGAGTAATTGACTAATAATTGATTTTATCATACAAACATTCATGCGTTTGTTGATGCAATCCAAATTAATTAAAAAAAACTAAGGCTTAAAAAAGGATTCCAAACTTAAGATTTCTAAGACCCTTCACACTAGCTAACTATGCACCTCAAAGTCCTGAAAGTACAAATTTCTTAAAATATTTTAATTATTTATTTATTTACTTATTTTTATAACTAACAACCACAACTGTATTTCTATAGCAGCACAAGCCAATAACAATGCAGCATTCGGTATAAAATTATTGTTGGTAACAGCCTTTGAAAAAGTTAGTTTACACTAACTGTACCGAATAACAAATAATCATAAATAACAAATAACAAACATTACATAATAAATATTGAAAGACGTCCTTTAATGGTAGTACACTGACCCTAAAACCAAGTATTTTTCTTTTGATGAAAACTTAAAATATATTGAATCCCGAACAAGTTTAACATTCATTGCTAATATGGTTTAATAAAGATGGAAAAGTCAATGCCAATGTTAATTTTACAACGTCTTGATCTTAATTCAAAGGCAAGGACGTAATTCAATTTTAAAAGCGTCCTTTGTTATGACTTCAGTGATTGATTACGTGACCAAGAGAACGCGCCTCTCCCTTACTCTTAACCTTAGACAACTACACATTTCCAAATAATCAAAATATTAGTGGATATTCTAAGCGCATCAGAAAGTAAATGTTTATACTTCAGGGTTTTACTGCCCACTCATAAGAGATTACTAGTCCAAGAATTTCCAAATGTATGGGTAACAAGATGCTTTGAAGCTAACAACCATCTTTGAAGGCATCATCAATATAAAAATAAAAATTCCCATTTAATGTTATAAAACTTGTTACTAGGAAACTCCTTTTTAGAATTATGTGGAACGGCAATCGGATAATATCTGACTTCTGCTAAAAGATTTGCTGCTTGACAATATTACCTTATCATCCGTGTTTGTGGGATAAGATGTAGGGTAGCTTTCAAAGGTCCGAATTTTTGTACTCGTTATATGCGGCACGATTGCTAAATGTAGTTTATGAACAAGTATAATAATGTTAGTAAAAACGTTTGATAAATGGGAAACTGGCAACATAAATCTGAACCAAATCCTTCACGGTGTGAAACATAATTTTTCCAAGTTACATGAAATTTAAATTGTGTATTAATGATTGCTTTGTTTCAATTTAATTTAATTGTAACAGATTAACTTAAAATGTAATTACTTATAATTTAAATCTGTGTAATTTAAACAAAATTTAAGCACCATTTGTAAAATATGTTTTCTATAACAATTATTGATTTTCATCAAAAATCAAAAATATTTGTATCAACCCATTTCTCTAAAACATAATGTTCAACCGATTAACTAAAATCATGTGGCTGCTGAGCTATCTATCTATGGAAGAGGGAGCTAACGTTAAAAATAAATATTGAGTGACATGGAATTTTTAATAACGATTTTGGTACAATCTATTTTTTCTATAACATTTTTCACTACCTTGTCAAGTCTTTAAATTTTTTTTAGCGGAACATGAAGTGGTTTTATAAGAGAGCAATATACCTCATGAATATTCTTAAATTTTCCACAGACGAATATCGCAGCAGCAGTTTTATGCCTGATGCATATTCAAAGTGTGAAATTAAACTAGAAATATGTATTATTTGCACTTAAAGGCGGAGTGTAAGTTTTTCTCTGGGAATGTTCAAATTCATTAATAACATCATACTATTACGTTTTAGAGAATATAATTTATTTATTTACTATATTAATGTATATAATTATGGCACGTTACTGTTTTATGGCACTTTAATCTGTTAAGTGCTTTTAACCAGCTTAAAGTCCAAAATTACTAATTTCAGTGTATCTTGGACTTAGCAAAACAATTATTTTGGAGTCCTGTAGTATTACTCAATATATTGAAGATTTATCAGTATTACATACAAGTAATATATAAAAAAGTGTAAAAATCGGGTTTTTTGCATTTTTGAAAATGTTGCATAACGAGACTTTGTTAACGAACAAATGTCAGATTTGAATTTAGCGCCCGACAAAAAATATACGATATTACCAAAATAAAAAGTAACCCATTCCTAACTTTCCCAAGAAGGGGTTTTAAAGGCAGTTCTACTGGACTAATAACTTTGTTACGGTATTTAGGTGACAGTACATTGATTCAGAATAATAATACGGATATGAAAAATATAAGTTGTAAAAACTCATCAAAGCTCCCCAAAGTAATGAATCAATAACTGAAACCCTTGGCTATAATCAGCTCATAGGTTTTTATGGATCTAATCAAATATATTTGAGAAAAATGGGATCACCAAGCATAGTGCATGCATTTTTTGCAAAGAAAAAGTTAGTTGGCTAAAAAACAGTCTACTTTGCCAAAAAAGAGCAAAAAAAGTCAATTTGCCAAAACCAGTTTAGTTGGCAAATAGATTTAGATTTTTAAAGCAAGCTCGAGTGATACACATTAAAGTATACTCTTAGAATCAAACTCTTCTCACTATTTATTTTATTCAATAATGAAGTGTCATTATTAAATAGTGTAAAATAGTCACCGATGTAAAATAGCGATTATACATTTGGTGCTTTTAAGGTATACAGGGTGTCCGGAAATTATGGTAAAATATTTCAGTATATGATAGTAGAGGTAAAAATAAGAAAAAAGGTTTACACAAACTTAGGTCCTAAAGTGCTTCGTTTTCCCTCTGTGTGTCTGTTATGATTTTTACATATTTAATCATATCTCACGAACAACCAAACGAATAAACTTCAAATTTGGTATATGGATAACCACTATTAAGAACTATTTTTTTAAGAAGTATCAAATTTCTATTTTGTACCATTTCAAAATGGCGACTATTTTATGTTTTCAAAGCTAAATATATTAAAATCCGTAAATTTTAGAAAAACTTTACAAGGAACAAAAAAGTTCCGAAATTTAATCCAATTAACGCTGATACTAAGATTATAATGATCGGATAACTAATAATGGAGAAATTAAAAATTTTCCGGATAAAACATGCAAATTTTAGACAGTATGTTCTAAAGAACCATGTTTTTATGCAGAAAAGTTAAACTTTCTCCGTTAAAAGTAGCCCGATTATCATAATCTTAATATCAGCGTTAATTGGATTAAATTTCGGAACTTTTTTGTCTTTTGTAAATTTTTTCTAATTTTACTGTTTTTATGATATTTAGCTAGGACACCAAATGTGTGCCCCCAAAGTCCCGGAACTGTTTAATAGTGTACATATTTTACTAAATAAAATAGGTTAAAGGTGTATTTTGGGCACGTGTTTCAACAAGAAAACACTACTTTTTGCTGTGCGTATCGTATCTGCCCCTGTCCCCGAAATGCAGGTTTGGGATGGTTGCGATATCATGTAGTTTACAACTATTTTACTAACGTTTCCTATGACCTTTGAAAGACCATATGAGACTATTTCCATTTAAATTGCTCATCCCACAATTCCATGAATAATCATGTGGTGTCGGCCAAAACAATTATTCACCTGCATTAAACAGAACTACTTGGTACGATTTTACTCAAAGACGATTGATAGGATTTATTTTAGATACATTTTGCCGTGACCTACGTTTAGGAAACAACAATTGATAAAGTAGTTGCTTAACATCCCGTTCTTTTATAAAAGCTCATTGTGGGAAGAATGAGCATACAAAACATTCAGGGTTGGGGAAAAGATTGGAATGTTTTTATTATATTTTGTATAATCAAAATGAAATGAATCTTTCAACTACAGTATGTATTTTACACATTAACAAGCATTCAGTCAGAACTTACCAACATTTTGTTTGCCTTCGGGACGGTCAGCGATGGAAGTCTTGAAACTCTTATAATGTTAACATGCCCTAGTTGTACCTCATTTTTTTAATATTGAAAAACTAAACAAAACGCCAAAAACCCGGTTGCAAAAATGTAATGTTAACATAATTTTAGGCCAGACCCTTTATTATTTTTTTCTTTTCACGACTAAAATTTGGGAAAAAGTCTGGAATATTCTGAATAACTTCAAAATGATCGTGCATAGTCTAATAAAGCATAGGAATCCGTGTCCCAAAAAAACCTGATCAATTTCAAAACCTAATAATACCCGTTTAGGCAAACGAAGCCAATTTTGTAATTGACCATGTGATAACTGAACTCATGAAGTGTTTAAATGTTATTTTTAAATATCTGCTGATTCACTGTCGTTACTTAGAGCTGTCAACTGAAAAAAGGTAAGCTAAAATTAAGAATTGCGCACAACTATCCGATAAGCTGACATTGATGGTTCCATGCACCTACCAGTAATGCATGTTTTTTATACTTTTTAACTTTTTAATCATAAATTTTAGCGAAAATTCTTAAATTTAGCCCCACAGACTGATAAAAAACATAGTGACAAGTCCTGGAATCGTTGGGGCCAACGTGATGGACCAGACATGCCTAATTCTTTACTGTGGATAACATTTTTAATTTCAATACTCTAAGAAACGACATTGAATCAGCGGATATTAACTAATGACATTGGAAGAAACTTTATGAGTTTAGGTACCTCGTGGTCACCTACAAAATTGGCTACGTTTGCCTAAACGGGTATTATTTGGTTTTGAAATTGATCAGTTTTATAATTTTTAATAAAACCTTTGTTTAAAAAGTTGTATTGTATAAAAAATAAACGGTATTGTTTCAGCATGAATATTAAACAGCAGCACTTAATATTACGCTTTTCTCCGGTTCCAAACAAGAATACCTCTATAATTCTCTTTTGATAGATTGCTTTTCTTTTTATTTCTATCAAGAATAAGAATTTCATATGAATTCTCGGACATGCCCCAAATGCGCGCGTTGGTCACCTTTGGTTCATCGCGGTACCTCCTGAGAGCGGCGATCAAAGTCGACTTCAACAGTCCTGTTGGCCGAGCGTTTGCTTTATTGGAGGATTGAACAAAGCCGTAATTTCATACAGCTTTTCGATAAATTGTGTAAAAATACAGCCCTTATCTTATATTAGCAATCCTTTCCTTTTTCAGCCTGACCTAACCCTTCCGTCCTTTTTACCACAAATGCATTTGCTCACTAAATCAAGGAATTCGCAGTTTATATGCTCCAGATTAAATTGAAGGTTAACAAGTAGAATCGCGCTATATTTTTATTAACTAGAGCTCCTCTAAGGTGATGAGGAGAGTAGAGATCACCGCGCGCATTTGGGGATATATCGCAAAATTGACCACGGCGCTCAGTTAGGATGCACCTTTCGAGGGCCATAAAACTATGCCTCATAAAAATTCTGACCTCCGCGCTCAGTGGGGTATCCCCCGTTTCTCTATTAGATTTAGTTTTTTATGTTCAATTCATAATTTTATGTCAAAATGTTTTTAACTGTAGCAGTTACATAACATGTGAATTTAATTAGCTTGACTCAAAAGGAAAAATTTCAGAGTTTTCAAAGAGCCTAGAGGCATTCTTCGCAGTTCGCTTACTTTGGAAGTTTGTACGTGAAACTTGATCATATTTCCAAGAAACTTCTCTGATAAATTAATTAAATTATACTTCTTAATTATCTTTTGGTCCCCAATAAGATGAGTTACACATGTTTGTGTCTCATTACAAATAAAACGTAAAAAGTAAATTACTGTAATATTAACCACCTAAACGTTATACGTATAGGACCACCTTACAAAATGGCAACACATATATTTGAATAGTTAGTTCCCCTAAAGTAGGAAAATTGAATATTTATTTATATTAATAATATACGGTTAAAAAAAATCATGTTTCATGAGAATTTTCATCCAGGTACAAATTCTTGTATAAATTATTAATAAACACGCGCAGATCTCAAAGGAGTGTCGCTTTATTAACAAGCTAGTAACATTTATTAAGCAAAGCTGGTAACCCCGGCTTTGCTTGGAAGATAACGTTTTTCCTGTTGGATTAGTAAACGCTGCATTCTGTTAAAAAGTGTCGGTATATTCCATAGTTCCAAAAGTATGGACCATATGTTTTGATGCAAACGAATAAAACCTAGAACTCTGCAAAAACCATTAAAATAAGCGCGTATTGCACGAACGTTTCCCTACTGTGGTAAAATAAGCACAATCATCATAGTGCACGTCATAAGCGTCCAAACTTCAATTTCTCACCAACATTAAGGGTCGACAAGTCGCTTTTGCTGCAGAACGTGATAAACTGGCACACAGCTCTCTTATTATATAACAAATAAATTACATCAATTTATTTGGCGGTTGTAGTATGGTCCTTTTTCACGTGTAACTATGTGCACGGATGGTCTGACTAGCCCAATAAAAGAAAGAAAAAATACAACGAAAATAAGAAGAACAAAAAAATTATAAGAAGAAAAATCTGAGACCGAAGCCCAAACCCTGAGTCATGCGATTAGTTTGTTTTCTTTGGGACGATTAGTTTGTTGCTTTCAATCTTCCGAGTCAAGATAAAAATATACTATTTTGTATCTACATTCTGTAGCGTGAAACAATATATTATACAAATAAGAAAATATGAAACAATATGTTTATATTTGTATGTTGTTGAATGTATAATGTCAAGTTGATAATAATTACAAATAGAATTGTTCATCATAAATCTAAATAGATAATGTGTGTAAACTGTGACACAGCAGATAGGAGCCGACATGATACCAGCTGCGCCAGTGTTGTGTGCCTAATCACCGCTCTGATGGTGATTCTAGTTCTGCCTAGAATTCGCCCATTATTAGTGCGGCCGATGAATACATAATGTTTTCATTGGTCCGGCTGAATAGGGCTGCTCCCCCCTTAGCAGGTAGAAACAGTGGCATCCGGATTGCTCCCCCTTGCCGTGTTGGAATGTTAGGCAATATTTCTAGACAAGACACTGCAGTCAGCATTCATATTAATATTTCTAATAATTAATAGCTTTTTATGAGAACTTTCGGAATATAGGATTTTATGTGGAAACGTATTCTTACCCACAAAATTCACGATTTGTTTCAAAATTTAACATGAGCTCATAAGGGAAATAAAATTTCCATTTTCATGTGCGTTTTAGCACGATAATTCTCATGCAAATGGTTAAATCCTAAAAAAAATTCTTCCAGATATATACAATTTTGTTCTCTCGGACGACTTCGTAAACCAGCCAGATCGACACATCCAAAGTGGACTAAAATTGAAATTCAGCCCTCAAAAACAAAAATACTACAGAAGTCTAATCATAACACTAACACACAAATCAAAATAACTCAACTCGAGTGAAACATGATGCCATGGAGCCTTGGCTCCGCGGTATTTCACAAACCCACTTCACTTTCCGCACTTTCTCACCTTATTCTTTATTTATAAATATAAAATTGTTGACCAATAGGGCACTACCACCCCACTCTGTAACCATAATTTTACACAGTAAGCTATCCATGTTCCCACTGCCAAAGTTGTCAATAAACCGAATTCAAATCTTTGCGAATGGGTGTGGAACGCTGGGGTGGTTTGCATAGCAGAGGAAAATAACCAGATTCCTCCACCGGCCGGTAAACAGTTTTAATCGGCTGTGCCGATCTGGGACAAATAGTTAGACCTCAGGTTTTTCCCTAAGGGAGAGTTTCGCCTTAATACTGCTATCTAGATTCGTTTTTCTGACAATGTTTTAAAAATCATTACAGGCGTTGCCGAAAATATAAATAACCGTATGTATTTTACATTCCTATTCTTTGTTGTTCTATTTTGATCGTTGCAATAGTGGGGCCTGCTATCCTCCTGCTCAGCCTACTCACTATTTCGTTTTTTAGTCCACTTTGGATGTGTCGATCTGGCTCGTTTACGAACTTGTCCGAGAGAAAAATATTTTATATGTCTGTAAGAAATTTTTTTACCAACCATTTACATGAGAATTACCGTGCTAAAACGCACACGGAATATGAAAATTCTATTTCCCTTATAAGCTCATATTATATTTTGAAACAAATCGTGAATTTTGTGGGTAAAAATACGTTTCCGCATAAAAGTCTACTTATCCCGAAAGTACACATAAAAAGCTATTAATTATTAGAAATATTAATGTGAATGCTGACTACAGTCTTATGTCAATCTACATAACGTTATTTGAATGGAAACTAAACCAACGTCAACGTCATATGCCGCAGATGTTGCGAACAGTTGACTAATTGTTGTCGAGACAGAGTTGCTAATGTGTTGTAGTGATATTGCCCTCAGCTCCTTAAGTAATTACTGGCAATAACAAAAAATAGTTATAAGACTTGAATTAGGTTCAAACTTTATAAATATACTTTATGATCTTTATAGAATAATAACTCTTTTTTAAACAATCGGATTTACAAGAGCAGAGAATCGAACTGAAAGCCAAATATTTATACATAATTTAAGGGTGTTTGGTCATGAATTATTGTAAAAAATTGTCTCCTCTATTTGATTTTTAAGTTTAGGTCACACCTGAGAATCTTCTATAAATTATTTTAAGTAAACTAAGAGAGCTACACAGGCCCAAATTGTTAAAAACAGGCCAAAAATGCAAATATTGGTACAACTCAAGAGGGAAAACCACTTGACCTACAGGGTGTATATTTTGGGAATTTTTATGTTCACTATTGTCTAAAACCTAAGATTAAAAAATACTATAAAAACGTATTTTTTTACATTTATGGACATTATTATTATTTTTTGCTCCATTTGAATTATTACAGCCTCAAAAACCATGTCAATTTTGAGGCCTGTCAATACTGTTCATCGTCCTAAAAAGTTACGATGATTATTATTTTTTTTTACATTTTAGCGAATTTCCCCTATAGGGAAGAAGCTATTACCGTAGGTCTCATGGTAAGACCTAAGCCCAAGACCATGATAACTTTTCGTTTTGGGGCCCCAGAAGCAAAAAACACTATTCGTTCGAATTTACATATATCTATGTGTCTGTTAGCACGATAGCGGCCGCAAAAATGGTCCGATCTTTATCAAATGTGGAACGGACCTGTAAAGTGGTAATCAATTGGACGAGTTCGTGAACCAGCCCGATCGGACCACCGGAAGGGGGGGTAAAGGGGGATAAACCCCCCCAAAAATGGGTTTTTTGAGTTTTTTACATAGAAAACTAAAATTTATCGATTTTTTGTTGGCACCATTGAATTCAGCTAAAAAAAAACAAACAATTTAGTATTTTGAATCAATGGTCTATGTCCATTGGTTACCGAGATATTGAAAGTGGTAAACACAGTACGTTGTCCCAATGTTATCCTTATGGCAAATATGTCAAATTCTATAACTCGCTTATTTCTCAACATATCATGATAAAACTTGGTAAATAGCTTCTTCTAGTTCAGATCTACTAAATATTGAATTAAAACCACCCAGTTTTAATATACCTGTAGCAGCAAACCTGCATACTCATTCCCCATGTTATTTTAATGGAGCTTACCAAAACATGTCAAATCTCGCTATGTTGGATTAACATATGTTGTTTTGCATTTAAAATTCGCTGAGTATGCAGGTCTGCTGCAGCGGGGGTATTCACTATTGAGTTGTGCCAAGAAATTTAACTTTGCGCCCGCTTAATTTGGTTAGGCCGCATTACACAAATGTCACCAATACGTTTCTGCCGCACCCCTTTAAATGAACTAAAAAACATTGAATTCCGACATTGTATTCTTGTCCAAACACCCTTAAGATTAGGAATATTAGAATTTGTATAGAACCTGAGATATAAATATTTCAATAAAGATAAATTTTAAATAATATGACCTGTCTACTGCGGCTTTATTAACTTATCTCTGTCTCGCATTTATACGATCAATTGTTGAAATTAAAGCCTTAAAAATCACTGAATTTTTTAAGACCAAAAATGACTTCATGCTGTGATTAGACCCGGAGGTTCTGTAAAAGAATGGAGATAACAAATATAGTTTAATTTGGAAATACCTATAAGGAATGTAGAGTAGTGTTTTATTTGGTTACATCTTGAAAGTGCATCAGAATTGTTATAAACTTATTGCAGCATTATTACGTGCATGAACGTCTAGTTGGAAACGATGCGCATCAACAACAAGATCCAATATTTCGCAAGATGGAGGCTGAAAATTAGAAGCCAATCAAAGTATTTAAAGTTATGGACAGCCTTACTGGCGGGTGGCGAAAATTGTAATCTCCCAAAATTTCTGCTAAATAAACACATGTTTTGATAGAACTGTCAAAACTTTGTTTAAGTTTCACCTCATTTACACTACAAAAGAATGCCGTGTAATATTTCACCAAGAATATTTTCTGGAAAATATTTGCGCGATGCATCAGCTGGTCTTTTTGTTTTGGCAAACCTTCATCTTAAATAATTTGTTTACATTTAAGAATGTGTTTCCACACTTTTGTCATCGTACTTCATGAGTTGTGTTGAGCTTGCAAGCATTTAATATTAGTTGCACTTGCGGTTGCAGCAAAATATTTTCTTGTGTAATGTACCTTTACATAAACAAATGACCATGTGATTTACTACCAAAACATTGCAGATATTAACGACAACAGCGCACTCACTCACCCGCCAGTAAGCCTGTCCAGAGCTTTAGTCCAGGAATTTAAAGCTTGAAAAAGTTAATCGACCAATTCTTGACCAAGTTGAAACTTCAAACAGACGTTAAGTAAACCTCCCTTATTGAAATGACAAAAGTTCCCGGAAATCCCTGCAGTGCTCCAGCTGTCATCTTGAAAAAAACATTTCCGGCCCATGTTCCGCTAAATATTTTTCCAACTATCACGAAAAGCATGAGATACGAAAAAATGTCAGCGGCGTTTTTGTTGATGATAAAATTTCCATTAAATACCCCCGTTGCAGCAGACCTGCAAACTCAGCGAATTTCAAATGCAAAACAACATATTTCGATCCAACATATCGAGATTTGACATGTTTTGGTAAGCTCCATAAGAATAACATGGGGAATGAGTATGCAGGTTTGCTGCTACTGGTATATTAAAATTGGGTGGTTTTAATTGAATATTTTGTAGATTTGAACTAGAAGAAGCCATTTACCAAGTTTTATCAAGATATGTTGAGAAATAAGCGAGATAAAGAATTTTAATTATTTCCCTTAAGGTTAACATTGGGACAACGTACTGTGTTTACCACTTTTAATATCTCGGCAACCAATGGACATAGAGCAGTGATTCAAAGTACTAAATTGTTTATTTTTTTGAGCAAAATTCAATGGTGCTACCAAAATTTTGATCATTTTTATTTTTATATGTAGAAAAACTCGAAAAACACATTTTTTGGGGGGTTTATCCCCCTTTACCCCCCCTTCCGCTAGTCCGATGGTTTGCGACCTCGTCCGAATAATTACTACTTTACACGTCCATGCCAAATTTCATCAAGATCGGACCACTTTTACGCGAGTTATCGTGTTTAAAGACACACACACACACACACACACACACACACACACACACACACACACACACACATATATATATATATATATATATATATATATATATATATATATATATTTATTTATTTATTTATTTATTTATTTATTTATTTATGAAAATGAACGAATAGTGTTTTTTGCCTCTGGGGAGCCCAAAATGAAAAGTTGTCTTGGGCTTAGGTCTTACCATGAGACCTACGGTAATAGCCTATTCCTTTAAGGAAATTCGCTAAAAGTGTATAAATATGAACAATAATCCTTCTGGTGTATAAATATGACCAGATCCTTCTTTTTCACTCTCTTTTTTGGCAAAGTTCCACAAGTGGACTAAATCTTTCTTTTTCATTTTTTTTTGGCAAAGTTGTACCTATCCTAATATACTACTTTGCTATAATAGACGAGTACATTGTTAACAAACTGGAATATATCAAACAAATAGTTCCGACTGCCTTAAATGTTATACCGGCCAGACGGGCAGATCGTTTAAGAAAATACTTAATGAGCACACGCCTAAACCTAAATTGTCGTCAGAAAAATCTATGTTCATTGAACATCTAGCCGAGAGTACTCGTAGTGTCATCAACATATGGTGTCAAACTTTGAGGTGCTACATAAATGTAAAATACCCCCGTTGCAGCAGACCTGCATACTCAGCGAATTTCAAATGCAAAACAACATATTTAAATCCAACATAGCGAGATTTGACGTTTTGGTAAGCCCTATAAGAATAACATGGGGAATGAGTATGCAGGTTTGCTGCTACAGGTATATTAAAACTGGGTGGTTTTAATTTATTATTTAGTAGATCTGAACTAGAAGAAGCTATTTACCAAATTTTATCAAGATATGTTGAGAAATAACCGAGATATAGAATTTTACTTATTTCCCATAAGGCTAACATTGGGACAACGTACTGTGTTTACCACTTTCAATATCTCGGTAATCAATGGACATAGAGCAGTGATTCAAAATACTAAATTGTTTGTTTTTTGAGCTGAATTCAATGGTGCCAACAAAAATTCGCTAAATTTTATTTTTCTATGTAAAAAACTCAAAAAACCCATTTTTGGGGGGTTTATCCCCCTTTACCCCCCCTTCCGGTGGTCCGATCGGGCTGGTTCACGAACTCGTCCGAGTGATTACCACATTACACGTATTTACCAATTTTCATTAAGATTGGACCATTTTTACGGCCGCTATCGTGCTAACAGACAAATATATATATATATATATATATATATATATTCGAACGAATAATGTTTTTTGACGAAAAGTTACCATAGTCTCAGGCTTAGGTCTTACCATGAGACCTACAGTAATACCTTCTTCTCTATAGGGGAAATTCGCTAAAATCATCCCTCATGACAAATCTTGAAGAGCTCCAAATATACAACGCGTTCAAAAATGAGTCTGGCAACATTCTGAATGAAATAACTCCAGTATATTATTTAACTACATTTCCTACTTTCAGAACAAACCAACCAGTCACCTGAAACGAGTGGGGTAAAACCTGTTCACTCAGTTGATGTCTGTTGCTGGCCAGCTTAAGAATATGAATTTGATAAAGTTGTGTAGTATATTTTTTAAGACATTTTGTAATTCCCTGATGAAGCTTTACGCCTCGAATAAACTAATAACTCAAATAAACTTCAATAATTACTACTCGCAGACCCCTACAAATATTTGTAATAAATATTTAAGGTTTGAAACACCGAAAACAATGTACAGGGAATAATTTTCTTTGAAGTAGATCTTAAATACGCATTAATTTCAATAATGGATTTCCGTATTTAAATAAACATAAAAATCTAATCCTAACTATGCAACACTAACCTTGAATTTTGAAAAAATACATACTTTCAATGTGGCGGAACCAAAATTGTGGCCAAAAATGACTACCCAATCGAATAAAAGTTGTTACCGTTAATTAATTGTCGGCGATGTTATTATAGTCCTAAATGTACTCCTTCTTCGTTGTGTTACTTTCCCATATATATATATACTAGCAGAACCCTTGGCTTCGCTCACGATAAAAATTATCGTCTAACCTTGATATGAAGAATCTAGAGGACTGAATAGAAAATATTTATATCAAGAAATATGTCATGTAGAGATATGTTTGTTTTATGGCGGAATGTAGGATAAAATGTAGATACCACAGTAGGATGTAGGATACCACAGTAGATAGTTAAGGTTTTCTTTTCACCGTTATAACTCGAAAACGGCCGGACCGATTTTAACACCAAATGTGTCGATTTTAAGGTACTTCCTTGTAGATTTACCATTAAGTCCCTGGATTGCCTAGTAGGGCATCAATTAAGTACATTAAAGGGCTGAATGTTCGAAACAGTTATGGTGCTATCCGTGGGCAGTATTTCAAACACGATTCACTTAGTTTTTAACTTAAAATATGGACGGGTATGAATAATTTAAGATCAACCACTGATTGCAGCATTTATTTTTCCGTGAAAAGCCGGGACACCGTCGAATTAGATGAAAAAGGAATTTGCCAAATTATTGTAACTGGCATGATTGTAATTAAAAACATGAAGGACGGCCTAGGGAAATAACTATAGCTTCCGCTGCCTAAAAAGATGGTACCACATAATGAGCTTATGATTGAACGTATAAGGTACGAAACTAAACCAAATGTAACTTTTATATAGTACGAATAACCTAACAAAATCATCAAAACAACCACAAAACCATGATAAAAGGAATCAAATTATAAATCAGCTGTAACAACGTATCCGTTTGTGAAGCTAATATGCTTGATTGAATAAAATTGGAAATTTAAACAAAAGATCATCCATTACATTAACATGGGGCATTTTCAAAGCTTCAGCTCCACGAAAAACCTCTAAAAACCTCGAATTAAAAAATCCGTTCTTAGTAAATGTCAACACCCTGTAAGGAACGTCCATGCAAATTTTCAAGGTTCTAGGTTAAGTAGTTTTGGCTGTACATAGGATAGGTCAGTGGTATTTGACAAAAATACAGTAGAAAAGATAGTATAAATATAACTTACAATCAGGGATTTGTATAATTTATAAATTTTTACATAAGTAGATCAAAGAATCATATCATTTCAGCACATTCTATTTGTGACTGAAAAACCTCTGTTCTTTCCTCTTTCCATCTTACCGGGATTTAGTCTCAGCCACAAAAGGCAGTATGCTCTTCACGTTTAAAACTGCGTAACTCCCGCTACCGAAATATAGATGGTGCCACTTAACTAATTAATGGTGGATTTTATCTAAACTAAATGTAACTTTTATATAGTACATAATTATGTCCTTGAAACAAATCAACAAAAATCAATGAAGCCATGATCAAAGAAATCAATTTATTATCATCTGTATCAACGTATACATTTCCGAAGCTAACTACCAGCTGATTGTTTTATGAACATTAAAAATGTAAACAAAAATCGTCCAACATACTTTTAAATGGGAAAATTTGAAAACTTCGGCCTCGCCAAAAACCTCTTTATACTACGAATTTTGTAAAATCCGTTCTTAGCGGATGCCTACGCCCTAAGAGGAACATCCATGCAAAGTTTCAAGGTTCTAGGTCAAGTAGTTTGGGCTGTACGATGTTTCCACTGAGTGGTATTTGACAAATATATAGTAGATAGATACTCACATTCTTGGGATTAGTAGTGGTTGTCTTGTAAAAAAGGACCTCCGGTTGTCTAATTTCATTAGATTTTTTCTCAACTTAAAAAATTTCCAAAATTCGTGGAAAACTTCTTTTAATACCTAGGTTACAACTTGACTAAAACATAAATTAAACTAATTGGAAGGGAGGTCAGAGAGAGTGAGTAATAACGAATTCTATCGAACAATTTATTGATATTTGTCTATATTAAAACAGTCATTACAAAAAATATACATTAAAAAAGTTAACTGAATATCTCTGCGCAGTTTAGTTACACGGTTTGTTACACCATGACTGAAGCACCTGACTGCAACACAGGGCTCAGAGCGTTACAGGCAGGTTCTTTTAGCAGGTTTCTGATCATTTATTTTTCTGTACAAATTATAAGAATCCAACGCATTTCCATTATGGTTTTGTTCAAGGGTCATAAATATATCGAAAAAACTTTGCAATAATCTGTACACCAAGAGTCAGTATTAAAAACACAATCACGTAGGAAATATTAATCCTTTTCTTCATTTAAAACTACGTCTACGTCGACAATTTTTACAAAACCCTTATTGAAAGTGAGCTACCGAACACTTAAGCCAACGCTAACCAAAGGTTCCAGCATCGTAAACAATTTTCAGTTATGGTTGAATGGATCCGTAAACACTTATATTTAGCTAACCATTATTTGCTAACAATTGTTGTTGGAGACATAACATGTTTGGTTATAAACCTTGATTGAACTATTTAATGTCCTTTGTCAAAAATGTTTTTGGCATAATTGAGCTACAGCAGTATTTCGTCTCTATACAGTCACGTCTTTTAATGAGTTGTAAATAAAAATATTGTACAAAATTTGTATTAAAATTTTTGCACAATTCAATGCTATTATTTACATTTATATACAATTTATATAACACATCTCATTAAATGGTAGTGTAATTTGAAATATTAATCCTAATTAAACATCTTTCATTCTGAACACCTCTTCCCCTTCCCTCTGATTATTAAAGATCAAGATTGACCGTTTATTATAAAGTGTAGCAAAGAGTATAGCTAATCCTACAGCATAAAACAATACAAGTTAAATCCTAATTAATTTATGGTAAGAGCTTAAAATGTGGTAGAACAAAATATTTCAATTGAGCATTGCATTTATTTTAACTGTTAATAATTCACTCTTATAAATATATTTCTTACACAACATTAAAAACACTCAACTTTTATAAGAAAATTTCATCTACTTTACTCTTACAATCATATTTTGATTTTCATTAATTGTACCTCATTCCTCTTAGTTTTTGGACATTGAGCTTGCTTCAAATATCCACCTGATGGGTAACTGATATTCTAGATTAAGAAGCAGAACCCAACCGGATTCAAATTTACTTTCTTTTTAACGTCCGGCACGCCTCAACCGTCCGACAGCTCCACGGTGACAGTGACGGCAAACGTCGGCGTCGGACAGACGTACGTGCTCGGGACGTCAAGGTTGGGTGGCGAACGTCCGACACGCCTCAAACGTCCGACAGCTCCACGGTGACAGTGACGGCAAACGTCGGCGTCGGTCAGACGTACGTGCTCTGGACCTCAAGGTTGGGTGGCGAACGTCCGACACGCCTCAACCGTCCGACAGCTCCACAGTGACAATGACAGCAAACGTCGGCGTCGGCGTCGGTCAGACGTACGTGCTCTGGACCTCAAGGTTGGGTGGCGAACGTCCGACACGCCTCAACCGTCCGACAGCTCCACGGTGACAGTGACGGCAAACGTCGGCGTCGGTCAGACGTACGTGCTCTGGACCTCAAGGTTGGGTGGCGAACGTCCGACACGCCTCAACCGTCCGACAGCTCCACAGTGACAATGACAGCAAACGTCGGCGTCGGCGTCGGTCAGACGTACGTGCTCTGGACCTCAAGGTTGGGTGGCGAACGTCCGACACGCCTCAACCGTCCGACAGCTCCACAGTGACAATGACAGCAAACGTCGGCGTCGGCGTCGGTCAGACGTACGTGCTCTGGACCTCAAGGTTGGGTGGCGAACGTCCGACACGCCTCAACCGTCCGACAGCTCCACAGTGACAGTGACAGCAAACGTCGGCGTCGGCGTCGGTCAGACGTACGTGCTCTGGACCTCAAGGTTGGGTGGTGAACGTCCGACACGCCTCAAACGTCCGACAGCTCCACGGTGACAGTGACGGCAAACGTCGGCGTCGGTCAGACGTATGTGCTCGGGATCTCAGGGTTGGGCTGCGAACGTCAGACACGCCTCAACCGTCCGAAAGCTCCACGGTGACATTGACAGCAAACGTCGGCGTTGGTCAGACGTACGTGCTCTGGACCTCAGGGTTGGGCGGCGAACGTCCGACACGCCTCAAACGTCCGACAGCTCCACGGTGATAGTGACGGCAAACGTCGGCGTCGGTCAGACGTACGTGCTCTGGACCTCAAGGTTGGGTGGCGAACGTCCGACACGCCTCAACCGTCCGACAGCTCCACAGTGACAGTGACAGCAAACGTCGGCGTCGGCGTCGGTCAGACGTACGTGCTCTGGACCTCAAGGTTAGGTGGCGAACGTCCGACACGCCTCAAACGTCCGACAGCTCCACGGTGACAGTGACGGCAAACGTCGGCGTCGGTCAGACGTACGTGCTCGGGATCTCAGGGTTGGGCTGCGAACGTCAGACACGCCTCAACCGTCCGAAAGCTCCACGGTGACATTGACAGCAAACGTCGGCGTCGGTCAGACGTACGTGCTCTGGACCTCAGGGTTGGGCGGCGAACGTCAGACACGCCTCCACCGCCTGACAGCTCCCCGGTGACAGTGACGGCAAACGTCGGCGTCGGTCAGACGCACGTGCTCGGGACCTCAAGGTTGGGCGGCTAACGTCTGACACGCCTCAACCGTTTGACAGCTGCAAGGTGACAAAGAAGGCAAACGTCGGCGTCGGTCAGACGTACGTGCTCGGGACCTCAAGGTTGGGCGGCGAACGTCCGACACGCATGAACCGTCCGACAGCTCCACGGTGACAGTGACAGCAAACGTCGGCGTCGGCGTCGGTCAGACGTACGTGCTCTGGACCTCAAGGTTGGGTGGCGAACGTCCGACACGCCTCAAACGTCCGACAGCTCCACGGTGACAGTGACGGCAAACGTTGGCGTCGGTCAGACGTACGTGCTCTGGACCTCAAGGTTGGGTGGCGAACGTCCGACACGCCTCAACCGTCCGACAGCTCCACAGTGACAGTGACAGCAAACGTCGGCGTCGGCGTCGGTCAGACGTACGTGCTCTGGACCTCAAGGTTGGGTGGCGAACGTCCGACACGCCTCAAACGTCCGACAGCTCCACGGTGACAGTGACGGCAAACGTCGGCGTCGGTCAGACGTACGTGCTCGGGATCTCAGGGTTGGGATGCGAACGTCAGACACGCCTCAACCGTCCGAAAGCTCCACGGTGACATTGACAGCAAACGTCGGCGTTGGTCAGACGTACGTGCTCTGGACCTCAGGGTTGGGCGGCGAACGTCAGACACGCCTCCACCGCCTGACAGCTCCCCGGTGACAGTGACGGCAAACGTCGGCGTCGGTCAGACGTACGTGCTCGGGACCTCAAGGTTGGGCGGCTAACGTCTGACACGCCTCAACCGTTTGACAGCTGCAAGGTGACAAAGAAGGCAAACGTCGGCGTCGGTCAGACGTACGTGCTCGGGACCTCAAGGTTGGGCGGCGAACGTCCGACACGCATGAACCGTCCGACAGCTCCACGGTGACAGTGACGGAAAACGGCGGCGTCGGTCAGACGTACGTGCTCTGGACCTCAAGGTTGGGCGGCGAACGTCCGACACGTTTCATCCGTCCGACATCTCCACGGTGACAGTGACGGCAAACGTCGGCGTCGGTAAGACGTACGTGCTCTGGACCTCAAGGTTGGGCGGCGAACGTCCGACACGCTTCATCCGTCCGACAGCTCCACGGTGACAGTGACGGCAAACGTCGGCGTCGGTAAGACGTACGTGCTCTGGACCTCAAGGTTGGGCGGCGAACGTCCGACACGCTTCATCCGTCCGACAGCTCCACGGTGACAGTGACGGCAAACGTCGGCGTCGGTCAGACGTACGTGCTCGGGACCTCAAGGTTGGGCGGTGAACGTCCGACACGCTTCACCCGTCCGACAGCTCCACGGTGACAGTGACGGCAAACGTCGGCGTCGGTCAGACGTATGTGCTCTGGACCTCAGGGTTGGGCGGCGAACACTTTGCCAATATCCGCGGTTTGAACATCCTACTGAATGTGTCTCTGAACTGACGACTCATTGAGCAGTAGAGGATGAAGTTGATGGCCCCGTTGATGAGTGCCAGGATGTCCATCAACTCGCCCAGCTGGTGGTAGCAGTTCTTGAAGAAGCAGTGGCCCAGGATGCCACTCAGGAGTCCTAGCACGCCCTGGGGGATCTCGGTGATGAGGAACAGTAGCAGCACCGCAACTGGATGAAAAAACTGTTGCTATAACATGAACTACATTTTTGTAGTACTAATAACTACTAATCCTCAATTACTACTAATCCATATTATAGGCACTTGTTGTTATTGATAGAAGTATTTTCTCCGTACAGCTAGTCTATAGAAGATTTATGGAGTAAGTTAAGCAGTTTAACACTCAGCAGGTATGGTCTTCTTACATGTAATTTATAAACTGAAAAAATCTGGAAACTGTTGAATTTATATAGCTCATAGAGATTAGTTCGTACGATCTAGGATCCTTATAGATAATTTGCAATTGAATTTCTTTAACTTTTCAAACAAACTCAACTTTAGCTTACTTACTCTCCAGCCTCAAAATGAATATAAGAAGAACCATAAATGTTCCTATTGATGTTATATAATTTGTTTTTACAGGGCCGAAGTTTTGATATTTTAGGCCTTTACGCCACGACATTGTTGGTTTTGAAGGACCTACTCTTGTACACCCTACAGGAATCACAATGAAACACACGTTAAATAACGACCTACTCTTCCTCTTGCCACTTGTTGGGATATATTGTTTCATTAGAAAATGTAATATGTAAAGATTTTTTAAGACCTATGCCCGAGGCCATGATAATCTTCTGTTTTGATGCCCCAAATGCCAAAAACACTAATAAAACAGTTAAACTACCGTAACAAGAACAATCCAATTTAATTAATTGTAATTAATTAATTAGGTGTAACCTTCGGCACTCACCTAACATTTTGGTTGTCCGGTCGACCCGTTTCTCCGGCTTGTAGACCCGCGGGGCCGCCAGCGCGGGAAACACGTCACAGCGCAGCCGCTGCTTGCGCGCGTTCACCTGCCACAGCACGGAGACCAGCCAATAGGAGACGAGTGTGAGCACGGCGCACGGCAGCAGCTTCACTACGACGGCGTACAGCCAGAAGTTGGCCGCGTACAGCAGTTCGTTGTCCTGGCAACAGTTCACTTTGCTATCAAATCACGCAAAGTAATACGGTACAGCCAAATAGAGTTTGTACGAGATATTTGTTGGTAATTGAACTGGAATTGGATTGACCATACCTCCATAACATACACGCATAGGCGTAATTCGGGGGTGGAAATGTTGGGCAGTTGCCTCCTCCCCCGCCACCAATAATTTGAAAGATATAATGGTTTGATAAATAAACTAAAACTAATTAATTATTCAATTTCTGGCCTGAAGTCATTAGTAAATCTCTCGTCCCTTTCGTCAGGATAATCTGTTAGTTATATACATAGTATGTTCGAGTATGTGTAATATATTCACTTAGTTTGAATTAAAGTGAACTAGTTTTTTGGGGTCTGGGGACATGAAAACGAAAAGATAGTTGCCGTAGGGCGTAGGTTTCACTATACTCATAATGGATTAGCTTATTTCTTAGGGGGGGGGGGAATTGCCAATCAATTCGCAGCGCTGGCCATTCACTCTCTCATAGAAATAAGAACAAGTAGTGTATCTTGAAGGAAATTTTACGTACTTTCTTTAATAATCTATGTATATCCATCAAATTTACGGGGTTTTAGTAATATGCAAAAATACGTAAAAAATGATGACTTTTGCATTTTTTGCAATTTTGACAATGTTCTATCACGGAATTTCGTTGATAAACATCGGATTTGAATTCAGAATCCCAAAAACATAAGAAACAACAAATATCAAACTTAACGCAAAACTTTCTTGTGAAGGGGGTTTTTAAAGACAATTTTACTGGACTATTATTGGGGCCGCAAAATCGCTCTTATTGTTTTCAATAAGTCCCTCGGTAATTTCATTTCAGACAAATTTTTATAAATCCTTTGGCGTTATTATAGGATTCTGTCAGTGGTGTTGCACGTTTTACAGCACAGGTTTCATGTGTATTTCGACTGACAAATCTCTCGGTTGCATATATCAAGAAAAAAGTCTCCATTGTATAGAAAGACAATTCTTTAGGATTTATCGCAATCGGCAAATTTCCCTGTCTTATTTCATTTGGAATTTCTTATTTACATTTATCTCTCTAATTTATATTTCTTATCTTATTTATATTTTTTAATCTCCGTGTATATCTTTCTTATTTATATTTATTTTCCTTTTTTATATTTTTATTTATTTATATTTAAATCTAAATTGTACAGATATAGCCAAAGGATTTTTGTCCCTGAATCTTTCCTTTACATCACTACATAGAGCTGAAACCAGTGCAATGTACTTTCTACTGTACTAGTTTGATGATGTCACCTTTTTTCGTAATGTGTTTATCGCCTGCGAAACTTTGTCATTATTACATTGCTTATTACGGAAAAATAATGATTACTGTGGAAAAGTAATGTTTACTAACTTTTTAATTTTTTCTAATAACTAAATAAACGAATACAACTGATTTCAATGTCGTGTAGTGAAAAATGTTGTTCGAAGCACGAGTGGAATATCTTGCATATTCTCGACCCTAATATATGTGGTCTCTAATATGCAAATTCCCAATTTACACTCTTGTTATGCAATATACTATTTCCAGTAACATCTTTTCTGTAAGGACTGAATATGAATATGTATTAAAACAATTATTTAATGTATTAGTAAAGCAGTTTATTTAAGAGTTAAAGTTTGTTGCAAAAAATTACAAATCAATACGTACAATTGGCCCAAAATACTGCGCGTATGAAAGAGTTGCTACTAACCAAGACAGATATCAGCAGTTTATCATTTTAAGTGATACCTAATTGTATTCTACAGAAATCATAAAAGGTGATATAATGCTGGTTTATTTTTGTGGTGAAAGCATAGCTTTGCCTCTCTTCCGTTTAATTATTTCATTTATTATTTTTTGGTTTTATAGCTGCTCTCCGCTCGACCATCAATCAGCTGTATTTGTCTTATGCATAGAAACGTTGAAACACCTGCAGAAGCCACGTTCTAAATTATTCAGGTCACATGATTTATTCGTTATTAGCAGTTCTCGTGTTTTTTCACTGAAGAAGTTCAACACATTATCGCCTTTTAGTAATCAAAACAAAAAAACGATATTGAACGAAAAAGTGGCCTCTTTTTTAATTTTGAAGGTCCTGTAAAAATTGAGAATTCTGGGGCAGCTCAAACTTTTCTTATGTAAATTTCTTTTAAGTGACCCCTTATTTTAAAGCGCTTTTATGTTTAAAAAATATCTTTAAAATTAGGCGTCACTCAAAAGGGGGTTACATTAGTGAAGTTTAAGTTTCCCCAAAAATCCCTCATTTTTGCGGGACACTTAAAGTTTTAAATATTACCAAAAGAGACCACCTTTTCATTTAATATGATTCATTCAAGCTTTTAAGTCACAAAAGGTGATATTAAAACTCCAAAAGTCTTAGACGCTCGGTTTCAAGAAGTAGTTGTATTCAAAACGTTGGCAAAGCTGCCAATTTTGATTTAAACACGTTAGAGGCCTCCAACCTCCACCATTCCCCTATTTTTTAAAGCTCTTTAAATGAGGGCTCACTAAAAAGGGGTTTAAGTCCGAAAATTTGAGTGGCCCATAAAATCCCTCATTTTGGGGGGGGGGGCACTCAAAATTTTAAATATCACCAAAACAGACTACTTTTTCATGTAATAACATTTTTCCAAGGGTTGCTTCACTAGGTGAAATTAAGACCCCAAAAGTCTTAGACGCCTGGTTTTAAGAAAACGTTGACAACCTGCCAATTTGGATAGAAACATGTTAGAGACTTCCAACCTCCACCATTCGCCTATTTTTTAAAGCTCTTTAAAATGAGGGGTTACTCAAAAGGGGTTTGCATTTGAAATTTTTGAGTTGCCCCCAAAAATCCCCCATTTTTGAGATACACTCCAAAGTTTTGGTAAGGTCAAAAAATAATTTGGGTTAATTTTGTGTCATTGCCCAAGGTTAATTGTTTGTCTTAGCAAAAAAAAAATAAAGAGGGGGATGGACTTTTTTCACACTGTAGATATACGAGTACATAAATATGGTTAACAAATACACCCAGCAAAGGTAAATAATATCGATCTGCCAGGTCTGTACCGACTTGCTTGGCCAGGTCGCTGAGGTCCAGGTGGTAGAGCGTGACCACCTGGCGGTTCTCCACCACCCGCGTGGCGCGCACGCTGAACACCAGGTACGAGGGGATGCAGATCAGCACGGGCAGCGTGAAGGCGATGCTGGGGGCCTGTACTGACCTGTTTGGCGAGGTCGCTGAGGTCCAGGTGGTAGAGCGTGACCACCTGGCGGTTCTCCACCACCCGCGTGGCACGCACGCTGAACACCAGGTACGAGGGGATGCAGATCAGCACGGGCAGCGTGAAGGCGATGCTGGGGGCCTGTACCGACCTGCTTGGCGAGGTCGCTGAGGTCCAGGTGGTAGAGCGTGACCACCTGGCGGTTCTCCACCACCCGCGTGGCGCGCACGCTGAACACCAGGTACGAGGGGATGCAGATCAGCGCGGGCAGCGTGAAGGCGATGCTGGGGCCTGTACTGACCTGCTTGGCGAGGTTGCTGAGGTCCAGGTGGTAGAGCGTGACCACCTGGCGGTTCTCCACCACCCGCGTGGCGCGCACGCTGAACACCAGATACGAGGGGATGCAGATCAGCACGGGCAGCGTGAAGGCGATGCTGGGGGCCTGTACTGACCTGCTTGGTGAGGTCGCTGAGGTCCAGGTGGTAGAGTGTGACCACCTGGCGGTTCTCCATCACCCGCGTGGCGCGCACGCTGAACACCAGGTACGAGGGGATGCAGATCAGCACGGCAGCGTGAAGGCGATGCTGGGGCCTGGACTGACCTGTTTGGCGAGGTTGCTGAGGTCCAGGTGGTAGAGCGTGACCACCTGGCGGTTCTCCACCACCCGCGTGGCGCGCACGCTGAACACCAGGTACGAGGGGATGCAGATCAGCACGGGCAGCGTGAAGGCGATGCTGGGGGCCTGTACCGACCTGCTTGGCGAGGTCACTGAGGTCCAGGTGGTAGAGCGTGACCACCTGGCGGTTCTCCACCACCCGCGTGGCGCGCACGCTGAACACCAGGTACGAGGGGATGCAGATCAGCGCGGGCAGCGTGAAGGCGATGCTGGGGCCTGTACTGACCTGCTTGGCGAGATCGCTGAGGTCCAGGTGGTAGAGCGTGACCACCTGGCGGTTCTCCACCACCCGCGTGGCGCGCACGCTGAACACCAGGTACGAGGGGATGCAGATCAGCACGGGCAGCGTGAAGGCGATGCTGAGAGCCGTCGTGCACCGCTGGTCCGAACACAGGCTGTTGCTCTTGTGTGGGACTCTGTCACTCAAAATACAATACACCGTTATTGTTCCTTAACAAAACTGATATTTAACACGATACAGGCCTGCAATCGTTTTATTTAGATTTTCAGAGTTAGCTTCTATTGACTCTTGTCCCCCGTATTGGCGGGTGGCAAAAGTCTGCTAGAGCTCATGTCTGTATTGAACTTTAAAATTTTGTTTATGTCATAGGTCATAGGCCTTTTAACGCTAGGAAATTCGTTCTGTAACAAGCGCCGAAAGTTGTCTTGCGCGAATCGAAAATAATTATTTTACTATACCTCCAGGAATATTAATATCATCTCTTTTGTAATCTATTTTCCGTCATATTTTATACAATTTTCTTTTTTTAATTCAATATTCTATATAGTGAAAAATAAAAATAGATTGTATGATTGCATTTTACATTGATTGCAAATGAGCTTGCAGAATACCTTTAGGCTTACTTAGACATGAAATCGTATGATCGATTGCCAACACAACACATGTTCAGCACTAATATTGAAAACGGCACTAACTCACCCACCAATACAACTGACCAGAACTTGTTTCAGTTTGTTCCTAAACCCCTTTAAACAAAAGCACACTCGACTTGATGTATTTGCAAAGTAGATTATCCTGTGTCATGTGGGAAACTTCTTGTAAAATGATTCACCCAATCTTTGTTTAAAACTATCATTTGGGAGCACATTATTTTTAGCTTTGGTTTGTAAACTAAACTAATTTAGTTTTTTTAATATACAACTTTTTGTATATTATACGGAATTGCCGAACTTCTATGAGTAGTGTTATATACTCTTTATAAAGGTTAAAAGTCCAGTCATTTTAGAATAAAAAACCCGGTTTTCAAAAAAATCGGGTAACCAAGTGGGACTTTTTACCATATGTTCCTTGATATGTTACCTTTGAAACCCCATCACTTTTTCGAAAATAAAACTTGTGCTCAAGCCGCCATCTTGGAAAATGGCGGCCAAAATATAGTTTTTGAGCTATATCATGATCACTATTAAGTTTAGAAAACAACTTCTTATACAAAAGTTGCTTGGTTTGAAAAGGCCTATAACTTTTATATTTAACATATTGTTGTACAACAATTGATGGAGCCGCCATATTGGAAAATGGCTGCTAAATAGTATTTTTAGGCTGGTGCAGCTTAATTGTTAATCTTACTACAAAGAATACTGAAGAAAAGTTGCTGAGATTTTGATGATCTACAACTTTTATATTTATTTTATTGTTGCAAACTCATAAATATAGGCGCCATCTTGGAAAAATGGCCACCAATAATAGTTTTTTGACTGGGACTTTTTTAGTATTGAATTTACATCAGCAAACTAAATACAAAAGTTGTTTGGTTTGGAAAGACCTATAACTTTTGTATTTAACATATTGTTGTACAACAATTAATAAAGCCGCCATCTTAGAAAATGGTGGCCAAATATGTTTTTCTTGGAATTTTCAACATGAAAATTTAGCATAGCCAAATTTTAGTTGGCATCATTAGAATCAGCTTGAAAAATCAAACGATTTGGTTTTTTGAATCACTGATTTATGTCCACTGGTTACCAAGATATTGAAAATAGTAAACAGAGTGTGTTGTCCATTATCCTTATGGGAATGAGAAAAAATCGATATCTCGCTCCTTTCTTGATTTACAATAATACAACTTTGTGAGCGGCTTCTTTTAGTTGAGATATATTCGTTTATGGCTTAAAATAATCTATGTTTGCGTTTCCGTGGCAGCAAGCCTGCGTGCTCATATACCATGTCATTGTTATGGAGAATATTTTACCATTCTTATTTATGAGTTTATGTTTATAATATTTAATACTAGGCTTAATCGTGTGTTGGAATTTGTATTTACATACGTTGAAGCATCATTTGAAGTACTTATCAGTAGAAGACGTTAAGTAAATTTGCTAAAATATTCTCAATAAGAATAACGTGGTATATTAGCACGCAGGTTTGCTGCCAAGAAAACGTAAAAATAGATTATTTAAACCATAAACCTGTATATCTCACTGAAAGAAGCCGCTCACAAAGTTGTATTAATGTAAATCAAGAAAGAAGCAAGATATCGATTTTTTCTCATTCCCATAAGGATAATATAGGGACAACACACTCTGTTTACTATTTTCAATATCTTGGTAACCAGTGGACATAAATCAGTGATTCAAAAAACCAAATTTTTTGATTTTTCAAGTTGATTCTAATGATGCCAACTAAAATTTGGCTATTCTAAATTTTCATGTTGAAAATTCCAAGAAAAACATATTTGGCCACCATTTTCTAAGATGGCGGCTTTATTAATTGTTGTACAACAATATGTTAAATACAAAAGTTATAGGTCTTTCCAAACCAAACAACTTTTGTATTTAGTTTGCTGATGTAAATTCAATACTAAAAAAGTCCCAGTCAAAAAACTATTATTGGTGGCCATTTTTCCAAGATGGCGCCTATATTTATGAGTTTGTAACAATAAAGTAAATGTAAAAGTTGTAGATCATCAAAATCTCAGCAACATTTCTTCAGTAACCTTTGTGTCGTAAGATTAACAATTAAGCTGCACCAGCCTAAAAATACTATTTGGCAGCCATTTTCCAACATGGCGGCTCCATCAATTGTTGTACAACAATATATTAAATGTAAAAGTTATAGGCCTTTTCAAACCAAGCAACTTTTGTATAAGAAGTTGTTTTCTAAACTTAATAGTAATCATGATATAGCTCAATAACTATATTTTGGCCGCCATTTTCCAAGATGGTGGCTTGAGCACAAGTTTTATTTTCGAAAAAGTGATGGGGTTTCAAAGGTAACATATCAAGGAACATATGGTAAAAAGTCCCACTTGGTTACCCGATTTTTTGAAAAATATTTAAAATGACTGGTCTTGCAATCCTCAATTACTGGAAATGCTTTTTTATTTTTTATTGAATCATCTCTAGTGAATTTTTGGAGGAATAATAAAACTCTTTGACACATACAAATCAATAAAATGTCGTTTGGGGTCAAAGTTCTGTAAGTTAAAAAACAATTACACCTTTTCAGTAATTTGAATAACTGAGCAGTAATTAGTTAATCGGATATACTCACTGGATAGCAAGATACCTCCACAGGGCCAGCGTGAGCGTCAGAGAGATGGATATCGTGTGCATGAGCTGCGAGAAGTGCATGTGGACGAGGATGTAGACCGCCTCGGAGTGGGAGAAGTGCTTGGCGCCCGGCGGCAGCAGCACGTACATGTACGTAGCGAAGGGGATGTACTCCAGCATGACGAGCATGTCGGCGACGGCGATGCCCGTCAGGATGCGGTTGATGGGCGAGCTCACCAGCTCCTTGCGTGTCAGCACCGCGATGTTGAGGACGTTGGCGATGGTGCCGAACACACAGACGACCAGGCTGAAGTAGCCGTGGAACTGTCTGTAGCTCGTGACCACCTGTAAATATCAACAGTGAACTTCTTAATTATTTGAATTGTTGGTTGAAATTTAATTTCTAAGATGTTATCACATTTCTAAAAATTTTGGCCTTTGGACTGAGCTGAGCTCATAGAAGCTTGACTGAAGAGACCTTTTTCTTACTCAGACTGAGATCACACTGATAAGTAAACGTGTGTCGGTCACTCTCGGATCGTCTCGTTCAGCCCTATTCCACGTTTATCAAATAACAAATCTGTACTATGAGGTACCAAGTCCATTGTATGAGATACCAAAACATCGACAAATTTAATTTCATTCTTTTGAGCTGTTCACTACAAAAACTCATGAAATAAGTTATTTTACAAAATCTCTATGTAGTTAATACAACTCGCGATTGGATAAACTCCACGAATATTTTCACCTACCCCGTGCGAATATTTTCACCTACCAACTATCTACTCACCTCCCTGAGCGTGCCACCACAGTAGCAGGGCGGTGTGGTCTCCGGCACTTGCGGAGTGTTACACCCGTTACACCTCTCTACTCATCTTCATGAGCGTGCCACCACAGTAGCAGGGCGGTGTGATCTCCGGCACTTGCGGAGTGTTACACCCCTCTACTCACCTCCCTGAGCGTGCCACCACAGTAGCAGGGCGGTGTGATTTCCGGCACTTGCTGAGTGTTACACCTCTCTACTCACCTCCCTGAGCTTGCCACCACAGTAGCAGGGCGGTGTGATTTCCGGCACTTGTGGAGTGTTACACCTCTCTACTCACCTTCATGAGCGTGCCACCACAGTAGCAGGGCGGTGTGATCTCCGGCACTTGCGGGGTGTTACACCTCTCTACTCACCTTCATGAGCGTGCCACCACAGTAGCAGGGCGGTGTGATCTCCGGCACTTGCGGGGTGTTACACCTCTCTACTCACCTCGCTGAGCGTGCCACCACAGTAGCAGGGCGGTGTGATCTCCGGCACTTGCGGAGTGTTACACCTCTCTACTCACCTCGCTGAGCGTGCCACCACAGTAGCAGGGTGGTGTGATCTCCGGCACTTGCGGAGTGTTACACCTCTCTACTTATCTTCATGAGCGTGCCACCACAGTAGCAGGGCGGTGTGATCTCCGGCACTTGCGGAGTGTTACACCTCTCTACTCACCTCCCTGAGCGTGCCACCACAGTGGCAGGGCAGTGTGATCTCCGGCACTTGCGGAGTGTTACACCTCTCTACTCACCTCCCTGAGCGTGCCACCATAGTAGCAGGGCGGTGTGGTCACTTGCAAGGTGTTAAACCTCTCTACTCACCTCCCTGAGCGTGCCACCACAGTAGCAGGGCGGTGTGATCTCCGGCACTTGCGGAGTGTTACACCTCTCTACTCACCTCCCTGAGCGTGCCACCACAGTAGCAGGGCGGTGTGGGCACTTGCGAGGTGTTAAACCTCTCTACTCACCTCCCTGAGCGTGCCACCACAGTAGCAGGGCGGTGTGATCTCCGGCACTTGCGAGGTGTTACACCTCTCTACTCACCTCCCTGAGCGTGCCACCACAGTAGCAGGGCGGTGTGATCTCCGGCACTTGCGGAGTGTTACACCTCTCTACTCACCTCCATGAGCGTGCCACCACAGTAGCAGGGCGGTGTGATCTCCGGCACTTGCGGAGTGTTACACCTCTCTACTCACCTCCCTGAGCGTGCCACCACAGTAGCAGGGCGGTGTGGTCTCCGGCACTTGCGAGGTGTTGAACATGAATTTGAGGTCCTCCTCTGTGACGTTCAGCAGCGTCAGCAGCCCGTCGTGGCTCCTCAGCACCTCCGAGTGGTTCCTGAGGTGACTCAGCATGCGGATGTAGTAGTCCGCCATGTCGCTGGGCTCTGTCTGTTCCCGCTGCACCATCATCACCAGCCAGCTCGAGCGACGATCTCCATTGCTTAATTCATAATTTAAATAGAGTCTGGTAACTTGCAAAGTACCCGAAAGACGCACCAAGAACTAAGTTAATTGTTAATATATAAACAAGAGTCTCAAAGTTTGGCCAGTTTTTCGAAATTCTCAGTAAATGTTTACCAATTTTCAATTTACAACAGCTATAAAATAAAGAGTAATGAGCAATGAAGAAAATTATTTAGATGATTATGGTACTTAGTTTTCGTCATGATCTCTAACCAAAGGTTTAAGTTCAAAGTAAAACTAATTTACACTGGTACGAGTTGATGTTCCATGTGAAGTCATCTTTTCCAATAAATATCCCCCTGAAACAAAGTATTATGTGATTAATGACGTTAAAATTATTCAAAATGTTAAATAAATGCAATGAAAACAAATATCAAGGAATCTAAAGTTGTTCTAAGATTCATAAATTACCAGGTGTTTCCCGTGGCTTCGCCCACGTTCTAAATGATGGTAAGATATTTTCATAATAATATTATATTTACATAAGTTATATGTACACGTAAAATATTCTTAATATTTTGATAAAGAAATTTAGATTTGTTAAAATTAGATTAATTTAGATTTGTTAAAATTAAGCAGCTGGTAGTTGGCTTGACAAATAGAGCTGACTTATACAACAAACATACATACAAACAAACATAATATGACAAACAAACAAACAAACTCACAAACTTTCACATTTATAATATTAGTAGGATTATTAGGCGTACCATGTTTTTTTAGTATTTTTATTTTTAGTTACTTGTTGTTAATATCTTTAATTTTCTTGCAGATGTTATGATAGAGACAAGAAAAAATTATTAATTTGAGTCGATATCCATCATAAATATTTTACAAGAGGCAGTCAACTCTACGGAACTCAGAGTTCCAAACAGTTCCTATAAATATTTAGTGGATTTATTTGTATAAAGAAACAGTATGAATCTTTGCAAAACCAAACAACGAAATCTTAATGTTAGATGTGGTAACATTTTCTTTATTTTAGATATAAAAGGTAACATATAAAATAAAGTAAATAGCTTAATTTGTATATAAAGGTAATTAAAAAAAATGTGTAATTAAATATAAAACATATTGGAAAGACCAAAAAGGTTTTAAGACATGGAAGTTGGACCTGATTCATGAGATGTGTCGCGTCCACGCAGGACCCCGGGGAAATCATAACTCGAAAATATTCTGGGAAAGTAAAGACCCAGAAAATTGAGCTGTCTTTTAAACTTATTACAGATCTCAATATTTTAAATAACCTTCAAAACCTGATTGAATATACTGACTAAAATGTTAAAGGACTTAACATTCGTTACACATTTGTAATAAAACATATTTTTAATGTGATAAAGAGAGATTTACATTATTGTTTTTTCCTTGTATGTGTAAATTCATAGTTCAATTAATTAAGGCTGACATTACGGTCCAATAGAATGGGTTTTTGGAGACGTAGGTTTCAGCGTCGAAACGCTATCATCAGTCCTTATTCTCCGAGGCTAAGCTCTGTATCTTGATATATCTCTTTTTGGATATATCATAACCTTGGTCTCCAAAAAAACATTCTATTGGATCGTAAGGTAAGCCTTAATTAATTTAATAATGTCAAATAACGATCCAGAGGTTCCTAATAAATTCATGAACAGAGCAAAGGGGGGTCGGGGGGGGGGTAGAGCCCCCCCTGCCTTATGGCAAACATATTTTATTAGTCGCTCATAGTTGTGTTGAGCTAGGTTTTCTCAATACCAAAAGTCAAAAAAGCCTTTAAACTATCATAGTTTGTTAATTGTATACTGCGTTGGTAGTTCAAAAACAGGATGAATTGGAGTTTTTCGAGCTCATTTGAGATTTATACATTTTACTAACCCCAAAATAATAGACTGTTGGGGGTTGAGTTGTTATCTATAAGGGGACGGCAAATTAAATAGAAAGTATAGTTTACTAAGAGATAAAATTAAAAAAATATTTTAAAAGTGATTAAGAGAGATTAACGTTTTTTTCGGTTGTGAGCATAAATACATGGCTGGAGTTAAGGGAAGGGTGTAGGAGGCTATGCCCCCTCCCAAGTCTTTTGGCAAAAATATATATATTTAATCGCCATTAGTTTGTTAGAAATCGAGCTTTTAGTCATAAGGGTAGGTTCAGTATCCAAATTAAATATAAAATACAGTATAATAAGAGATAAAGTAACTCAAATGTTATTGGAAGAGCAAAGCCTTGTCGCAAAATCGTTTTGGCAAACACAAACTTATTCTTTGAGCTTACGCTCTAGAAGATCATTTGTTATCTTTGGCTTGTAGTTCTGTTTCGGCTTCAATTCGCCTCTTCAGCTAGAGAAGTTCGCAAACGCAACAGATTTCAGTTGCGGCCTGCTACTCTAGGACAGAGTGTAGATACAATAATTAGCTTTGTAAAACTTACTACACTATGCTGACTGCTTTGACTTTTGTCTTTTGACTTTCGTCTTTCGACTTTTGTCCTTTTAATTTTGTCTTTACAATTTCAACAAGAGATAAAGTACTAAAACATATCTTTAATGTGATAAAGAGAGGTTATCGTGATTGTTTTTTCTCGTAAGTTGACATGGGCGGTCTTAAGGGGGGTGTGGGGGGAGGGCGAAGCCCCCGTGTGTTTTGGCAAACATTTTAGTTGCTCAAGGTTTTGTAGAGCCAGGATTACTCAATACCAAAAGTCAAAAAACTCTTTCAAACCATCCTGGTTTGTTAATAATAGGCTATACTGCGTGAGTAGTTCCTAAACAGGTTGTTAAATTGAAGTTAAGTTTTTGAGCTCATTAGATTTATAAATAAATAATTTTAGTACCCTAAAAAAATATGAAAAAGAAAATTGTACCTGTAAAATTGTACCTGTAAAATTGTAGTGCATATTTGTAAAGACATGGGTTGAGTTAAGAGGAGGTTGGATAGACGGGTGCTGCTAATAGAATGATGCGGCGAAGCTTGAAACTATATTGCTCAGCCGCATAAAATGCACGAAATAGTGCCGTTTGCCGTTTTTTGAATGCAGCTTAAAAATTTGTCCGAAATAATCAGACGTATCAACTCCAAGCACAATATAAGAACGGTCTTTAAGTCAAAACAACTATAAGAGGTCAGCTAACAAAAGTTAAGCCCGTCAATAAAGACCAGACTAACAAAATTGTTATCTATAAAATCCCGCTCGTGTGATAACAACTATATAGGGCAGACCTCAAGACCGCTACAGGTTCGCATCTCAGAACACTTAAAGAAAGTAAAAAATAATGAGATGTATGGTTCGAAAATATGCGAACATGTGGTTGATACTAGCCATGAAATTAAATGGGATAAAGCTGCAATACTGTTTAAAGAACCAGATTGGAAAAAACGTAAGTAGGGTAGGCAGCGATTGGGTCCCGGAAGTGTCATGGCGGCGCCCATGTGGCGGGAAAGTCAACCGGAAACAAGATGGCGGCGCCCATATGGCGGGAAAGTACCTAACCTAACCTCAAAATGGCGGGAAAGTACCTAACCTCAAAGTACATAGAGTATAGTACATAGAGTGTTACGCCAACCCCCTATAGGCATAGAGTATAACCCCATAGAGTGCTATAATATTACGTCACGCTACCCCTATTACATATGTACTTACAACTGTAGAGATAGTGATATGTTATATTATTCCCTATAGTGTTACTGTATAAAGTGTAACTTAAAAGATGTCAAGTTGCCCGTCCCCCGCCCCCGATCCCTGTACCGGTGTTGCCAACAGCATAGAGTAAAAGGCATATACTATAACATACTATGTCACGCTACCCTTATTACATACGTATTTACATACGTACATACTATGTCATGCTACCATATATTATACATTTATATATGTATAACGGTATATTATAATGGTTTATGTCATACTATAATAATGGTGTATATTACGTCACACTAGATATATCAAGTGACCTGTATCCCTGAAGGTGGTGTCTATGCCGCAGACTTATGCGTGGGAGTGTGTATTGAAGGTAAGATCAAGCAAACAAAATAACTACAACTTACTTATTCAGAGTAACCGGGATTCATGACAGCATTGACAGGGTTCCGATGAGGTGGGGGCCTATCGATTATTTCCGCGTACTCTGGCTCCTGTGAGGTCGGCGGTGGTGGTGGCGAGTCTTTAAAACAAGCGAGCGAACAACCGAAACACTGCACTAAACACCACATTGCGTTCAAGACTGACTCAGTATTGATTCAGCTATCGACAGGAAGTATGGTATCCTGTTTGGTGGTTTCGTTGACTGATAAGCTATTTGTTCTTGCTGTACTTTTAGCTTGCATGATATTTATTAAAAGACATACGGGAAGTATGTCGTCATTGTCCCCCGTCCCCCGCCCCCCTGTACTGTAACCAGTGTTGGCAATTGTAGACAGTGAAAACATTCATATTTATATAAATAACACTATATGTTATGCCACATTATCCCCCTATAATATAAAGTGTAGTTAATCACATAGAGTATTAAAAGACATGTGTATATTTTATGATATGCCGGGTATGTTACATTAGTTCTTTGTAATGTTATAATATTATATGAAATTCTACTTAAAATTAAATAACTTTGGAATGGGTTAGTTAATATAGCTAAAATGTGGTACTTAGGTACTTCTTAACCTCTTCTACCTTTTCCATAAGCTTACACCCCCCGCTAACCCCATCCACCCCCTCTTTTTGTTCTTTTTCTTCTCAAATATGGCTAAAAATACCTAAAAATGCTGATATCTCGAAAACGGTAAGTCCTACGTCATTTTTGAGGCCAAAAATCACAGGCGGTACTGACACATATGACAGGTCTTAACTAGGATGTTGCGGGTTGCATCTTGAAAAATGAAGGGGCAATTATCATGTAAAAACTTAAAATTTAATAACTCAGGAACTACTGGTCCGAATTTGATAAAACTTGGTATGTGGATACCTGTTAACTTCTGCTACAATTTAAATTATACTTAAACCCTGTAATGCGGGTGAGTATCTAGAGAATTGAAGGTGCTATGTTTAAAAATTTAATATCTTTGGAACTATTTGATGGATATTGATGTAACTTGGTATATAGGTACATGTCAACTTATGCTAAGACTTAAACTGGGTGATGCGGGTTGCATCACAGAAATTGAAGGGGCAAAAATTAAAATGTTATAGCTTAGAAACTAATTATTGGATTTTATTTAAAACTTGTATATGGGTAC
Source organism: Flexamia atlantica (assembly GCA_035578135.1). NCBI lineage: Eukaryota > Metazoa > Arthropoda > Insecta > Hemiptera > Cicadellidae > Flexamia > Flexamia atlantica. Next base: position 42,918,306 of record JAQJVK010000009.1, read on the forward strand.
ATTTGAGTCTCTGCTACCTTAGTCTGTACTTTTTTATTATATATTGAGGTATTAAGACATCAATTTAAATGTTCATGGGAAAATTAACATTTATTGACCAAAAGGGAAATGGATATTTAATAATTATCTTTGCTCTTGTAGCTTTTAAATGGTTGTTCTTTTGATTTAAGTAGCTAGCTTATATGCATTGACATGCACATCTGTATTTTTCACTCATGTAGTCAACCTTCTTGTATTAACATATACAGTTAGTCTGAATCATCTAGTGTCGCGAGCACGAAATACGGCGGGTGAGTGAGGGCGCTGCTGGCGAAAGCAGCGTTATTTTGGTTGTCAATTAGTCATATGATTGTAAGTTTACAAGCACGTTTACATATGAAAGTTTTGCTGCAAGCTCTTATGCAAGATTCTTCTATTTTCGTGCAAGATTCAAACTAGCAGAAATCAATAATAACTATCAGCTGTAGACAAAAATAAAAATGTAACGATACGTAATCTTTTGATTTGTTTGTGTTTGTTTTCGGAGATTTCGTAGGTTAATTCATTGAATTACGAAATTATATTATATTTTTTGGTGATAGATTGTTTAACACTTAATTTACATAATCAGCCAATTTTAACATATAACGGGTTTCGTTTAATCAGTGTGCAATCTGTGTTCACAGATTGTTTAGCCTATTTTTTGCATTCTCTATTATTTTGCCGAGTTTGTTTTGTTTTCATCATGGAGTCAGGGGAAATCCAGTTTGAGCCGTCCAAGAAACGACAGTTATAGGGCATTTTTCAAAGTGACCTTAAGTAACAAATAAAAAATGTGGTTGCAAACAGTTTTGAAAAAAAGTTCAGCCGACGAAAATTTCGTGAAACTATTGACTTCAATAAAAGCCAAGAACTGACATCAAAAATGTCTGGAATTAGTCTCCGGCCTGTTCAAAGGTGTGCCCAAGAAGTAAAAAGAGAAAGTAGTGTACCTCCTAGAAAACTATACTCCCGAGTCCCGAGAGAAGAGATTCGCACATTGTTAAATTACTGATTGTGGCGTAATCAGGGGAGCAGTTTTGGGATTTTATGACAGGGCAGATTTACCAACTGCTCAAAATGTCTGCAAGGAACATCAAGCTAGAGAGAACTAATTGGCTACACGGTAGTGTCTGCTCCGTTCGACGGCTTTTACGTGCCCTAGGATTCAGGTACAAAAAGCCAACGACGGACGCAAATTTCTGATGGAGTGTAGTCGCTGCTCGTGCGCGGTTCTTGCGCAAAATGCACTCGCTAAAGCAGGAACCTATGGGACTTGGGTGAATCAAAATAACTTCAGTAAGTTTATCTGGCAACACTCGAACAAGAGTGGAGGATTGAAAGTACCGACAGGGAAAGGAGGGCGATTAATAGTGTGTCACCATAGTCAATGGTGTCACGCTGGGGGCGCAAAAGGGATCATCCCTCATTGCAAGGGTGTTTTTCGTTCTAAGAATAGCAGAATAGCAGTGACTCAGAAATGAACTATCCCTATTCTAAATAATATTCGAAATGAACTAACTATTCGTTGATCTGTCCCAAGTTTTGAGCCTAAATCGAGTTACTTTTAGGAATATAATTTTTGTACATAATGTGAGTATATTGAATAAAACTTTAACACAAATAACTTACTAATAATTTCTTAATTTGGTATTAATGAAATAACAATGCCACCATGTTATGACATAAAAATTACTTGATTTGAAACCTCCATTCAACTAGTCCGGTACGGAACCGTTACAAATGTCCCATACAGAACCAGAAAACTTCAATATCATTCTAAAGTAGATTGATAAACATCAAAAATTAGCATTAATTGGTTAAGAAATATATCTTTCATTGCTCTGTATATTTTAAAATCCTCTTTTACAAATAGATTTTATCAAAACTAAAAGATTTTATCAAAACTATGATGACGTGTAATTATGTGGAGTCCCGTACGGGACTAGCCCACTGTTACTTTTTCAAAGAAAAATAAAGTGTTTTAAATGTTTTCATAACACATAACATATTACTGTAATTTACAAATCGATACAAAAGCAGAAGTATATCCTGGGAAACCAGATTAAATATTCTTTAAAGTCCATAAATTAGTTGTAAATATGGCCTTACCATTGATTATCCACATCGACAATCGATGTCAATGTCGATGTCGATAATCAATGGCCTAATTGACCCGTGTGTAACTTGGAATGGCTGAAATAATTGTGCAACCAAGCAATATAAACATACAAGTTTGAAAAATTGTTCGTATAAGAGGATAACATAATTGTTTTTGATTTAGGTAAATTTTGTACAACTATCTTTTTACAAGATTTTATAAGAGTTTTTTTATATGGAGGTCTATTTAGTAGCCAATTAGAAAATTTAGGTATTGGGCTCGGGTTTCCGGGTAAAAGACTCACTTGCGGTTGGCAATGCTGTTTTGGATCCCAGACTTACAAAGAAAACTTTTAATGAAATATTGCATCAAAAACTTGCATAGTGTAAAGTCTACGAAAAACACAAACAAATGTTGACAGCTCAACATAAACATTTAATTTTCTCTTTTCAGCTGACTTTTAGCAGAAGATTTTGTGTGTTTCCAGTTTTTGCCGCCCGCCGTATTTCGTGCTCGCGACACTAAGTTTGGTGTATTTGCTTGATTTTATTAATAGTAGTATTTGTTTTTATTAACTTTAAATAATGCAGTCTGTTTCTAAGATGAGTTCTCCAACTAAGGAACCAATTGTTTTTATTGGTGAAGAACAAACTTATAATCGAAAATTTAGACTGTATGGTCTTAGTACTACTTTTAAGTTTACTAAGCCTCCTAAAGGCGTGAGTGAGTTTGACTGGATACGTAAAGGGCTTGATAAAATAGTTGAAAGGGAAAAATCTAAAGCTTCTCCTACAGACTATCTTGGCTTTAAACTAATGTCTATCAATTTGAAAAGTAAGGAACCGGGGTATACTAACATGTGGCTAGCTTCTGAAGTAACTAGTGATGATATTTGGCAGATTTTTGGGGGAATACTTCAAAGTAACTCCGGAAACATTACTTCATCTGATACTTTTAGAATAGATGTTTCAAGGGTAAATGTTCCTGTTGGTAGTGGTAGAGTAAGACCTGGTCTCTTTAATACTTTTGAGGAAGAGTGTAAGGCAAGGCGTGGTATAGTTGTCATTAATAACAAAGATAACCTATGTCTCCCTAGAGCTATAGTTGTAGGCAAGGCTTATGCTAAAAATGATCCCCAAATCTATGCTGTTCGTAAGGATAAAGGATTGAGACAGACTTTAAGAGCTAAGAAACTTATGGCTAAGTCTCAAGTTGAAATACCAGAGGGAGGAGCTGGTATCCCTGAATTAGAGAAATTCCAGGTTCATCTGAAAAAGTACAGGATAACAGTGTATAATTATGATAGTAAAGGTAGAGAAGTATATTTTGCCGGTGGAAATGATGATGCAAAATTTAAAATTAACTTATTGTTTCATGATGGTCACTATAATGTAATTACTCTGCATTCGTATGTAGATATTTTTGTGAAGCTTGTCATTTTCCTTATGATCATAAGGGTGAGCATAGGTGTACAAATTGCTGTTCTTCCTGTCATTCTATTTCCCCACCTTGTAAGCTTGAACATGGAGGTATTACATGCCGGTTTTGCAAACGGTTTTTTAAGAATGAACGGTGTTTTATAGCTCACCAAGGGCAGATTTGTAAGACTATACAGCTTTGCCAACATTGTAAAAAGCTATTTTTCCCGACTAAACGTAAAGATGTTCATGTTTGCGGAGAGGTTTATTGTAAGCCATGTTGTGCTTTTAAAGACCCAAAACATCAGTGCTATATACAAGTTGACCGGAGAAGTCCAAAGAACCGAGACTTTCTGTTTATTTTCTTTGATTTTGAAACAAGACAGGATGAGACTTTAGACTCAGATCCTAGTAAAAATGTTCACAAGGTTAACTTATGTGTGTCTCAACAGTATTGTTTTAAGTGTATCAATGGAGGAGAGTGTGAAACTTGCTCAGAGAGACAAAAAGTATTTGAAAAAGACCCTGTTAAGGAGTTTATGAACTATGTAATGACAGTGAGGAAACAGTTTAAACATGTTTGTGTGATTGCTCATAATGGACAGGGATTTGATTTTCAGTTTATTTTAAAGTATATCATAGAAGAAACCAAGTTTACACCAAACATCACTCCCCGGGGAACAAAATTGATATTAATTGAAGTAGATAACGTAAGGTTTGTTGATTCATTGAGTTATTTTCCTATGTCTCTTTCTGCACTCCCTAAAGCTTTTGACCTACCTCCAGAGATAAAGAAGGGTTACTTTCCACATTTATTTAACACCCTAGCAAATCAAAATTATGTGGGTCCTATGCCTGACAAACAGTACTATTGCCCTGAGGCCATGTTTGAGAAAAATTACGATGACTTTGAGAAATGGTATGATAAAAGAATAGCAGAAAAATATGTGTTTGATTTTAAAAAGGAAATTTTGGAGTATTGTATCTCAGATGTGGAAATCTTGGCTCAAGCCTGTATTAAATTTAGAACTTTACTTCTTGAACAGTGTAATGTTGACCCATTTCTAGAATCAATTACGATAGCAAGTGCATGTAACTTGGTTTTTCGCCGTAACTTTTTAAAACCTAATACTATTGGCTTAATCCCTAAAAATGGTTATAGACTAACTGACAATCAATCAGCATTGGCTTTACAGTGGCTGACTTGGGAAGAGGAAAAGCGTGGGGTAAAATTTCAACATGCAGGCAGAGGGAGAGAAGTCAAAATTAAGGGGTTGAAAGTTTATGGGTTTGACGGGAAGAATATTTATGAATTTCATGGGTGCTATTGGCATGGGTGTCCAAAATGTTATCCCTACAACAGAGAGGCTCCTTTGAAGGAGGATCCCTCTGATACTTTACATTTGCGTTATGAGAAAACCAAATCTAAAATTGAAAAGCTTGGGGAAGTTGTAGAGATGTGGGAGTGTGACTTTAACAATTTAAAGAAAGAACACAAACTAAATCATTTGGATAAACTTTCTATTTTAAACACTTTACCATTAAACGCTAGAGATGCATTCTTTGGGGGTAGGACAGACAATATAAAATCATATTACAAGTGTAAAGAGGGAGAGACAATTCAGTATGTAGATGTTTGCTCTTTGTACCCATATGTAAATAAATATTGTAAATATCCTGTAGGCCATCCAAAGATTTACATTGGAAATAAAGAATGCTTAGAAAGAGGTCTTGAAGTGGATGGTTTAATGAAATGTAAGATCTTACCTCCTTTCAATCTTTATCATCCTGTACTCCCTGCAAAGATGAATGATAAATTGATGTTTGTACTATGTAGGACTTGTGAGGAAACTTCAAATCAAGGTGATTGTGTTCATGAGTGTGAGGAGAGAGCTTTAGTGGGTACCTGGACTATGGATGAAATTAGAAAAGCAGTAGAAAAAGGCTATGTAATATTAGACATGTATGAACTGTGGGAGTATCAGATGGTGACTTTTGAGGAAGTAGGGTTGTTCACTGACTTTATAAATAAATTTCTAAAGTTAAAACAAGAGGCATCAGGGTTTCCAGAATGGTGTAAAACTGAAGAAGACAAAGACTTGTATGTTTCCAAGTTCTTAGAGCATGAAGGGATTCAATTGGAAAAGGACAAAATTATTAAGAATGGGGGCCTGAGATCACTTGCGAAGCTTATGCTAAATTCATTTTGGGGAAAATTTGGACAAAGAGAGAACATGGAAAAAACTTCACTTGTTAGAAACTCTAAGGATTTATTTGCATTGTTTACTCAGCTTGGAAGTGTAGTTAGATTTATTGAAGCTATTAATGAAGAAGTAGTATTAGTCAACTGGAAAAACTTAGATGAGGCTAGGGAGACATTGAAAACTGTTAATGTTGTAATTGCAGCCTACACTACAGCTCATGCCAGATTGAAATTATATGAATATTTAGAAGCTTTAGGAGACCAGGTCTTATACTATGATACCGACAGTTGTATTTATTACTTCCGGGAAGGTTTGTACAGAGTCCCTACAGGAGATTACCTTGGGGAAATGACAGATGAACTTGTAGAGTATGGCCCAGGTTCATATATAACTGAGTTTGTCTCTGGGGGACCTAAAACCTATGCGTATCTTGTATGGTCTACAAATCAAAATAAGTTAGTGTCTGTTTGTAAAATAAAGGGTTTAACATTGAATTTAAAAACATCTAAATTACTAAGCTTTAAGACATTGAAAGATATGGTTCTTAGTGAAGTTCCTCAAATTATAGAAATTCATGAGAGTAGAATCAGGAGAACTAAAGACAAAAATGTTGTAACTACCAATGAAACAAAAATGTTTAAAATTACTGGTTCAAAAAGGAAATTAGTTGATGGATATGATACAGTGCCTTATGGATATAAAAAACAAAGAATACAGTAACATAAACCAGGCATGTACACCACCAAACATAGAGCTCATATACCTCTTAACACATGCTCCAAAATGTTAGTCTGTTTTTAGCTGTGGTACTGAGCGGATGTACTAGAGCTGCTCTGTTGCTATAATAATATACTTGTATTTGTTATGGCAGTCTTTTTGAAATTTTTGTCCAAGACAAAGCTAAAGGAAAACTCTAAATTTTGTTTGACCTGTACAGAATATAAGTTTCAGTTAACAGGTTTAATAAATGTTTTAGAATGGCCTTTGACATTTTCAGAACAAATAATATGTTATATAACACAAAATTTGACATCTAAAGCTTTTATACAAATAACAATCAACCATGGTGATACGTCAGGAAATATTCCATTTTTACAGCTAAACAAACTAACACCGGCAGTTTTTGATTATCATTTTGAAAAAATATTTTCTCAAGTTAAGACACTATCAGATATTATAACTTTGGAAGTAACTGTTGTTACTGTTCCTAGCTGCTACCTTACATTTTAGATGAGTGCAGTAACCCTTAAATGTAATGTATAAACATCTTGTTCTCAATACTGAGGTCATTCTGTCTTGGACAGTGCTCCTGAGCAGATGTGTTGACAAGGTATTAACAGTTTAAGTGTCTCCTTAATTGTTTTATAATGTCTGCTAAATATTGTAATCTTAATGAACATTTAGTCTTGGTATTGTTTGATAGTGAAGGTAACCCTTGGTTTAAAGCTAAGGATATAGCTAAAGCCTTGGGGTATCTTGAGGTTATACGGGGGATTAAATCTTCTTTAAATGGTAACAGTATAAAGATTTTTAAAGATTTTCCAGAGACCCAAAAACAAGGACTCAAAAAACATGATGGTAGAACTTATTTTGTTGATGAATTTGGATTACTAACTTTGATTTTACGTTCTCCTAATCCTGAAGCAAGAGAGCTGGTAAAAAGACTGTTTCCAAAGAAGTTTTATCTTCCATTTATTGATATTAAAGATTCAAAGTTATCTTAAACAGATCTAATGTATCCCACTGTATGAGTGTGAGTGTGTATGTGAGAAGTTACCCACATATGGTCAATTGAGTGATTCGGAGACAAGAGAACAAAATTTGAAGTGAGAAGTTAGTAAGGCTTAGTCTTGAAAGCTTCTGTTCTGTGGACAGACACTCACATTTTGGCTGGGCTAACCCCTGGTAAGTCCATATGTGGATTGTGGGTTGGCTTAGTTGCCGTAGAAAATGATTTCCCGCGTCTGCCACAGACAAGGACTTGATGTCCGGTGTGAATGAAGGTCACTGGTGTGGTGTAAAAGCCCGTAAACCTTGAATGAAGGTCCTTGGCGCGGTGTAAAAACCCGTAAACCTGAATGGTGTGTGAATGTGGTGGGCAAAGTTAATAGTCTGGCTCAGAACTCGTCTGGGTCATTCAATTAATATGCCCGGTGGGATATTGTTAGATTTCAAAGATAATGAGTAGCTCTCTTTGGGTTTGTAGAATGTAAAATCAATTGTTTGAGTCAAAAAATATAAAAATCCTCTGTTGGTCTCAGTAAATGGACAGGTTACAGGTCAAAATGAAAGGGAATCATCCCCAGTAAATGACCGAGTGCCTCATACATAATGAACAGACCAACAGAGGCCAAAAAATAAAATAAATGTTAGTGTGAGAGATAGAGCTTATAATTCTATCCTCACCCCAGAGGTTAGGCCTACAGGGGATGCTCTGGGTTAACAAATAGAGTGCGCCGAGGCCCCTACGGCATAGCCATAAAGGCTTACCGTGGTGTGGAAACGTGGGCCCTAAAAATTTGTTGACTTAGAAGAGTTCAGTTAAAGTTATTGTGGGATGGCTTTAGATATTGGTTTTCTGAAAAGAGCACTGAAACGGTGCTCTCTTCAGCGAGCGTTTGCATATGCGTTTGCGTTTGCATGTTTGTTTGCGTTCGCATATGTGTTTGTATGTGTGTTTACGTTTGCATTGCGTTTGCTTTGTGTATGCTTTACGTTTTTATTGTGTTTGCTTTACGTATGGTTTATGTATGATTTGTGTATGCTTTATGTATGCTTTGTGTTTGCATTGCGTTTGTATGTGCGTTTGCGTTTGCGTGACGCGTTTGTGTATGCTTTGCGTTTGCTTTACGTATGCTTTGCGTTTGTTTGCATATGCGTTTGCATGTGAGTTTGCGTTTACGTGATGCGTTTGCGTATGCTATATGTATGCTTTGCGTTTATTTTTTACCTAACTTGACTATGAAAACCCCGTTTATCAGACGGGGTTGAGAGGTAATGAAAAATTGTCTATTGTCAGTTTATGATCATGTAAAGAAAAAAAATATCATTCCCCCTTAAACTATCAAATATATTTATTTATTAATGGACCTTACTTGTGTTGTCACTTAATGTTTTCATCTATCCCCAGACGAGTTCGTTTCTGACTCGAACTGAACCAATAGGGTTGCAGTTTTCCGACTTGTTGACTCGTTAGGATCCGAGTTCGTGTAAGTTCGGTAATCTCCGTACGAGTTCGTGTCTAACTCGAATTATGTCATGGCGGCCAACCGGTAGTCATTGTGTTTCGGTGCTCCCTTTGATCATCGTATATTTTACAGTGTTTGACTCAAATGTTCCCATATACCAATTTTAAATAAAACCCAATAGTCAGCTCAAGTTAGGACTAGACATTTTCAAGTATAAAAGTTAGGTTATGCAATATCAAAGAGCAAAGTAACACAGGGACGTCTTACCGGCACGAGTAGTAATGCCCCCACTTGACCGCTAACATGGGCTCTTATGGGGAATACATTTAACATGAGCTCTTATGGGGAATAGATTTAACATGGGCTCTTATGGAGAGTATATTTAACATTGAGTCTTATGGAGTAATAAATTACTTGAAATTGTAACAGTATTTTACTATTGTTAGGTATATAGTTTAATAAATGTGTTTTTATCTTATAATCAATTGTAAATGAGTTGTTGTGTCTCAAACGATCCTTTATTATAGTACAAAATACCTTCATAGCAATCTCAATTTACCTTTAACCTTCCTACCTACCTTTAATCAAATACCAGCATCTCCGGTGCTCTCTTTGAATATCTAATCTCATACAGTACTTGCTAAAGAACCTGGCTCATATGAGTCTATCTACCAATGGAGTTTTGCCTCTAAGTAGTATAGTATAAAAGAATTTATCTATAATAAATAAATGTTTTAAATAAAATCCAATAGTCAGGTTAAGTTAGGGTAAAATAGGTCAGGTTGAGTTAGGTTAAAAGAGGTCAGGTTGAGTTAGGTTAAAAGAGGTCAGGTTGAGTTAGGTTTAAAATAGGTCAGGTTAAGTTAGGTTTGACCGAGACTTGGCATCAGCAATAATAGCAATACTAATTAATATTTCATTGGTGGCTTCAATATCAAGTCTCGGTCAAACCTAACTTAACCTGACCTATTTTAAACCTAACTCAACCTGACCTCTTTTAACCTAACTCAACCTGACCTCTTTTAACCTAACTCAACCTGACCTATTTTAACCTAACTTAACCTGACTATTGGATTTTATTTAAAACATTTATTTATTATAGATAAATTCTTTTATACTATACTACTTAGAGGCAAAACTCCATTGGCAGATAGACTCATATGAGCCAGGTTCTTTAGCAAGTACTGTATGAGATTAGATATTCAAAGAGAGCACCGGAGATGCTGGTATTTGATTAAAGGTAGGTAGGAAGGTTAAAGGTAAATTGAGATTGCTATGAAGGTATTTTGTACTATAATAAAGGATCGTTTGAGACACAACAACTCATTTACAATTGATTATAAGATAAAAACACATTTATTAAACTATATACCTAACAATAGTAAAATACTGTTACAATTTCAAGTAATTTATTACTCCATAAGACTCAATGTTAAATATACTCTCCATAAGAGCCCATGTTAAATCTATTCCCATAAGAGCTCATGTTAAATGTATTCCCCATAAGAGCCCATGTTAGCGGTCAAGTGGGGGCATTACTACTCGTGCCGGTAAGACGTCCCTGTGTTACTTTGCTCTTTGATATTGCATAACCTAACTTTTATACTTGAAAATGTCTAGTCCTAACTTGAGCTGACTATTGGGTTTTATTTAAAATTGGTATATGGGAACATTTGAGTCAAACACTGTAAAATATACGATGATCAAAGGGAGCACCGAAACACAATGACTACCGGTTGGCCGCCATGACATAATTCGAGTTAGACACGAACTCGTACGGAGATTACCGAACTTACACGAACTCGGATCCTAACGAGTCAACAAGTCGGAAAACTGCAACCCTATTGGTTCAGTTCGAGTCAGAAACGAACTCGTCTGGGGATAGATGAAAACATTAAGTGACAACACAAGTAAGGTCCATTAATAAATAAATATATTTGATAGTTTAAGGGGGAATGATATTTTTTTTCTTTACATGATCATAAACTGACAATAGACAATTTTTCATTACCTCTCAACCCCGTCTGATAAACGGGGTTTTCATAGTCAAGTTAGGTAAAAAATAAACGCAAAGCATACATATAGCATACGCAAACGCATCACGTAAACGCAAACTCACATGCAAACGCATATGCAAACAAACGCAAAGCATACGTAAAGCAAACGCAAAGCATACACAAACGCGTCACGCAAACGCAAACGCACATACAAACGCAATGCAAACACAAAGCATACATAAAGCATACACAAATCATACATAAACCATACGTAAAGCAAACACAATAAAAACGTAAAGCATACACAAAGCAAACGCAATGCAAACGTAAACACACATACAAACACATATGCGAACGCAAACAAACATGCAAACGCAAACGCATATGCAAACGCTCGCTGAAGAGAGCACCGTTTCAGTGCTCTTTTCAGAAAACCAATATCTAAAGCCATCCCACAATAACTTTAACTGAACTCTTCTAAGTCAACAAATTTTTAGGGCCCACGTTTCCACACCACGGTAAGCCTTTATGGCTATGCCGTAGGGGCCTCGGCGCACTCTATTTGTTAACCCAGAGCATCCCCTGTAGGCCTAACCTCTGGGGTGAGGATAGAATTATAAGCTCTATCTCTCACACTAACATTTATTTTATTTTTTGGCCTCTGTTGGTCTGTTCATTATGTATGAGGCACTCGGTCATTTACTGGGGATGATTCCCTTTCATTTTGACCTGTAACCTCTCCATTTACTGAGACCAACAGAGGATTTTTATATTTTTTGACTCAAACAATTGATTTTACATTCTACAAACCCAAAGAGAGCTACTCATTATCTTTGAAATCTAACAATATCCCACCGGGCATATTAATTGAATGACCCAGACGAGTTCTGAGCCAGACTATTAACTTTGCCCACCACATTCACACACCATTCAGGTTTACGGGTTTTTACACCGTGCCAGGGACCTTCATTCAAGGTTTACGGGCTTTTACACCACACCAGTGACCTTCATTCACACCGGACATCAAGTCCTTGTCTGTGGCAGACGCGGGAAATCATTTTCTACGGCAACTAAGCCAACCCACAATCCACATATGGACTTACCAGGGGTTAGCCCAGCCAAAATGTGAGTGTCTGTCCACAGAACAGAAGCTTTCAAGACTAAGCCTTACTAACTTCTCACTTCAAATTTTGTTCTCTTGTCTCCGAATCACTCAATTGACCATATGTGGGTAACTTCTCACATACACACTCACACTCATACAGTGGGATACATTAGATCTGTTTAAGATAACTTTGAATCTTTAATATCAATAAATGGAAGATAAAACTTCTTTGGAAACAGTCTTTTTACCAGCTCTCTTGCTTCAGGATTAGGAGAACGTAAAATCAAAGTTAGTAATCCAAATTCATCAACAAAATAAGTTCTACCATCATGTTTTTTGAGTCCTTGTTTTTGGGTCTCTGGAAAATCTTTAAAAATCTTTATACTGTTACCATTTAAAGAAGATTTAATCCCCCGTATAACCTCAAGATACCCCAAGGCTTTAGCTATATCCTTAGCTTTAAACCAAGGGTTACCTTCACTATCAAACAATACCAAGACTAAATGTTCATTAAGATTACAATATTTAGCAGACATTATAAAACAATTAAGGAGACACTTAAACTGTTAATACCTTGTCAACACATCTGCTCAGGAGCACTGTCCAAGACAGAATGACCTCAGTATTGAGAACAAGATGTTTATACATTACATTTAAGGGTTACTGCACTCATCTAAAATGTAAGGTAGCAGCTAGGAACAGTAACAACAGTTACTTCCAAAGTTATAATATCTGATAGTGTCTTAACTTGAGAAAATATTTTTTCAAAATGATAATCAAAAACTGCCGGTGTTAGTTTGTTTAGCTGTAAAAATGGAATATTTCCTGACGTATCACCATGGTTGATTGTTATTTGTATAAAAGCTTTAGATGTCAAATTTTGTGTTATATAACATATTATTTGTTCTGAAAATGTCAAAGGCCATTCTAAAACATTTATTAAACCTGTTAACTGAAACTTATATTCTGTACAGGTCAAACAAAATTTAGAGTTTTCCTTTAGCTTTGTCTTGGACAAAAATTTCAAAAAGACTGCCATAACAAATACAAGTATATTATTATAGCAACAGAGCAGCTCTAGTACATCCGCTCAGTACCACAGCTAAAAACAGACTAACATTTTGGAGCATGTGTTAAGAGGTATATGAGCTCTATGTTTGGTGGTGTACATGCCTGGTTTATGTTACTGTATTCTTTGTTTTTTATATCCATAAGGCACTGTATCATATCCATCAACTAATTTCCTTTTTGAACCAGTAATTTTAAACATTTTTGTTTCATTGGTAGTTACAACATTTTTGTCTTTAGTTCTCCTGATTCTACTCTCATGAATTTCTATAATTTGAGGAACTTCACTAAGAACCATATCTTTCAATGTCTTAAAGCTTAGTAATTTAGATGTTTTTAAATTCAATGTTAAACCCTTTATTTTACAAACAGACACTAACTTATTTTGATTTGTAGACCATACAAGATACGCATAGGTTTTAGGTCCCCCAGAGACAAACTCAGTTATATATGAACCTGGGCCATACTCTACAAGTTCATCTGTCATTTCCCCAAGGTAATCTCCTGTAGGGACTCTGTACAAACCTTCCCGGAAGTAATAAATACAACTGTCGGTATCATAGTATAAGACCTGGTCTCCTAAAGCTTCTAAATATTCATATAATTTCAATCTGGCATGAGCTGTAGTGTAGGCTGCAATTACAACATTAACAGTTTTCAATGTCTCCCTAGCCTCATCTAAGTTTTTCCAGTTGACTAATACTACTTCTTCATTAATAGCTTCAATAAATCTAACTACACTTCCAAGCTGAGTAAACAATGCAAATAAATCCTTAGAGTTTCTAACAAGTGAAGTTTTTTCCATGTTCTCTCTTTGTCCAAATTTTCCCCAAAATGAATTTAGCATAAGCTTCGCAAGTGATCTCAGGCCCCCATTCTTAATAATTTTGTCCTTTTCCAATTGAATCCCTTCATGCTCTAAGAACTTGGAAACATACAAGTCTTTGTCTTCTTCAGTCTTACACCATTCTGGAAACCCTGATGCCTCTTGTTTTAACTTTAGAAATTTATTTATAAAGTCAGTGAACAACCCTACTTCCTCAAAAGTCACCATCTGATACTCCCACAGTTCATACATGTCTAATATTACATAGCCTTTTTCTACTGCTTTTCTAATTTCATCCATAGTCCAGGTACCCACTAAAGCTCTCTCCTCACACTCATGAACACAATCACCTTGATTTGAAGTTTCCTCACAAGTCCTACATAGTACAAACATCAATTTATCATTCATCTTTGCAGGGAGTACAGGATGATAAAGATTGAAAGGAGGTAAGATCTTACATTTCATTAAACCATCCACTTCAAGACCTCTTTCAAAGCATTCTTTATTTCCAATGTAAATATTTGGATGGCCTACAGGATATTTACAAAATTTATTCACATATGGGTACAAAGAGCAAACATCTACATACTGGATTGTCTCTCCCTCTTTACACTTGTAATATGATTTTATATTGTCTGTCCTACCCCCAAAGAATGCATCTCTAGCATTTAATGGTAAAGTGTTTAGAATAGAAAGTTTATCCAAATGATTTAGTTTGTTTTCTTTCTTTAAATTGTTAAAGTCACACTCCCACATCTCTACAACTTCCCCAAGCTTTTCAATTTTAGATTTGGTTTTCTCATAACGCAAATTTAATGTATCAGAGGGATCCTCCTTCAAAGGAGCCTCTCTGTTGTAGGGATAACATTTGGGGCAGCCATGCCAATAGCACCCATGAAATTCATAAATATTCTTCCCATCAAACCCATCAACTTTCAACCCATTAATTTTGACTTCTCTCCCTCTGCCTGCATGTTGAATTTTTACCCCACGCTTTTCCTCTTCCCAAGTCAACCACTGTAAAGCCAATGCTGATTGATTGTCAGTTAGTCTATAACCATTTTTAGGGATCAAGCCAATAGTATTAGGTTTTAAAAAGTTACGGCGAAAAACCAAGTTACATGCACTTGCTATAGTGATTGATTCTAGAAATGGGTCTACATTACACTGTTCAAGAAGTAAGGCTCTAAATTTAATACAGGCTTGAGCCAAGATTTCAACATCCGAGATACAATACTCCAAGATTTCTTTTTTAAAATCAAACACATAATTTTCAGCTACTCTTTCATCATTGTGATTTTTCTCAAACATAGTTTCAGGACAATAGTACTTTTTGTCAGGCATAGGACCCACATAATTTTGATTAGCAAGAGTGTTGAACAAATGGGGAAAGTAACCCTTCTTTCTCTCGGGAGGTAGGTCAAAAGCTTTAGGGAGTGCAGAAAGAGACATAGGAAAGTAGCTCAATGAATCAACAAACCTTACGTTATCTACTTCAATTAGTATCAATTTTGTTCCCCGGGGAGTGATGTTTGGTGTAAACTTGGTTTCTTCTATGATATACTTTAAAATAAACTGAAAATCAAATCCCTGTCCATTATGGGCGATTGCACAAACATGTTTAAACTGTTTCCTCACTGTCATTACATAGTTCATAAACTCCTTAACAGGGTCTTTTTCAAATACTTTTTGTCTCTCTGAGCAAGTTTCACACTCTCCTCCATTGATACACTTAAAACAATACTGTTGAGACACACATAAGTTAACCTTGTGAACATTTTTACTAGGATCTGAGACCAAAGTCTCATCCTGTCTTGTTTCAAAATCAAAGAAAATAAACAGAAAGTCTCGGTTCTTTGGACTTCTCCGGTCAACTTGTATATAACACTGATGTTTGGGGTCTTTAAAAGCACCACATGGCTTACAATAAACCTCTCCACAAACATGAACATCTTTGCGTTTAGTCGGGAAAACTAGCTTTTTACAATGTTGGCAAAGCTGTATAGTCTTACAAATCTGCCCTTGGTGAGCTATAAAACACCGTTCATTCTTGAAAAACCGTTTGCAAAACCGGCATGTAATGCCTCCATGTTCAAGCTTACAAGGAGGGGAAATAGAATGACAGGAAGAACAGCAATTTGTACACCTATGCTCACCCTTATGGTCATAGGGGATATGACAAGCTTCACAAAAATAGTTACAGACAAACGCAGCAGTTAAATTAGTAATGACATTATAATGACCATCATGAAACAAAAGGTTAATTTTAAATTTTGCATCATCCACCGGCAAAATATACTTCTCTACCTTTACTGTCATAATTATACACTGTTATTCTGTACTTTTTCAGATGAGCCTGGAATTTCTCTAATTCAGGGATACCAGCTCCTCCCTCTGGTATTTCTACACAAGACTTAGCCATAAGCTTTTTAGCTCTAAGTGTTTGCCTCAATCCTTGGTCTAAGCGAATAGCATAGATTTGGGGATCATTTTTAGCATAAGCCTTGCCTACAACTATAGCTCTAGGGAGACATAGGTTATCTTTGTTATTAATGACAACTATACCACGCCTTGCCTTACACTCTTCCTCAAAAGTATTAAAGAGACCAGGTCTTACTCTACCACTACCAACAGGAACATTTACCCTTGAAACATCTATTCTAAAAGTATCAGATGAAGTAATGTTTCCGGAGTTACTTTGAAGTATTCCCCCAAAAATCTGCCAAATATCATCACTAGTTACTTCAGAAGCTAGCCACATGTTAGTATACCCCGGTTCCTTACTTTTCAAATTGATAGACATTAGTTTAAAGCCAAGATAGTCTGTAGGAGAAGCTTTAGATTTTTCCCTTTCAACTATTTTATCAAGCCCTTTACGTATCCAGTCAAACTCACTCACGCCTTTAGGAGGCTTAGTAAACTTAAAAGTAGTACTAAGACCATACAGTCTAAATTTTCGATTATAAGTTTGTTCTTCACCAAAAAAAACAATTGGTTCCTTAGTTGGAGAACTCATCTTAGAAACAGACTGCATTATTTAAAGTTAATAAAAACAAATACTACTATTAATAAAATCAAGCAAATACACCAACCTTAGATGTTTCATGCTAACTGTATATGTTAATACAAGAAGGTTGACTACATGAGTAAAAAATACAGATGTGCATGTCAATGCATATAAGCTAGCTACTTAAATCAAAAGAACAACCATTTAAAAGCTACAAGAGCAAAGTTAATTATTAAATATCCATTTCCCTTTTGGTCAATAAATGTTAATTTTCCCATGAATATTTAAATTGATGTCTTAATACCTCAATATATAATAAAAAAGTACAGACTAAGGTAGCAGAGACTCAAATGTACCCATATACAAGTTTTAAATAAAATCCAATAATTAGTTTCTAAGCTATAACATTTTAATTTTTGCCCCTTCAATTTCTGTGATGCAACCCGCATCACCCAGTTTAAGTCTTAGCATAAGTTGACATGTACCTATATACCAAGTTACATCAATATCCATCAAATAGTTCCAAAGATATTAAATTTTTAAACATAGCACCTTCAATTCTCTAGATACTCACCCGCATTACAGGGTTTAAGTATAATTTAAATTGTAGCAGAAGTTAACAGGTATCCACATACCAAGTTTTATCAAATTCGGACCAGTAGTTCCTGAGTTATTAAATTTTAAGTTTTTACATGATAATTGCCCCTTCATTTTTCAAGATGCAACCCGCAACATCCTAGTTAAGACCTGTCATATGTGTCAGTACCGCCTGTGATTTTTGGCCTCAAAAATGACGTAGGACTTACCGTTTTCGAGATATCAGCATTTTTAGGTATTTTTAGCCATATTTGAGAAGAAAAAGAACAAAAAAAAGGGGGTGGATGGGGTTAGCGGGGGGTGTAAGCTTATGGAAAAGGTAGAAGAGGTTAAGAAGTACCTAAGTACCACATTTTAGCTATATTAACTAACCCATTCCAAAGTTATTTAATTTTAAGTAGAATTTCATATAATATTATAACATTACAAAGAACTAATGTAACATACCCGGCATATCATAAAATATACACATGTCTTTTAATACTCTATGTGATTAACTACACTTTATATTATAGGGGGATAATGTGGCATAACATATAGTGTTATTTATATAAATATGAATGTTTTCACTGTCTACAGTTGCCAACACTGGTTACAGTACACGGGGGCGGGGGACGGGGGACAATGACGACATACTTCCCGTATGTCTTTTAATAAATATCATGCAAGCTAAAAGTACAGCAAGAACAAATAGCTTATCAGTCAACGAAACCACCAAACAGGATACCATACTTCCTGTCGATAGCTGAATCAATACTGAGTCAGTCTTGAACGCAATGTGGTGTTTAGTGCAGTGTTTCGGTTGTTCGCTCGCTTGTTTTAAAGACTCGCCACCACCACCGCCGACCTCACAGGAGCCAGAGTACGCGGAAATAATCGATAGGCCCCCACCTCATCGGAACCCTGTCAATGCTGTCATGAATCCCGGTTACTCTGAATAAGTAAGTTGTAGTTATTTTGTTTGCTTGATCTTACCTTCAATACACACTCCCACGCATAAGTCTGCGGCATAGACACCACCTTCAGGGATACAGGTCACTTGATATATCTAGTGTGACGTAATATACACCATTATTATAGTATGACATAAACCATTATAATATACCGTTATACATATATAAATGTATAATATATGGTAGCATGACATAGTATGTACGTATGTAAATACGTATGTAATAAGGGTAGCGTGACATAGTATGTTATAGTATATGCCTTTTACTCTATGCTGTTGGCAACACCGGTACAGGGATCGGGGGCGGGGGACGGGCAACTTGACATCTTTTAAGTTACACTTTATATAGTAACACTATAGGGAATAATATAACATATCACTATCTCTACAGTTGTAAGTACATATGTAATAGGGGTAGCGTGACGTAATATTATAGCACTCTATGGGGTTATACTCTATGCCTATAGGGGGTTGGCGTAACACTCTATGTACTATACTCTATGTACTTTGAGGTTAGGTACTTTCCCGCCATTTTGAGGTTAGGTTAAGTACTTTCCCGCCATATGGGCGCCGCCATCTTGTTTCCGGTTGACTTTCCCGCCACATGGGCGCCGCCATGACACTTCCGGGACCCAATCGCTGCCTACCCTACTAACGTAATTTAACTGGGTCATTTTTTATGGCAATCAAGCAGCAGCCAATCTCACGACCATCTGTGGAGATCAGTCCGATATATTTAAATGTGATGAGAAAGGAGGTAAAAAACATCTCTGATAATGCTCGAGTACTGTTATCAGCTCAAGAACAAAAGAGGACTTCCACTCCCTCCGCGGCAGTGATTCATCGGCGGTCGTCAGGTGGTCGGCTCGGTTGTGCAGTCAAAAAGTTTTTCAAGGACCCCCATAGAAAACGGGAAACGTTATTTTTTGTTTCCCGAAACGTCGGGTGTAAATATTATGGTGTTAACGTACTGTGTTTTATTCGTGTGTTCGTATATATTTTTATGTGTAAAACAAGAGGATTTAGGCTGTTCAAATCTTCGCAAAAATTGGACAGACACCACGTACCTTAAGGTGGGTAGGAGCTCAATAATTTTTAAACTATAATAATAACCCCGCCTAAAATATGCCTTTTAAAGAAAAATATACTTTATACGCAGTGTAATGATTCATTAACAATTAACTTTATTGTTAATTTTTTTAAGCTGAATTAATTCAATTCTTACTATTAAATTTGCATAAAATTAATAGATATATGTTAAATCTTGAAAATAAATTCTATTTTGTCAAAAAACTGTCTTTTTTTACCGATTTTGCTGGTTTCCGAACTTTGTCATGAATAGCGCTTTGCATGTTTGTTCCAATTTTCACGTAGATTGGACTTTTTTTACGAGAGTTATCGTGCCTACGGACACTTGTATAAACATATACCAAAATGAACGAACGGTGCTTTGGGCTCTAGGGACGTCAAAACGAAAAAATAACATGGTCTCGGGTTTAAGTCTCACCATGCCACGGTAATAGCTACTTCCCTGTAGTATAGGGGGAGATTCGCTAAAAGATGTCATATCTCGCTATGTTGGAATGAAATCTGTTTTAATGAAATTCGCTGAGTATGCAGTTCTCCTGCAGTGGGGGTATTATACATATTACCATAATACATATTATTCCAAGAGTTTCGTGGGTATGAATAAGCAGGCTGTTATAGTTATAATCTGCCTTAAAATATATATTATGTCTTTTAAAATGTTCTTAAAGAAACGTGGGTAGTTCCTTAACTCCAAATCAAACTAAAGAATCGTTCCAAATTATTCAAATTGCCATGTACAAAACAAAATTACAATAACTACAACAAGATCGCTCGTAGTTCTGGAGTATGTTCGTTTAGGTCTTAATCGTCACAAAATTCGAGGACCGGTTGCCCCGATTTAAACAAATGGTAGTTAAATTATCCTTTAAACAGAACTGCTAGAATTAAATCAAACTTAATTTTGCCTTTTGTCAAACCACTCACATTATGTGACAAGGTTATGTACCACATCATGTGTCACATTATGTGACAACAATAGGGAAAAGTAATAGGGGAAAGTTGCCATTATCATACCGCCTTTTAAATCGTACCACTGCGATATTCAGGGCCGCCGAGAGGCCATGTCAGCCAAGTCTGAAACTTGGGGCCTGGGCTCCGAAGGGGCCCGGGATGAGCGGATTTGTTTAGGTTGAGGAAAGTTTGGTATCGACTTCTTGGAAATAAAGTTAGGCGTACATGTTAAAAAATAAAATGTCTAGCTTTATCACGCAAATGACTTTGATGATACAGTATTCATTTAGTTAAGGCAAAAACGATTGTTTTGTCTGTCGATCTGCACTAATGTATTTGCCACTGACTGTACACTACGGCGCTGGTGGCCAGCGAGTAGTGAGGGTACCTAATAAGGGCCAAATTTTAATCTCCAGGAGTAATTTTAATTTTATTTTATATTTTAGGTATTTTATAACAATAGACATTTGCTACAAAATTTGTAACAATTGTATTCCTGAAATAAATCATATTCTATTCTATTCTATTCTATCACAAAGTGACTCAGACCTCCCTCTCCATCCATCTCCATTGAAATATATTAACAACCTATACATTATGATGAAATCATCCGCGATGGTAAACAACAAGAGTACAACATGTTGCAACTAGCGCAGATGGCCAGAAAAAACAATCGTGCAAAATTGATCGCGAAAAAACGGAATAGTAGCTTTGTGAGTGGAACGAACGCGAAAGTTACGGGAAGGACTAGAAAATCCAATGGTACGGGATCAGTGATAATTTTTAATCAAAGTAGACTATTTTCTAAGTCTGACCGACCATTCAGCCTCAATTGGTTTGGATTTTTTGAGTTCCTAGATGTATGATGTTCCACCTCTAGACTGCCTAAAAACGCAAGTTTAGAGACCTAATTTTCGAACATTATCCGGGGGAGGGCCCCCCTTTTGCTGGTGGGTATTCTGCACCCCCCAGACCCCCCGGAGGGCCCGTGTGATGTGCAGACTTGGAGCCCGACATGGCTCTCGGCGGCCCTGGCGATATTTCAGACAATAAGCGATACAGGGGGGCTCTCGTGGATTAAAACGGAACTAGCCATGAGTCTGAATAGTTTACACTTAATTGTTTGCAGTTTTCTTAATTTTAAATTCGTTTTTGTAATTTGTCAGAAACTGATGTAGTTCTCAGCTGTCACACGCAAGCTAATAGTGATTTACAAGGGAGGTTCTTGCCCATAATCAGCCCAGTGACTTTACCACCAGTAGTGTAGTATTTCATCTAATGAAATGGCACGGCTCGTGTGACGGGTTGCACTGGCTCATTATTATCTCAGCATTGACCTTGTGTCTACTAATTGTTGTATCGTGTATGGCTTGGATATTTTATGTTCGGCATTTTCCTGTTTGGTGATTCCTTAACAGTTTCACATCAAAGTGATAAATAATCTTGGGTGAAACTAAACAATAAGATGCAATATGCAAGGCTGTGCAATAATAACATTTTGTTAAAGCTAAGCAAGGGTAAGTGACTCTTGATTACGTTATATATTTAAATCATATAGCGGAATTTTATTAATTATATTTATGAACAAATTTAATCCATATCATAATTCTGGACCAATCTTTTTTTGCAAGAATATTGGTAGAAATTTAATATTTTAAACATCTATTTTATTACTGTCAATCATTATTGTTGGTCCAGATTAATTTTTGGTTTAGTATTACATTAAAAGTAATGTGTTTCGATTTAGAAAGATTAACTTTTAAATTAATAACTTCAAATAACTATACACACGAATTTAAATCATAGGCCTACATGATTTTTAGTTTATGAAAGAACATAAATGTCTTAAAATAATGTTGTGGGAGACTGTCAAAAGCTTTAGAAAGATCAACAAGCTGTGAATACGCTCGCAGTTGGTGGTTTGTTAAACCTTCTAGAATTAAATTTGATAAAGTTGTAAAAGTGTCAATTGTTGATTTCCCTTGTAAAAGCAAATTGGGAGATAATATTCGTTTAAATAGATCAATTCAAGAACAATTTTTCATGTGCTTTTCTAAATTCAGTTAAGCCTATAATTAGTTGTTAATATTGAATCTCATTTTTAATATTATTTTTTAAATCATGTTGAGTAAATTTAGAAACAAATATTGTATACCATTCAATGAAGCATTTACTAATTTAACTAATGGAACGACTAAAGTGGTAAAACATTGTTTGATGAGCCACGTAGAAATATCTTATGAGTCAGTGTTTTTGCTTTGTTTTTACGATTAATTTTAAGTATATTATATTTCTTCTGTTTGTAACAGGATCTAGTATTTTAGAATATAAATTACTATAGTTGGAAATATTCAATTTTTATCATTTGAGAATTGGGTTTTCCATATTGTTACCATCATCAGTCAGTAATAGAGATTTTAGTACAGTATTGTTTTTTTATTTTGTCGTTTTAATGATATCTTTTTTTTTGAAATCTTATCTCTCTAGTATACTTTTTGTTAATACCATACGATACTGCAAATTCATGTATAAAACCATAGTTTTATAAAAGATTTACTAACTGCTTTATTTTAGTGTTTTAATATACCTGAGACGGTTTTTAAAATCTTATCTCTCTAGGATACGTTTTATTAATACCATACGATACTGCAGCTCTGTTAACCTTAAGGTAAATTCGTCTATACAATAGTTTTATAAAAACTGTCAACTCTTTCATCTAATAAATTTTCACTCTCTCCCCTTTATACATAGTATATGGATAAAGTATTGTTTTCGTCAAAATTTTTCAATTTGAGTAAATAGTGGAAATATTTGTTTTAGTGCTCCCTCAATCCAGAAAAGTGGTTTTTGAAGTGGTGTCTGTCTGTCCTTGTGAATGTGTGTGTGTGTGTGTGAGTGTGTGTGTGTGTGTGTGTGTGTGTGTGTGTGTGTGTGTGTGTGTGTGTGTGTGTGTGTGTGTGTGTGTGAATGTATTGAACCAAAGCTAGAGATAACGCCATTCGTCCGATTTTCATGAAATTTGGCATGTTGGTGTAGAGCCATGAAAAGTCTTATGAGTATTTTTCAGTCAATCTTTGTGAGTATTTGTTTTTTGTTTTTGCCAGTCTTCAGGTGTTTTTCATTTTTAAAATTTTTCATTTTTAAGTGTACTTACCCAAAAAAAACAACAAAATCCAAATTTCTCAAAAATAACTCTAACGATTTTGATCAACATTTCATGAATTGTTGTGCAAAGGATGCAAAACGAAATTATACCAACCGCATGTGACAATTCAAGCTCAGACTGTATGAGAATTTTCAAATTTAAAAATTTATTTTTATTTTTCTTCAAAAATTTTAATTACTAAAGAAAATACACTTTCAACTATTAAAATTTGACTTGAAAAAAATAAAAATCTAGTTTTTAAAATTATAAGTTTACGTTAACTGGTTGCGGAGAAAATTGTTATTTAAGTTATGTGGTAAACACAGTACAATGTCTAATGTTATTTTTGTGGAAGATATTTAATAACCGACAACTCCCTTATTTACTAAGCAATTTTGATCAAACTCGGCATGTACTTAATTATTATAATTTTTTGTTACTTCATTCCATGTTTTATCCGGCCTTACGGGATAAAGATGTGTCAGTCTCCTGATACCGTTCATATAATTTATTGTAGCGTCTTATTTACTTCAATGCTACTAGAAATTGTGTTTAAATCATCAGATCCTTATTAGAATGATATATCAGATTGCACATAATGCCTTACCCAGTTCATCTCTTTAACTAGGTAAGCTAGCAATTCATTGGTAAAAACTTAATCAATATATTAAAAATTATCAGTCTATTTTCTAATCGCAATCCCCTCTATCGTTAACAAATTATTTGATCGTCAATGCCCAGATACAAAAAAAACATATTAGTTCCGCTTTGCAATATTAATTTATACAAAGTAATAAAAATATTCAGCGTTTTTAAATGTTTTCTGACATTTATACTACACCGGTTTTCAGTCCCTTTTTTCTAGTACAATCTTAAAAATCAATTAATGATCATATTTTAGTTTTCTTTTTCTTATATATAAATAAACATTTGAATACTATAGTTATCGTTAACACTGTACCTTTTTCAGATAAAAAAATAAATTTATGAGTTCTTTAAAGTGGCTCCATTCACTCAATTCGAATTCTTAAAGTTTTAGCACAATTAAAAATCATAAAATATTCACATATCATTGTTCAGCATAACAACAGCCGGGCGAAAAGCGCGCGAGCGCGAGTGGCAGGCGAGGGCGGGTGTTGGCGAACGGACGAGCGGAGGGCGACTGGCGACCGTGGACAGAGCCGGCCTCAGGCGCCTGCGCCGCCCTCCCCGACCGATCTGCTAACATTATGCTAATTGTACAATATAACATTATTGAATTTGTAGCATCTGCATGTTAGCAATCATGTTAGCACCCTGGATAAAGTATCCAGTGGTGCTTTGGCCTTATAAAGACATTTAAATAGCTTAAAACTGAAATACTACGTAAGTAAATGTGGAATGTCCTTTAATGGAGGAAACAACCTTTTTCTTTATTTTCTTTTTAGTTAACTCCACGCCCCTAGTGGTAATGTAGTGTTGCCGGCCGGAGGAATATCGAACTTCTACAAGGACGTCAATGCTCAACCAAGGTGAAGATTCTGGTTTATTGGGCTGAGCGGAATAAAGCAATTTGTCATTTCGTCTGAACTCTCATTTACGTAAATATTAGGCTTTACGTACTAGGCGTACTCTCAGCTTTCTAATTATCTCTTCTTCAGTTGTTTTCTGTTGTCTCGGAGTATTTAGAGGTAACTCCAGCCTTAAATGGCTACAATGGGTACAGTATATAGAAGCTACTTAATTTTATTGGCAAATCTGCGTGGATATCCAGAATTACATGCTTCCTCCTTGTCTTTTTCCTCTGTGTCCTTGACCCGTCTGCTAGCTCCTTGACTGAAGCAAGAAAACCCTGTTAGTTCGGAGCCCTGAAGGAAAGTAGTGGATTATCCTGACTTGCCTATTTGTACGGGATGAGGTACCCTTACTTTAGAGTCTGACGGTATAGAGGGGAGCCGTCCTGGGTGAGACTCCTGGGAGCGTTCGTTGTTAGGGGGCCAGGTTAGAGAGTGAGTCGTCCCGGAGAAGCTCGGAGGTTAGGTTAGGAATGCATCTCTCTCCCTTCAGGGGTGAGGCCGGCTAACAACATGATGCGTGTCTCATCCCGGCAAATACTTCCATCCGTCAGCAGCCCAACATCCAAAATGGAGACATTCCTTGACCATGCTGCAGCTCCACCAGAGGTAGGTCTATTGAAATATTCAATTAGTGGAATTTTTTTGTTAAAATATTAGTCGTAGCATTAGTCTTTAAGTAAATTGAAAGACATAATTTGTATCGAAAATACCTTGAATTCCAAATTCTTTTTTCTTTGTACTTAACCATTCGTTAACTCAATACCCCCGTTGCAGCAGACCTGCATACTCAGCGAATTTCAAATGTAAAACAACATATTTCAATCCAACATAGCGAGATTTAATATGTTTTTGTAAGCTCCATAAGAATAACATGGGGAATGAGTATGTAGGTTTGCTGCAACAGGTACGGTAAAACTGGGTGATTTTAGTTCAATAATTAGTAGATCTGAACTATAAGAGGCCATTTACCCAGTTTTGTCAAGATATGTTGAGAAATAAGTGCTGAGATATAGAACTTTACTTATTTCCCATAAGGTTAACATTGGGACAACGTACTGTGTTTACCACTTTCAATATCTCGGTAACCAATGGACATAGAGCAGTGATTCAAAATACTTAATTGTTTTTTTTTTTGAGCTAAATTAAATGGTGCTAACCAAAATTGGATTTTATTTCTATGTAAAAACCCCGAAAAAACCATTTTTGGGGGGTTTATCCCCCCTTTACCCCCCCTTCCGGTGGTCCGATCGGACTGATTTACGAACTCGTCCAGGGACCCAAAACGAAAAGTTATCATGGCCCCGGGCTTAGGTCTTACCATGAGAACTACGGTAATAGCTTCTTCCCTATAGGGGAAATTCGCTTAAAGTACCATTAATTCTGTAAACTCATAAACTAAAACCATAAATTGTTATTCAAAATTATATTATTCAGTCTTCTAGTCAGCGTTGAATGATAAAAGGTTTCGTGAGTTAAATATACAGAACATTTTAATGAACACAGCAAATTTCCTCGAAAAGAGAAAGAGAGGTAAAAAGTTATTTCATTCCAATTTGCAACTGATGTCCTTGAAGTGTAATTACTTGTGTGCCCTGAAATATATAGGAGGAGGCAAACGAAGCAGATCTCTTCGTTTCTAAAGAAGAGTAAAGAAATTGATAACATTTTTACAAATAAAAAGAAGTCTGAAATAAGCTTAGACCCCGTGCTTCCCGTCTTTGTACCAAAAGTGATCATAACGAAATCGCTCTTGAACTAATAAAATCATAACTTGAGAGTTACGTTTTGAATACTGTATCAAAAGTTTTTCCGAAACAAGTTATTTTTTAAATTACAAATTAAGGTTAATGTATTTATATCATACGAAAAGAAATAATAATCCTTGTACTCGTGTACATATATCCTAAACCGCAACAAAGACTTGTAAATATTTCTCTTGGTCATAAATGTAGTGCAAGATCAGCGACTTGTTTTAGTAGAGGTAAACTTTATTACAACGGTTAACTTTCGGCCGAAAACAAAGCAGTTATAATAACAGTGTTGACCTGGCTGATCTAGCTGCCAGCTTGGGTCATAACTACGTATTTATGTGTTTGTTTTTAAACACAACATTGTCGTAACGTATGTTGGGATCCGGAGTTGGGTTTGGGTTTATTATATGAAGTATTTCGTATGTAGTGCAGTGACGTGCAATACTTAAAAAAACCAGTCTAATAATACCCCCGTTATTTTTCCTCGCAGTAAAAAAGCTAGTTTTAGCGAATTTCCCCTATAGGGAAGAAGCTGTTACCGTAATACTCATGGTAAGACCTAAGCCCGAGACAATGCGGTTCCTTCAATTAATGTGATTCCAAATGCGTACAGTAATGTATTGCATTTGCATTTCATTTTAGCAGGTGCATTTCACCCGTAAACTCGCTAAAATCATGTTTTTGCCGTGATATTTATTTTTTCATTTCTCGGATGGACCGGTCCGGATCATCCGGGATCCGGATAATGTGGGGTCCGGATAATCCGAGGTGTACTGTATAACTGTCGGAGCAGTGCCTTTCGATCTAGTGACTGTCGATCCAGTGCCGTTCGATCTACTGCCTGTCGGAGCAGTGCCTTTCGATCTAGTGACTGTCGATGCAGTGCCTTTCGATCTACTGCCTGTCGGTGCAGTGCCGTTCGATCCAATGCCTGTCGGTCCAGTGCCGTTCGACGATAAAACTTTCAAAAGACGAAAATTTGATTACAATAATTTTAAAATAATCACGACTTCCCAAACTTAATACGGATGTATCTTCGAAAGGCACTGCATCGACAGTCACTAGATCGAAAGGCACTGCTCCGACAGGCTGTAGATCGAACGGCACTGGACCGACAAAAGTGTCGATCCAGTGCCATTCGATCTTATGACTTTCGATTTAATGCCGGCGCCCTACTTAATTTAAGAGAAAAAATAAAATATATGTAATGTTTTTCTTTATGAAACTACTAGTGGTTGCACCAGTCAATCACATGGGTTAGAATGCAAAACAATATTTTTAATTGTTTACTGTATACAGGGTGTTCAAAAAATGTGGGGCAATAATTTACAAACTGATTCCTTGGGTCAAAATAAGCAAAAACGTTCATATAAACATAGGTCCTCAAGTGCTTCGTTTTCCGTCTGTGTGTGTGTTTGTGATTTTTACATATTTAATCATATCTCAGGAACCTCTTAACGTACAAACTTCAAACTTACTATATGGATACCCACTATGAAGACCTATTTTATTAAGAGGTATCAAATTTCTACTTTGTACCATTTCAAAATGGCGACTATCTTTTGTTTTCAAAGCTAAATATCTTGAACACCGTAAATTTTAGAAACATTTTGCAAGACACAGAAAAGTTGCGAAATTTAATCTAATTAAGATTATGAAGATTATAACAATCGGACCACTAATAATGGAGAAATTTCAAATTTTCCGAATAAAAACATGCAAATATCAGACATAATGTTCTAAGGAACCATGTTTTATGCAGAAAAGTTTGATTTTCTCCGTTATTAGTGGTCCGATTATCATAATATTAATATCAGCATTAATTGGATTAAGTTCTGCAACTAACTAAAAAATGTACGTAATCAAATTTTTGCCGTTTACTTTTTTGATATTTTCCTTAAGTGAATGATTTTTTTAAGGGGATATGGAATTATCTAAGCCCAATTCAATTACAAATTGTCATTTTAAAAGCTCCAAGACACAATAAAGAGCTTTAATAAATTTTTATACAAATGCCTAACTGAAATGGCTTCTCAATTTATAAGTTAGTTCTTTTTTGCAAAGATAATTGTCTGAAAAATCGCAAAGGTTTTTCCAAACAGGCTAGATAAAAACTAATATTTCAACACAATCAGGCAATAAACTGAAACCAAGTACGGGAAAATAACTCCTTGAGCCCCCTAAGTCAACTCGCACTCCACACTAGCGACCAAGTATAATATTATTGTTTGGTCGCTGCTTTGCACCGTTCCGCACACACTCTATCGGCTATGAATTGCATTGACAGCATCTTTATATGTTGGGTATGGGTAATATTCTCTCTCCCAACCATGACTTTTTATGACTGAAGCAACAACTTGAAAATGTTCTCATTGGTTTAATGATTGAATGCAATAGGTGTTGCATTTTTTCTTTCCATTTTTATCTGTCACTCAAGGTTGTTTCTCACATTTATAGTTCTCTCTTTTTCTGTTACTGTAAAAATTATATTAACTTAGCTTCAATTGTTGGAATTCAAGTTACAAAAAGTAAACTGACTTCACTTATTACAGAATTGTAAATTACGTTATTAGCCCGGTAAGTAGGCCTACTGATTTGCCGTACGAGCATAATAGTTCATCCATAGTATATTTTTTGCTTAAACCACTTCTTTCTCAATTCTTCAAAAATAACCTACATAATTCAACATTTAACTGGACATAGTTGCTGTCAGCTTTTAGCAACAACTTAATAAACATGCATTGAATGTCTCTTGGTCAGTTTCCAAGCATGCAGTTGTTTACCCATGCTTCATGCAGTTGTTTACTTATGTTTCCATTTATAATTTTACGAAACATTTTCCGTGCGGTAATCGGAAAGAGTAACTCTCTTGCCAAAAGCAAGGTACAGAAGGCAGATATTTCTGTCAGTATGATGTAAAAACATGTTAAAGTATTGCTACTTTACTGTGAAATTACCAGTTTGCGGTTTGTGTTTATCACCTGCGAAAATTCATCATTACATTGTTTACTGCAGAAAAACAATGTTTACTATGAAATATATTACTGTATAGCAATACTTGCTGTACTTTCTTTTTTTTCAGTATCAACTTACTGTTGAAATGTTACTATATTAGGCATCACGAATTTGCGATATTCAAAATTACTTTAAACAGTTAATTCCTGACATAAATTATATAGAGAGTCAACTTTTTGAAATTGTGAACATCGTGATTTCGTGACGCCTAGTAGAGTTAATTAACTGCTTTTTATTTTATACTTTGATAATGTTATTTTGAATAGTCACATTTTTATTGTTTCTTTCCTTGTGTTTCATCTAAGAAATTTATGTTTATCAGTATTTGTATTAAGTTAGTAAATGAGTACGATTTGTATTTTTTATACCAATAATTTAGTGTCATCTTGATCACAACGTGTATTTAATTATTGTAATTGTATGGAAACTGTATATATTATTATAAATAAATCAATATATGTCCTTTGAAATTCACTGTCGCACAGGTAAGAATGTTAGAGGGATATTTAATATGTAATATTTATGCCTCCATTGTGTGTTGCCTTCAATGTTATTATTGTAGCTCACTTTCAAGAATCTTATAATCATTACTTCTACAATATTTGCCTTCCGGATCCGTGAAATTTTACGTATTCTGAAAGCAATTTAGTTGGTCCAGCTATGCATTAAAGTTTAGTCATTTAGTTAGAATTTCCACTTTGCAAAGTGGTTGTCCTCTACGCCGAACGTCCCAAAGGGTATGTTTAGTCCTCTCACTTGAACAGTTGTTGATCCCGGTAGTAATGTGGCTTAACTTAAATGAAAAAATAAATAATGAAATTTCTTCTGCAAAACTACATGTGGGTACACTATTTTGATCAAGATATATAATAGATTTCCTACTTAATTGGAATTGTTAAGTCAACAACAATAATATTTTGCTCACAATTGGCAGCAATATTTATTATGTTGTTATGTTCAAATGGCAGCGATATTTTATTTTGGTATAACTATTTTTTCTTTCGTTCAAGACGTTGCAATATTTGAATGATTTTTAGCAACATATTTAATTCGTATCTCATTTCATATTTTGTTTCAAATAATCAAATTAGTACATTATAAGATGCTTGCATTGATCCAATGGTTGTGAATAGTAGGTTATGTTGATGCGAGAAAATCAATAAAATTTTATTACACTGCCAAAAACTTTGCAGCCTTAAAAGTTTGAGGTATGATATGGCGAAACCTAAAAGTACATACGGTGTAATCCATTGTTTTCCAAGGAAAACCCCCTTTTCGTCGCTTGTGCACACTGACGTTGAGCGGCGTTTAGAGGTCCCGCATTCCATATGCGGCTAATGGGTTATATTTCTCCCCCTTCCATGGACAAAAAAATTTCATAGATGTGGGTTTTGCCTGTGCATCTATAGACATACGTCCGCATTTATATGATTAAAACTATAGCAAAGTTAGTTAGCGCACTAGTAGTATAAATCGAGGATATCTTTGGAGGATGAGGTGGTGAAGCCAAATGTTGACAAGTCCCCTTTCATACAGGTAAAAGAAACACAATGCTATGCTTTCGGCTACCTAGTTTCCGCTACCCCTTTAATGTTAACCAATAAATTTACATACGATAATCTTGGTACTTATAGATCTGGTAAATTATTATCTTTTATATGTCTCCATAAATAAAAACAATAAAATTATATAAGCAAACTTTATATGTTGTTACAATATTAAATTTACGTTACAATATTATGTCGGCATAGAAGCAGACACTAACGGAACTAAACAGAATACTTGTCGTTCTTTATGCATGTTTGGTGTTGTCCTTAAATTATCTAATTTAATTTTAATTATGTAGTTAAAATCAAATTTCCCACTGTTTAGTTCGTTCTCTAACCAATAATTGGAGGCATATGGCATATAAGTTACAAAATATTTCCCAAGTGTACAATTTATATTTTCCTATCCCTATGTTCCACCTGCTTGATAGCACTTATTAAAACTCTTAACTCTTAAAGAATTGTATTTTTGCTATAACACCAATACCATGTTTTTTACTTAACAACTAAAATGACTCTTGGTAAAATGTTGTTAAATAAAAAAAATTGGCCTCTTTTAGCAATAATTGGAGGATTTTTGCTACACCAAAACATTTCTAATCTAAATCTCTTTTGAGTAACCCCTTATTTTAAAGCGCTTTTTATAAAAAATACTCTTTACAATTGGGGTCACTCAAAAGAGGATTAGATAAGTTTGAACTCTCATTGTACCGCGCTGTCCCATAAAATCTGTCGGCCAATTTGACTCATAAGATAAAGAGGCATATGATGTATGACTGATTTAAACGACAATAAATACAGCAAAGGATGGACTCTATACCTAACATGAGAATTTATTATGTTTATAAATAGACCAAATACCCCCAGCGTTGCAGCAGACCTGCATACTCAGCGAATTTCAATTGCGAAACAATATAGTTTTATCTAACATAGCGAGATTTTACATGTTTTTGTAAGCTCCATAAGATTAACATGGGGAATGAGTATGCAGGTTTGCTGCTACAGGTATGTTTAAACTGGTTGGTTTCAATTCAATATTTAGTAGATCTGAACTAGAAGAAGCCATTTACCAAGTTTTATCAAGATATGTTGAGAAATAAAAGAGATATAGAGTTTTACTTATTTCCCATAAGGTTAACATTGGGACAACGTACTGCGTTTACCACTTTCATTATGTCGGTAACCAATGGGCATTGAGCAGTGATTCAAAATACTAAATTGTTTGTTTTTTTGAGCTGAATTCAATGGTGCCAACAAAAATTGGATTTATTTTTCTATGTAAAAACCCCAAAAAACCCATTTTTGGGGGGGTTTATCCCCCTTTACCCCCCCTTCCGGTGGTCCGATCGGGCTGGTTCACGAACTCGTCCAATCGATTACCACTTTACATGTCTGTACCAAATTTTATCAAGATCGGACCATTTTTACGGCCGCTATCGTGCTAACAGACACACACACACACACACATATATATATATATATATATATATATATATATATATATATATATATATATATATATATATATATAAATTCGAACGAATGGTGTTTTTTGCTTCTGGGGGTTGCAAAACGAAAAGTTATCATGGTCTGGGGCTTAGGTCTTACCATGAGACCTACGGTAATAGCTTCTTTCTTATAGGGGAAATTCGCTAAAACTGAGGGAAAAATAAAAAAAAGAATGTACTGGCCGAAAAATGAGGAAACCTAATTCATCACAATGTTTTTCAATCACATTAAAGATTGGACTACTCGTTTAACAGCTAGAGGCGAAAATGTACGGTATAAAGTGTATATTTGTTTGAACTTGGCCTAAATCGCTTTTGCCTTGTGCGCAAACCCTCCTAAAATTTGTAATTCTTATAATCCCGATTCTATAATCATATGAAAGAATGGTGGAATGGACTGTCTATGCTTCAAGATTCTAGTTTGATTACTTCAGGTCATCCGTAAACTGAATAGCCTTTGTAATATCTGAAAAATCTACTATATATTTGTCAAATACGACTCACCTATCATCGCACAGCCCAAACTATACGACCTAGGACCTTGAAATTTTGCGTGGACGTTCCTCTTAGGGCGTAGGCATCCGCTAAGAAAGGATTTTACATGATTCGTAGTATAAAGGGGTTTTTGCGAGATCGAAGTTTTCAAATTTTCCCATATAAAAGTGTTATGGACGATCTTTTGTTTACATTTTCAATGTTCATTCAATCAAGCAGCTGGGAGTTAGCTTCACAAATGTACATACGCTGTTACAGTTGATTATAAATTGATTTCCTTCATCACGGTTTTATTATTCTTTTGTTGATTATTTTAAGGACATAATTATGTACTATATAAAAGTTGCATTTAGTTTAGTTTTAGTACCTAATCTGTTTAATCATAAATTCAGTATATGGAACCATATTTATTTCGGCTGCGGGAGTTGTAATTATGCCTGTTACGATGACTTGCGTTTAACCTAATTCGACCTCTATAGTTTAAAGGTGCTGCCTTTTGTGGTTGAGTCTTGAAACTAATTCCTCGCAAAACTGAAAGAGGGGATACGGTAATTTTTTAGTCACCGACAGACTGTGCAGAAATAGCCTAATATATTCTTCGATCTATTTATATAGAAATCCTTAAATTAAAAATCTCTTGGTTTTAAGGTTTTTTTTGCGGAGTTAAAGGATTGAAATATGCCCGTATACATGTAATAGATGATCCTTTTGTTTACATTTCCAATTTCATCAGTCAAGCAGAGGGTAATTAGCTTCACAAACGTATACGTTGTTTCAGACGTTCAATAATTTGATTCCTTTCATCATGGTTTTATGGTTGTTTTGTCAATTTATTTAGGTCAAACGCACCATATGAAAGTTACATTTAGTTAAGGTTTAATCCATCATCAATTTCTGTACCTTACATGTTTAATCATAAAATGTGGCTCAATCTTTATTTAGGCAACGGGAGTTATAGTTTTTCCCTTAGGGCGTCCTTAATGTATTCATTCCCCACGATAGTTTGGCGAATTCCTTTTTCATCTAATCCGAGAGTGTCCTGGCTTTGCACGGAAAAAATAAGTGCTACAGTCTGTAGTTGACCTTTCAAAATATATTGAAAATCGCCCATATGTTAAGATGTAAACTAAGTGACTCAAGTTTGCAACACTGTTGACGGATAGCGCCACAGTTCCGAACATTCAGCTCTTCGATCATTATACTAATTATTTTATATCCTATTTGACAATTCTGAGCCGTATTGGCAACTATGCATAGAAATACTTTAAAATTGACACATTTAACGTTGAAATCGGTCTTACCTTTTAGCGAATTTCCCCTATAGGGAAGAAGCTATTACTGTAGGTCTCATGGTAAGACCTAAGCGCGGGACCATCATAATTTTTCGTTTTGGTGCCCCCAGACATCAAAAACACCATTCGTTCAAATTTGTATATATATATATGTGTCTGTAAGCACGATAGCGCTCGCAAAAATGGTCCGATTGGAATGAAATTTGGCAAAGGCGTGTAAAGTAGCAATTATTCGGATGAGTTCGAAAACCAGCCCGATCGGACCACTGGAAGGGGGGGGTAAAGGGGGATAAACCCCCCCAAAAATGGGTTTTTTGGGGTTTTCACATATAAAAATCAAAATAATCCAATTTTAATTAGCACCATTGAATTCAGCTCGAAAAAAAAAAAAATTTAGTATCTTGAATCATTTCTCTATGTCCATTGGTTACCGAGATATTGTAAGTGGTAAACACAGTACGTTGTCCCAATGTTAACCTTATGGGAAATAAGTAAAATTCTATATCTCGCTTATTTCTCAAAATATCTTAATAAAACTTGGTTTGTGGCTTCATCTAAATAAGATCTAATGTATTTTAGTCTAAAACCCCCGAAATTTCCATTTTTGTGGCAGCAAACCTGCATACTCATTCCCCATGTTATCCTTATGGGAAATAAAAAATTCTATATCTTCTTTATTTTTTGACAAATCTTGATAAAAGTTGCTATATGGTTTCTCCTAGTTCAGATCTACGAAACATTGAATTGAAAACACCCAGTTTTAATGGACCTGTTGCAGCAAACCTGCACACACTCATTCTCCATGTTATTCTTATGGAGCTTACAAAAACATGTTAAATCTCACTTTCTTGGATTGAAACATGTTCTTTTGCCTTTGAAATTCGCTGAGTATGCAGGTCTGCTGCAACGGGGGTATTTTAGTCATGACTGAGAAAAGAAAACCTACTCTATCTACTGTACTGGAATACGAGTATAATAACTGTTTTTTTAAACCTAAATACACAACGCCATATCACGTAAACAGACCTCTACATTAAATAATCCTTGATATAACCTTTTTTCATTCAGCCCCTTCAGATTCGTCAAATCAAGGTTAGACCATAGTATGATTTTTATCGTGAGCGAAGCCACGGGAACTGCTAGTATATAATATAAAGAAACTGTAATCGTTTTGTTTAGTTATTTCTTTTGGCATATGAAATATCTTTTTTTGTCTCTTGAAAATATTCGAGAGACCTTCTTCCATCCACAATTTTTAATGGTAGCTCTAACACCAAAAAGGCCGCTATTTTGATTTTTTTTATTTACCTTATTGCAGCTTATTTAGAGAAAACATTTTGAAAACCTTCATTCGTATGCATCTAGAACCTATGAAGAATATTTTAGCGAAATTTCATGGCCCAAAGCCCAGTATTGGTTTAGAAATTAAGCTTTGAAAACTAAAAATGGCCGCCATCTTGAATTTTATAATATACCCTATTTTAGCCTTTTGAGAGAATATATTTTATAATCCTTTCTTAGTACGCATCTAGAGGCTATAAAGATTATTTGTGCGAAGTTTCATGGCCCAAAGTCTTACAGTTTTTGAGAAACTGTGATCAGTCAGTCAACCGTTTTGGCTTTTATATATAGTGATTCACTGGTAAGGGATATTATTATAATTATATCAGAAAGTAGAACAAAAATCAATCGACGAGAGAAAATAAGTACATAAGCACCCTTAACAGAGCTGTCCGAAACACATTTTCCAGAACAAACTATGAAGTAAGCTACAAGACTGAAAACAATGCATTCAATCTAATTTATAAAAAATCTAACCAAAGAATAATAAGTACAATCAAGCTGGTATATATAGATTAGAATGTTCAGACTGTAAGCACTTTTACATAGGTCAAACGGGGAGATGTTTCAGATCCCGATTCTAAGAACACATACAGGCCTTAAAAAGTAACAATAGGACATCTATGAAATCAAGCTTTGCAGAACACTCCATGATTACAAAGGTATTGAAGAAAACATGAAAATAATAGAATGTTTCTAGAAGGGAAAAGAAATGGATGCCAAGGAAGAATAGTATGTATATTGAGGCTATAAAGACTCCCTCCCGACATATTAAATGGTCAATTACCTTCAAATAACCTAATATTCGAAGTTGTAAGAAAACTGAGAAATACATGACAAACGGATTGTATTTCCTAAATTACCATTTACCAAAAAGCTTATTTCTAAATTATTTGTATCATATGACTTTTTCTATATATATTTATTTATTTTTATACTTATATAAACACTTTATGTTATAGGTTATATTTGCTTGAAAATGACATTATAGTCGAAACATGCTGCAGGAGTAAAACCATGAAAAAGGGTAGTTTGTTCTACTTTCTGATATTATATATATATATTTCTGTTATCATCACGATATCGGCCGTAAATATGGTCCGATCTTAATGAAATTTGGTACAGACGTGTAAAGTGGTAATCAATCACTCAGACGAGTTTGTAAACCAGCACGATCGGACCACCGGAAGATGGGGTAGTGGCAGATAAACCACCCCAAAATGGGTTTTTTAATTTTTTTTGCTTAGAAAAATACAAGATAGTCCAATTTTTGTTGGCACCATTGAATTTAGCTAAAAAAAATTGTTATTTTAATCACTGCTCTATGTTCACTGGTTACCGAGATATTGAAAGTGGTAAACACAGTATGTTGTCCCTATGTTAACCTTATGGAAAAAAAAGAGTCTATATCTTCCTTATTTCTTGACATATCTTGATAAAACTTGGTATATGGCTTCTTCTAGTTCAGTTCTACTAAATATTGAATTAAAACTACCCAGTTTTAACATACCTGTTGCAGCAAACCTGCATACTAATTCTACTTATGTTATTCTAAAGGAGCCTACAAAACACGTCAAATCTCGCTATGTTGACTTGAACTATATGTTCTTTTACATTTGAAATTGGCTGAGTATGCAGGTGTGCTGCAACGGGGGCATTTCATTTAATAGCATTTGTTAATGAGGCATTTAAGTTTTTAAGACACCAAGGTGGAAAAGGTGGAACTATAACTCCAAAAGTCTCAGACATGGTTTTCATGGTGTTTAATTACAAGAATGATTTGTATTCAAAACTTTGACAAGCTTCCAATTTGGATATTAAACACGTAAGAGAACTCCAACCTCCACCGTTCGCCTATTTGTTAAAGCTCTTTAAAATGGGGGGGTCACTCAAAATGGGTTTGTATTTGTAGTTACCCCCTAGTAGATAACTAAACACCTACCTTAGTTTGAGTAATTTGGGGCTTCTGGGTCTGAAAACAACTTGGTAAAACTATACAAAAAGTGTTATTCTCATTTTAATATTTCTGTTTATTGAATTTACTGATTGATACTTAAAACGATTAATACTCAAACGATTAAATTAAACCTTTTTATTCTACATGAAATCAAAAGACTCTTTATATAAAAACTATCTTTAACATCATAACAAGTAAACAAAAACATACACCATCAGCTGTCATCACAACATTTGAATTCAATTATTTGTTTTGACTATAGATTACTTTAATCTTCCAACATCCTCCCACCAAACAAAAATAGAAATGAACTTCATTCACATAAAACGTATTACATTTGTGATTCGAACTTGAGAGGAGTACGTATCGCCCTTCCACTTCTTGAATATTTTATTCTAGGACTCGACTCTTGAGAGGGAGGTTTTGAATCTTCAATTGTCTCTGTTCTATCAGATGTCTGTTCAGAAACTTGCATAGCTGACTGAACTGCATAGTACCTAGCTGTTCTAACTGCATAGTAGACATTTTTGGATGTTTTTGTCTTCTGTGACACTACACTTTATTTCTAGAGGAAATATTCGTTGAACAGGTCTTATTATTTCACCCTTTTGTGTTTTTAGCCTAACAAGTCGCACATTCCCATCT
The DNA here is from genome assembly GCA_035578135.1 of Flexamia atlantica. Taxonomy (NCBI): domain Eukaryota; kingdom Metazoa; phylum Arthropoda; class Insecta; order Hemiptera; family Cicadellidae; genus Flexamia; species Flexamia atlantica. The sequence continues at coordinate 42,957,079 of JAQJVK010000009.1, forward strand.
TTTCCTTTGTTTAGTTCCTCAATACGTGCCAAAGGCCAATTTAATCTCTTTAACCCATCACTCCCAACTAATACTACTTCTCCAATAGTCAGCTCATAGGGCTTGTGTTGATTAGCATGAAGTTGTAACTGGCCAAGGTATTCAGAACGAAATCTTTGCACGAGAGTTTTCTTCAAGTTTTGGCGGTAGTTCAATCGTTGGTTAAGATCAGCAGCTTCGACAAGATCAAAATCTGGTATCCCAACTTCTTCGACATCTTGCAAAAATAAGCTTGGAGTTAGAGGAGTCAAGTCTTTTGGATCATCAGACACATATGTCAAAGGTCTTGAGTTGATGACAGCTTCACAATCACAAAGAATAGTTCGCATTTCCTCTTCATTCACCGATGATCTTCCTAACACTCTGCGTAACAACTTCTTCAGTATTCCAATTAACCTTTCCCACCAGCCTCCCCACCATGGACCAGTGGGTGGTGAATATTTCCATTGAATCTTCCTAACAGAACTATATTGTTCAATTAAAGTCCAATTTAGATTTTTCAAAGCATTATCTGATCCAGTAAAGTTTGTTCCGTGATCACTGTAAATTATACTAGGTCGTCCTCGTCGACATATGAATCTTCTCCGTCCCATGAGAAAACAATCCGTGGTTAACGATGAGAGCAACTCTAAGTGCACAGCTCGGTATACACCACAAGTGAATAAACATATCCATGCTTTACATGTTCCATTTACTCTCTTCAAATATATAGGACCAGCAAGATCAACACCTGTTTCTTCAAAAACCTTTGCATTTCTTACCCGATCTAGAGGTAATGGAGTTGGAGTGGACTCAACTTTTTTAGATGAGTGTCTTTTACATATTATACAAGACTTTAGGACATTTTTTATCGATTTTCTTCCTCCAAGGATCCAAAACCGTTGTCTTAAAATAGTCATTATCATCTGACTACCTACGTGACAGTTGTCCTTGTGAATGTCCATTATTAACCTAAAAACAATAGTGTTGGTTGAACATGGAAGCACAATAGGATAACAAAAGTCATTAGTATCCTCTCTATGAGATACTTTTGTCTTCACTCTTATTAAGCCCTTTTTGTCCTCAAAAGGCATTAAACTACTAAGTTTAGGATCAGAGACTCCGGAAAATGATTCACTTTGTACAAGAGATAACAGTTTATCCTCCGCAAATGAAAACTCTTCACAAGTTAGATCACATTTATTACTTTTACTTTTTGTTAAAACATTATTTACAAATCGATAGATCCATCCTATCACTCTCACTGTCTTTTTGTACGATGAACATCTACTATGAAACCATCCATTTTGTGATTCATTTGTGACGGATAGTTCCTGGTGAGAGAAAAGACGATCGGTTACACTGGTACACCGAACTGCAGGAAATCACGTCACGGGTTGTCAGATGCCTTGGAATCGCTCAGCTCGGTCACTGGGATAATTCCAGGGGTCGAGGATCGAAATCACAGTAGTTATCAGATATTCAGATATGAGAGATCAGTTATATTCAACCTAGATGGCATTCAACTTAGGACAGACTAAATCTGGAAACACCTTCTAAGTAAAATGCCCTCTGCTGTTTGCCCTAGCTATGCGAGATGTTCAGAGTTAACACCAGTTACCCATAGTTAATGTTTACCCTAATCAAGAAACAACATTAAACTATTTCACTAGTGACCAATAATTACAGGAGCAGGACAAACCTTACACTCCTGTTGCGCAGCAGGTTTGGACAAGACTAAGCCTGTTACAACAGCAGGAAAATCTAGGACTTAAACCCGTAAAATCACCAATTACCCCAACTTGGTTACACAGAATTTAGAAAATAGCCTATCACAAAGGAAAACTAAATTATAATCGGCACCAAGATAATTAATTTAATTAGTCTTGGTTACAGCCAAGAGATGAGCAGGATAGGTCTCGGAACCCTATCCTGCGACAGTTTCAACGCTAAGTCTGAAAACTGGCGATTAAAATAAAATCGAAAAACTTTGAGAACAGAACGCTGTCGTACCTTTAATACCACAAGGTATAGGAAGACGACGAAGTCAGCTCTCGAAGGTGGTTGAAGTAGTGGACGGGGAAGCGACGCACGAAACGACTATCAGTCCGAACACACTAACGTAGCACCGACCAGAGTGAAGCTCTTATCAGGACCTCGTGGAGCCCACTTTCCGCTGGGAAAACCCACCAGCTGACCAACGAGCTGGTTAAAGGGTAAAAAAAGGCTCTTCCCGTTGCTGTTTTTCAACGTCCGCCAGAAAACAGATTGGCGCGCTCGGCGAAAAGAAGAAGAAGCAGCGCAGGCTCTGTCGTCGTCTGCATAACGCAGTCGTGACGATGTCTTATAGGTTATGTTGTTCACAACAACAACAACCGTAGTTCCGTTCGCAAATATTACGTTTCCCAAGGAAGTGATCTAATTAGTGTCCAACTCAGTGTTTACATTAGAGTATAGTCGCCGTTATACGCCTCAACACTTTGCTTTCCACATCAAACTCGGCGATCGGAGTCGGCAGCTATGGGACCGACTAGGTTAGCCTTCCGATGGTGATAATTAGGGTTATAACCATCCACCATAATGACGTGAGTTACTTAATCACTCAAAGGGTTAAAGTTAGGGAAATAGCAGTGTTTATACTGATTGCCAACACTCCCTCCATAGGCTGGACATAGGCTAGGTAGGCCTAGGCCTACTGGTCCCATGACTAGGCCTAATGAGCCAATTCTTACCCCTGCGCAAATTAGGCTCATTACACATTGGATAACACTTAGACAACTGTTCTTTTCCTTTCGCTGTTAATGTGTTCTTCATTGTAAGGAGCATCCAATTTCGGCCATTCTTGTGGAGGTTGTCTTAAACCTCAACCGTTGTGAATAATCGAGCAGGTATGGAAGCAGCCAAAAATTCGAGTCTCGGTATGGTCATTATTTTCGATGATTTATTAGCTGGAGTTACTCTAGACTTAGCTGCGACTAATTCAACACGAACGTATCCTTCAAATTGAACCCTCAGGAAAATAACGGCTCTATAAGAAGTTTTACTAGCATCAGAAAAAATATGAAGAGACCAATTTTCCATCGAGTTTGTACCAGGAATCCATCTTGGTATTTTAATTTGAGATAAGTACGGAATGTCTCTCAACCACTTTAAGAACTCTTTCTTGGTCTTTTCATCAACTTCCTCATCCCAACCTACTCCCTTCTCCCAATTGTGTTGGAGTATCAATTCGGTAACAAAGTCACACAACACGTAAATCCAATGGGGTCAAAATAAATACGGTGTGCTTCACTGAGTATAGCCCGTTTAGTTACTTTATTCGTATCGATTTCCTTTAAACCAGATAAGTTTACTTCCAATGTATCTGAGCTCCTATCCCACACCAAACCAAGTACATTGGATTTTGAGGGGGAGGTTAAGCAATCTGATGTCGTTTCCCATCCTCTAAGTTCAAACTTCCTTTCATTCATGACCTCCGTAGCGACTTTTATAAACTGTTGTGCTTGTTCTTGACTTTCTAAACTACAAACACAGTTGTCGACTTAAAAGCTAGAAGCAAGAATTTCAACGAATTCTTTTGACCAATTTAGTTCACCTAACATACATCGAGTTAAAGTTTCTTCAAGGTGTAGTTTAATTGAAGCTTCTAACAAAAATGGACTCGAACATAGACCAAAAACTACTCGGCAATGTCTATAAACCTTTAACTCGTCATTCTTGTTTGTCCATAAAAACCTCAAAAAATCTCTATCACGTTCATTCAAGCTGATTTGTAAGAATGCTTTTCGTATATCTCCTATCACGCCCACTTCCTTCAGTCAAAAACGAGCCATTACTGGAGGAATTTTCTCAATTAGATTTGGGCCTTTCACTAGACATTGATTAAGTGAGGGACTTTTATACTCATGATTACTTGCGTCGAAAACTGGTCGAACAGGAGTTGTGCTTTCAGGCTTTACAACGTGTCGATGAGGTAGGTAGTGAGCAGGTTTATCCATTTCTGAAATGGGTACTTCTTCTATTATGTTTTCTTCCAACCAACTATCAAATACAGAGTGGTACGTGTCGTACAGTCCTTCAGCCTTCAATTTCTTCAATGTTGAAGTTAGTCTTTTACTAGCTATTTCATAGTTATCTGGAAGTGGAGGATGGCTGTCAATCCATGGAAGGCAAACTTCATATCGTCCTTCACTCGTTACCTTTACAGTCTCTAAAAAATGTTTTTGACATTCAACTTCTAAATCGTGTTTTGAACACATTTCTTTCGGATCCCGTATCCCTAATGAATCTAAATTCCACAAGTCACTTATCTTAGCTTCTGTTGTAAACATAGTCGTCACTAAAGTAGCCAAATTTGTTCTTCTATGTTTTTCTTGCGGTATCTTACCCATTAAGGTCCAACTTAACTTTGTTCGTACGGAAATCAACCCACAATTTAGTAGTTTGTGTTCACCTGTCAAAAGTTTACCTGCAATATCAGCCCCTATTAAAATCTCAATAGGTCCACTAGTGTTCAGATCGCTAAGTTCAATACCTTGAGCAGCAAGTTCATCTAACCAAACACCCCTTGGAATAGACGAAGCGTTCCCACAGATCTTACATTGGTCCAATGCATCAAAATTACAACTATAATCCTCATTTAGAGTTTCAACATATATTTTATAAATATTGTGACAAATTATATCAGAAAAACTCCCACCAAACAGAGAATGTTGCACGGTTTCTTGACTTGTGGGCTCATATCCTACCATAGACGCTGTTTTGGATAATATATAGGACCGCTAGGAACACGTATCAATCAAAGCTCTTGCTGTATGAACACCCTTAGGTCCTCTTACATTGACCCTCAAAGTTTGTAATAGAACATTACAAGAGTTAAAATTAGCTAGAGATTGATTCCCTTTTACCTGATCCTGGCTTGGATTACCACCGGAGCTACTTTTATTACTTTCATCAGGAAGGGATGAATTGCACATAATCACAAAGTGAGATTTCTTACACAAAATACACCTAGGTCTATTCTTACATTTACTAGCTACATGACCTACCTTTAAAAAACAAAAACAAGCTCTCTTACTATTGATTACAGATCTTCTTTCTTCTAAGGTCATTGACTGAGCTTTAATACAGTCTTGAGCTTTGTGTGGTAAGGAACAAAATATACAGTTTACCGGTTTTCTGATTTGATCTGCAGTAGTTCTACTTAAATCTACAGCTGTGGATATTTCAGACTTATTTATGAGGTTACCTGAAATCTTTTGGGACCTCTCTCTCTCTTTGTACTTTTGAGATGAGAGACCAAATCCTGTAAGAGCTAACTTAACTTTTTGTTCTCCTTCAATTTCCCCTTTCAAAAATGTGAGTAAATTTTCAAGAAGGTCTTTGGAAGTTTTGCTTTGTCCAATGGAGAGGCTACTAGAAATTTTGTCCTTTCCCAAGTTTTAAAGCGTCTTCCGGTAAACAAGATGAAACTGATGGTAATAGAATGGGTGCGCAAGTGTCGGAAGACACGCCTAAACTTTCTAAGTATCTTAGATGACATTGTAGTTTCTCATATAACTCGGATACAGAAACTTTCTTTGAGGTCGTTGCATTAGTAATTATAATTTTCAACATTTCCCTAATGTAATATTCTGTAAGTAGGTCATCTCTACCAAAACGAGATTTCAAAGCATTAATTGCTTCCGGATACATTTCACCTGTGGCTGGATAGCTTTCAACTACGTCCCTTGCGACTGATTTAGGTGTTGTAGCCATGAGAAGATATTGAAATTTGTCATTAGGATTAATTGAGCAATCCCCGTCTATTTTGGAAAATTGGGACCAAAATGGTAACCAATCTTTCGAATCCCCACCAAACTCTTTAAATTTAATAAATGAACAAGTTTATATGAACAATTCGGGCCTACCTGCTCTGTCCCATGTATGCGCAAACTTACGACAGACGCTCGTTCTACATATCCCGCTCCTGGTCCATTTGTATTTGTTTGACTTCTTTCTTGATCATGTGATAGGTGATTTGATATTCCCTTTGACTTTCCATTTCTTCATCTATCTCGTTTTCAGGTGTTTTATCATCCTCTAACAAGCCATTGTATATCGCCGTGTCTTCCTTCAGTAATGATGTGTTGTGAGAATCCAAAACTTCTAATAATGCTTCTATCTTTATCCAATCAATAGTTCCTTTATCTTTCAATAAACCTTCAATTTCATTCTTTGTTTTTGTGAATATTCTTCGAATTGCTGCTCTACATTTCTTTCGTTTAGTTATTTCCATTTTATTTCAGTTTCAATCAGTTCAATTCCTATCTAAGAGAATTAGGTAAAGTCCTGTCTCTAAGGTCGCCATTATCTGAAAACAACTTGGTAAAACTATACAAAAAGTGTTGTTCTCATTTTAATATTTCTGTTTATTGAATTTACTGATTGATACTTAAAACGATTAATACTCAAACGATTAAATTAAACCTTTTTATTCTACATGAAATTAAAAGACTCTTTATATAAAAACTATCTTTAACATCATAACAAGTAAACAAAAACATACACCATCAGCTGTCATCACAACATTTGAATTCAATTATTTGTTTTGACTATAGATTACTTTAATCTTCCAACACTGGGGGTTGGGGGTTGGGGTGTCCACCTTTTTGGGGGACACTCAAATTTCTAATAATTTCGAAAGATACTTTGGATTAAGTTAGTATCTTTACCCAAAGGTGATTTGTTTGTTGTAACAAAAAAATAAAAGATGGAAGCGGACTTTCTTGTATATTGAAGGTAAACTAATAATTTAAGTCAAATCATATATGGAAAATTTATAACCCTCTAGGCTAAGTCTAATTCGAGGATCCGAAAAAAAGAGCACTGAAGGGCAGAGCATTTGGGGGGGGAGAGCATTTTGAAGGGCTTATTTTTGTGACCCTAGATAAGTTTAACAAACTGATTCATTGGAAAAAGACACCAGAAAAAGGAAATACTGAAAATATCTGAAGTGGTCTTCATTTTTTAATCGTATATTTTTTTATAACACTGAACGTATTTTTTTTATTATGCCATTTAAAGCCCGATAAAAAGTTAAAGTCGTTTATCGTGGGTAGTAAGTTAAAAAGTCTTCCTAAAACTTTTATTTTGCCAATCTAGATAATTGAATGGTTGCTTTATGGTCAGAATAAAAAGACTCATCAGCAGTAATAGGCCCGTTAATCCTGATCTAAGATGAGCTGAGTTTATCTATTGCATCAGTGACGAAGAGTACTCTAATAAACTGTTTTTATATCTATGGCCCTTTACGAAACATTATTTAATATTTTACCCGAACACTAATAAAGTGATGCCATTTATTTTCTTTATTAGGTCAGGTGTAACGAATGCAGTACATATTTTAGGTAAAGGTCTTACAATGACTTTTAATTAAAGCTTTACTTGTATATCTGTACTAATACCGGTATTAATTGGTCTCGATGTGATTACAAAAAATTGCAAGAGCTTGGCTGGATCCGACTTCTCAAACGCATTCAGTGCTAATAGTCATCGACATCTTTACAAACTCAAAGCCTATGGATTTACTGGAAGTATTGTAGGATCATATGAATCATGCACTGTTATGTTTTTCGTCTGTAATGTTATTGATCTATATTAGTTTGATTCATGATTTTAATTGTTAATTGTTCTGATTTCATACATGTAGCAACTTATCAGACATAAATGTAATATTGTACTGTATTGTAAAAATGGCGTTTGCCGTAAAATAAATAAATAAATAAATAACTACCACAGAGAAAGAAGTGGATCAATTCCATTTTAAAAACCTGTCAGATGCATTTAATAAAAAAGTAAAATATACAGTATGTAAACACTCTTTGAAGGATTTGTATTTGAAAACCAACATACTTAAAAAATAAATAAATAGTTTATAAAACTGTTTTTCATACGAATACTTATTCTTACATGGGTATACGAAATAAATAAATTTAAGGGATAAAACATCCGATTAAGAACTGAAATTCCTTACTGCTTTTTTCATGCTTTCAACACGCGGTTTTGGATTTGTTTTGTTTTATCCCTTGGTGCTCTTAAACCTTTCCAAACCAAATATTACAAACACATTTTGTAACAGATTTTTCAGCATTAATTTATAAAGTTTATATATGCGTATCCTGCATTCCAGCTAATTGGAGCTCACGAACTGTGTATAGTTATAAGCCATGGCTTTTGGATGGCATTAACGTCCGCACTAGTGCATGCTGTACGTTCATCCATAATTTGTAGAAGCATACCTGCATGCATACTCATACCCCACGTTGTGGAAGGTTCGGGAAATCTGCATTAGAAATCATGGTGATTTGCAACATTTGGTAGAACCAAAAATTCCATAAACCACAGGGTGTCCCGTAAGGAAGAAAAGCGTTGTCCGTCGTATTGGAAAATAATGAGAATTTACTAATAAATGGAATCCATACTTCTAAATGGCGAAAAAAATAGATGAGGTACCCCATTAAAATTTTTCTCTTAATGTAATACTTTCTGTTATGTCAATGGTGGCACAATTAAGTTAGTCGCCCTGTGTAGCCGTATCCCTTAAAATTTATTCCATCCATTCACCCAGCTTTTAACCTATTAGAGCTATAAAACCTGGTCACAGGGAGTCTCTGTTGATGTAAAGTTGGACCGCGCGATGACCAGCTCGAACAAACGGGCTGGGAGACGCACGTTTTTTCTCATAGAGAGAAAAATAAAACTACTTACCTACTTGGAGTAAGTATATTCCATTTTAACCTACTCTGAGTGCCTAAGTAAACTAGCCAAAATTTGAATTGAAATATAACAAATCAAATGTGTGTGATTTGAAATATAGGGGTATGCGAGGAGTGATTTTTGAAGTCGAATACAGTTTTTTTAATGCTTGCAAGTTTCGAGCTTTTTTCGAGGCGAGCATTTTGAAGAGTAGAACTAATAACTGAATTGTAGGAGAATGATTCTGTAGAAGAATGATTGCTATTATATCATTACTCAAAGAAATTATCAAATAACGAAAATTATTATTAATGAGTTACTCAATTTAGAAGTTTTTCTGAACCTGTTTTCAAATGTAGTGACAATAATTCTAATCTACTTTAAAATCTACTTTAATATGGCTGTATAGCCGTACTCAATTTTTAATTAAAATCTCAGCCTTATTCAGCCAGCCACCCAGGGTGACCAAGCCCCTCTCAAAAATCTAAATTTCAAGAAAGAAATAAAGAGATAACAATTTATTGGTATTCATTAAAAAATAACTCTTTAATTGAAGTAAAACAATACATTTTAATGGTAGCAGTTAGTCAAAAATTGAGATAACTTTGTGAAAATCGGCCGTAAAATTGCATCGCACGTACCAATTTAGAGTAAACGGAGGGAGTAACTAATATATTCGAACTTTCAAGTATTTTGCGAAATTTCGAGTCGAGTCGTGTAGTGTAAACTTGGCTCGAAAAGACTCTTTATTTGTGTACTCGCACTCGCCCGCCCCTAGTGAAAAGACTGACCACAAAGTTACACTAATTCTTTTATCGCGTAAGTGGATGAACTCACAGACAATAAAAATCCAATGACATTATCATAAAATTAACACGGGGGAATATGCTTTCATTAAACCATGGAATACAAGGGTAATACAACCTAATAACTTCTAACAGGGAGTTTTGTTTGGAAAATATACAAAACAATATTATTGTTGTCAGCAATAATTGACGACGAAATATAATGTTTATGTATGTTTGAACATATGTACTGTACATAAACAGATGATGTTGGAATCATATAAGGCCCAAAAAAAAGTCATCGTGGTCTTAGGCCTAGGTCTTATATTGTACATTAAATAAATTAAAATAATTTAGTAAAAGAAGTTACTTCCCTAGCAACAAAAAACCTGCACCTAAACAAGGATTACCCATCGAATTAATAATATACTTGTGAGTTAATTGATAGCTTTTTCTGAATTTAATTATTTAATTTTGGCCTTGTTTTATACTAACAATAAAATAAAGTGGCCAGAAATACTAAAAAGTGTAATTTTTGTTTTAGTGTGATACTTATTTATATAAATATTAAATTAAATCAAATACTTCAAGTAAATCACCATGTTGGGTGAGATTACATGCCAAGATAATAATTGAGTTAAGATTCAATATTCTCCTAAGATTGGAGATCGGCCCGCCTTGAATATTCGAGTAAAAAAACACGTAAAAAAATACATAACTTAGAAAATTTATGTTTCATTTAAAACGTTACGCGCTTGTTTAAAAGTACACCATGAATATATCAAAAGACCCTATACGTATGAGGCGAGCTCTAGTGGCAATTAGCAAAAACAGGGAACTTCCATTGGTTTTTCGTAAAAATTTCGAGAACTGGTGGTCATAGATAAAAAGTGACTAGAAAATATAGCTTATTAAATTAGCTACAAAAATGAGTTATTGTATTCCTAACGGTTACCGAGTAATAGGGCGCTAAAGATAGCGTATATACTTTTTAAAATCATGCTGACTGTAATTTGCCCAGTCAAATTAGACTAATCGAAGGTAAAATCCTGGATGGCTGAAAATTGGCACAGATGTTCGTTATACCTGTCTGAACGTCATAATAAAAATCCTGGAGGCAATGGTTTCTATACGATGAGTAGTAATACAGGGTGTTCTAGACATGGTGGTCTGGGGTTTCAATCTTGAAATTTTCTCATCGAACCAATAGTAATATGTTATATTAGTTTTACAGTAGAGCGCCGATTATCCGAACTAATTGGGGACAAGGGGTGTTCGGATAACTGAATATTCGGATAATCGAACATGAACAGATAACATTTTAAAATTATATATGTAACGTAATTCTTAATGGTAGAAAGACTAAAAATTGATCAAACAAAAATTATTCACTTAGTTTTATTATGAAAGCTATCAGAATTCATTAATAACCCGGCGCAACGGGAGTTTCGGTTGACGCGCGAATTTGAACTGCTTGAGAATCACGTTTAAAATATGAATTATTACGGTGTTCGGTTAACCGACGGTTCGGATGATCGACGTTCGGATAATCGGCGCTCTACTGTAGTCTTGTTAAAAGAAAGATTTCTGTGGAAACAGAATTCAAATAACTAAATTCGTTTTAAATATTGTCGATTTTTCAAAAATCACGAAAATTATTTTATTTTTCCGGTATTATATTTAAAAACATCTTCACCTACGCATTTTTTACAGCTAGCCATAAGCTATTGCGAAACAACTAAAACTAACTATAAATAATTGCAAAAATTGAAATTTGTTAAGGGGGATGTCACTCCTCGTGAAAAATAACGCATTGCTTTTATTGGGCCTTGGACTTGATTATTGAAACTAATAATTACAGCAATTATGGTGTTTGTTTCATATTATGAGATTACGGACAGTTGAACATAATATCCTCTACAGATCCTTAGAATGGCTCAAGTCAGTTGTTTAGTGGATGGGGTTTTTGCGCGAACCGTACGGAAACATAGCAGCTATCAAGCAAAGCGGAAAATCTATTCAGAGAACTCTCTTTCCCTTATCTTCAGAGGTCCGAAGACAAATGCAGTTCCTTTGGGCACAGTTGAGAGATCTGGAAATGACAGGCTCAAAAGAGAATATTTGCTTGCTCCTGCATTGTTCCTCTCAAAATTACTAGATTTTTTTATCAAAAGATAAATCTCATTTTCAACAAATTATTTATTTTAATTATATTCTATTTAATGGTCACAATTGGATTCAGCTTAAAATAATTAATTTTGCAGGTTCAATATTATTTTAAGTCATTCAGTTACTAAGACGTTGGAAGTGCTAAATATACCGCCAAGAATTAAAATAAAATGTATTGCCAAAAACTTTTATTTTCTAAATATTGGCTTGTCGTATATAAATTAAAGCTTAGTGTACGAGGATTAATAATTTTTAAATAGAACAAAAATATGTTTTGTGGTTCTCGAGATACACAGTATTCCGAAAATACCAAAATTTTTCAAAAAAATGGCCGCCATTTTGAAATGAATAAAGATATATGCGTTCTGTTTTCACCAGATTGTTCGTCTTGTCTTGGACCTTTAAAATTTTGCATAACATGACGTATATTTACATTTTGGAAATTCTGAGATTCGAACCTATGACCTCCGGTTTTTTGAATAGCCTGTATTTTAAAAAGGTTAAAAATATTTTAATTTGTTCCTTGGGTATGAATTAGTGGGGAAAGGTTTTGTTTCGTATTTGTATGTCAAGCCGTTCGTTTACAATCTGTTGTGGACGGCTTAAAAGATTCACCCTGTAGAGCGTTTTTTTAGAGGTTTTTTTATTACAACTGACCATATGATGGAATTAAGGCCTGCATTAACACTATCAAATATTTTATAAAAGATATTTTATAAAATATTTATTTGACCAATCAAAATTCAACCCTGCTGATTTTCAAAATAAAAACTAAAATTTTGATAGGTCAAATAAATCTTTTACAAGAGATATTTTATAAAATACTAGCTGGTAATCCCGGCTGATAATCTCCGGCCCGGGAGATTATTTTTTCTTCTCATATTCTTGTTGTTTCTTAAAGCTTCATTCTGTTAGTAAACATAGTAGCTATTTGTAATGGTAACCATGGCAACTATTCAAAGCACTTCCAATATCCTTGACATAGGTCCATTTAGGACGATCCTGAAACCCCTAAAGATATCGAGACACCAGCGCGAATTTCCATTCGCAGCGTTTCAATAACACCGCCTGAATAAATAGTAATTCTTTAACTTTGTAATAATAAAGATAACAATGTAACCTTGCCGTCCACATGAAACTTGAGTTAGAAATTCAATTACAAGTAAATTTAAAAAATCTAAATCGAAGAACGCAATATTTTAGTTTTTCTCTGGCATTAAGTTGACCTGCTAGGATTTTTTTTTTATTATTTGGTCAGACATTCTTCGTCTCTGAGTAATTTGTCTAGAAAGACATAAATACATTTTTTTACATTTAAAATTCTCTCGTAAAATGCTTTGTTTAGCCTAAAAGCAGCCTTAAAAGTAAGCAGTTCTATATTTCAATTCCCGCCCGCCCACAGAACGAGCTGGCGCGGGCTCGTTCCATGCTATACAGCACATTGATGTATAGCTGTTGAGTTGAACGGGGATAAGTTTCGTAAGCAGCGGGTAGCTTCGATTAAGCTCTGCGGTTATGGGGCGAGCCGCCTGGAGTCTAGTGACCCAGTATCATTTAGGGGAAGCGATCTAAACGGTCTCTTAGGCTCAAAGTGATCCATTTTGATGTAGCAAAGACACGAAATCGAGTTTATCATTCTCTTTGTGCACTCTGGGTCTGAAAATCTATTAATAATAATTTACATAGTTTATTCAGACTTAAGGGAATTTCATGCACTAAAGAAGCAAAAATATAGTTAAATTATATCTACCATCATATAACCATAGTTAAATCTATATCTACCAAGAAAATAAAACGTTTTTGCACTTGACTATGAAAGTTAACCATTAGTTTAAAATGACTCTCTATCGTTAATAGATGCAACCATTGACTTTAAAGAGTCAATGATACAACCATATTAACGGAAAATATCTTCAATCCAGCTATAAATTCCTTGAACACTGTGGACGGTTGATGATGGCATAGTAGATGTTTGATCTTTGTAAAGCTTACAAGATCATTAAAAGTACGATTCTCTAGGAAAAACTTAAGATCTTAAAACACTCCCTAAATTACAACCTCCATTAGTTATTAATGATTAAAGTTGGAGAGGTTTTAGGCGAGTTATAAAATTAGAACTAACATAAATTTTAATTTATGATATATGATATTTATAATATGATATGATATTATATATTTACGATATATTGAGAAAAAAGCGAGATATAGAATTTTACTTATTCCCCTTAAGTAACAATGGGACATTGGGACAACGTACTGTGTTTACCACTTTCAATACCTCGGTAACCAATGGACATAGAGCAATGATTCAAAATATTTAACTGTTTATTTTTCGAGCTGAATTCAATGGTGCCCGCCAAAATCTGATTAATTTTATTTTTCTATGTGAAAACTCAAAAAACCCATTTTTTGGGGGTGTTTATCCCCCTTTACCTACCCTCCCGGGGGTCCGATCGGGCTGGTTTACGAACTCGTCCATTGATTACCACTTTACAGGTCTGTACCAAATTTCATTTAGATTGGACCATTTTTGCGGCCGCTATCGAGCTGACAGACATATATATATAAATTGGAACGAATTGTGTTTTTTGCTTCTGGTGGCCCCAAAACGTGTAGCAGTTACTTGCTACTTATTGATTTATAGTTTATTATTTCAAACCCCTTTTTAAAAGTTTAAATGGTCCAACAAAATAAAGGTCCGCTTCTTTGACAATTCATTTTATTTTCATGCACTTAAAAATAGAAACAAATTATTTTTCTTTTATCTTTAAGTTGGGGGGTTACTGTACTTGTTAAATCCTTTAATTCTTTATTTTATATTTATTATCCAAGATCATGAGCCCTAAAAAAAAGAAATAGAATTAATTAATATGCCTGAAGGGCCAAACAAATAACCTAGAAAAACATAAATAAATGAGGCATTTACTGAAATAACATTCGTTAAATAAATGAATATTAAATTTGTAAAATTGTTAATACCCCCGTTGCAGCAGACCTGCATACTCAGCGAATTTCAAGTGCAAAACAACATATTTCGATCCAACATAGCGAGATTTGACATGTTTTTGTAAGCTCCATAAGAATAACATGGGGAATGAGTATGGAGGTTTGCTGCTACAGGTATATTAAAACTGGGTGGTTTTAATTCAATATTTAGTAGATCTGAACTAGAAGAAGCCATTTACCAAGTTGTATCAAGATATGTTGAGAAATAAGCGAGATATAGGATTTTACTTATTTCCCATAAGGTTAACATTGGGACAACGTACTGCGTTTACCACTTTCAATATCTCGGCAACCAATGGACATAGAGCCATGATTCAAAATACTAAATTGTTTGTTTTTTTGGGCTGAATTCAATGGTGCCAATAAAAATTTGAAAAATTTTATTTTTCTATGTAAAAATCTCAAAAAAACCATTTTTGGGGGGGTTTACCCCCCTTTACCCCCCCTTCCGGTGGTCCGATCGGGCTGGTTTACGAACTCGTCCGAATAATTACTACTTTACACGTCTATGCCAAATTTCATTCTGATTGGACCAAGTTATCGTGCTTAAAGACACATATATATATATATATAGATATATAGATATATATGTATATATTTATGAAAGTGAACGAATGGTGTTTTTGGCATCTGAGGACCTCAAAAAGAAAAGTTATGATGGTTTTAGGCTTAGGTCTTACCATGAGACCTACGGTAACAGCTTCTTCTCTATAGGGGAAATTCGCTAAAAAGTAAAACTTACCCAACGGTTGGGGTAATTGACACTTAGAAACATTTCGAACAATTCACTACAGAGTTACAATAATGAAGAAGGCCAGGACATGCAAAATTCACTATATATACTCAAGGAAACTTGTGTTCTGATTGGCTAAAATTAAAACCAATCAGCTTGCCTCACTTATTCTTACAATATTTGAAATTCTAGTGGAACCATCTAGAATAATATTACTAGTTTTAACATGCTAATTGAGGATATCCTGTAGACTATCAACATTCTTTAAATTTATAATGTGTTTTACTTGAAAATAAAAAATATATTTTAACTCTAGCATGCTACAAATTTCCCCCAACTTTTCATTTTTGTTAGGTAAAGAAATTAAATTTCACTTTATAGAAAATATACAAAAGATTCACAAAACGAAGGTGTTAAATTTTAACAAGAGTTCATCATCTTGACTCCAGCTTGAAGCCTCGGTGCTACCCGCCATCCATTTGGGTTGGTTGACCAGGAAAGCCCAGTTTGTCTCTGCCCCAAGTACTGGATAGATGCTCTGCATTGTATCTCCAACATCTCTCGTTCAGCTTACAAAAGATTTAACACAATGTTTAGTAATATATCCTAACTTCTACTAATAACATAGTTTTATAATTCCATATCCTTGGATTAATTTTATTTTGCTATAATAAACTTTAATCTCAGCTTTTTGTTAAAGGGAAACTAAAATTAAATAATTTCCATCTATAATTTCCAGAATGTAAATTGTCAGTAAGTGTTACACCCCGTTAGTGCTAAGTCAAGTCCAGTACAAAGTATAGTGAAGTGTACAGGAGTGTAAGTGTTAAAATTAAAAAAATTAAAAATAAAATTTAAATTCTCCTAAAATATGAGGAAGTGCATGTTTGGTTCAGTGAAAGTGAAAGTCTGCAGGCCTGGTTCAAGTTCAAGGTCAAGGTTGTTTACATTCTGGCATTCATGTTGGAATTCTTCAGCTGAGGTACAATGTTTACATTTTCAATAATGAACTTCACTTCATTGTGAGAAATCAACTACACTATTAATACCTTGCAATTGTTACTTTTGTTAAACATTTTACAAACAAATAAATAAATAATTAATATTTCTCTGAAAATAATAACTTTTTGATAACAACTTTATACTTTGCTTTCAAACTCTTTTAATCTGACCCAAATTTTAATTGAGAAACGTGAACTCGCTTTACAATATTTGGGTTATTTCATTTCTGAACAACACAACTGGCACCTGAAATAAAAATTAAAATCTTATATGATCCATCATACCTTAGAGCAGTCTTACCCTGAAACCTTTTCAGCTTGTTACTTAACTCATAAGTCTTTACATAAACAATACTATCTTTCTTGAATGGATGTTTACTTTTTTCTTCATCATACTTTTCTAACTTCTTATTTAATTTGTTTCTTGATTTATTATTTGAGATAGCTTGAGTTAACTTTTATGCTAATTTCTTCTCATCTATCTTTTCTTCAATTATTTCATTCAAACACCACACATTTGTAAGAGAATTGTTTACTTTATAACTAAACATTAGTTCATGCGGAGTGAACTTAGTAGCTTCATTTCATGCATTGTTTATAAGCAGAAACAAGAAAAAGTAGATTTGAATGAAAATGAAACATTGTTTGTAAACAATATAAAAGACTTCCCTTTAAGTTTCAGTGACATTAAAGTGCATCAGAATGAAGATATTTACATTTATTTACACTATTTACATTCTCTGATGTCTCTTCTTTATTTTCAAAATGTCTTGATAAAAAGTCCGCACTACAGTTGTCTTTCCCATTAACATGCTTAATTTCAAATGGTAGGCTAAGAATAGTTTCCACCCACCTACCTAATTTTCCTAATTTCCGGAAATTCCCTAACACCCATGCCAGTGCGCTATTATCTGTTATTAAAGTGAACTTTTTATGCTCAAGATAGTTCCTAAACTTATTTATTGCATTTACAACTGCTAGCGCTTCCTTATGATAGACCGACATACACTTTTCAGAGTCAGAAAACTTTTTTGAATCGTATGCAACTGGTTTTATTTCCCCATTATAGAATTGCAAAAGGACTGCTCCCGCTGCTAACTCACTAGCATCGCATTGCAATATAAAGGGCAAATTATAATCTGGAATAGCTAACACAGGTGGATTGGTGATGGCGTCTTTTAATTTTTCAAAATTATTTTGACATTCCTCTGTCCATACAAACATTTTATTTTTCTTCCTAAGTTCATTAAGACATGCAGCTAGTTTAGAATATTCAGGAATAAACTTAGAAAAATAAGAAGTCATACCAATAAATCTACTGACACCTTTGGCATCTAGTGGTGGCTTACTATTCCTGATTGCAATGGTCCTATCGGGATCAATGGTTACTTGATTCTTACTTATAAGATAACCGAGAAAGCTTATCTCTTTACTAGCAAACACCGCCTTTTCAGGATTTACTGTAAGATTGTGTTGCTTTAACTTTTCTGTAACTTTTCTCAAATGTGTTATGTGTTCTTCTAAACTTTGACTATAAATAATTAAGTCATCTACAAAATTAAGTACGAACTTGAATTTTTCTTCTTTAAATACTCTCTATTTAGATATGAAGACAAAATAATACTCCCTGAATGTAATCCAAAAGGTAACCTATTCCATTCCCATAGCTCATAATTAGTTGAAAAGGCTGTTATGTTTACTTTCTTCTGCTATCTTGATCTGATGAAAACGTTGTGTTAAATCTAGTACTGTAAAATACTCCGAGTCCCTCAGATAATGATACAACGCATGTAAATCCCCTATAGGATAATTAACTTGTTCTATTTTCCTATTTAAAGCATTGTAATTTATTACAAGTCTATATTTGTCTGAGTTAGGCCCGCATTACACTATCAAATATTTTATAAAAGATCTTTTATAAAGGATTTGATTCGACCAATCACAATTCAAGCCAGCTGATTCTCAAAACAAAATCTTTATTTCTGATTGGACAAATAAATATTTTATAAAAGAATCTTTTATAAAATATTTGATAGTGTGATGCGGGCCTTAGGCTTCTTTATGACAAAGCTAGGGCTAGCGTAACTTGATAAGCTTGGTCTTATTATATTTTGTTTCAATAAATCGTCTATGATATCCTTAACGATTTTATTTTTAGGAGGGCTTAGAGGATAACATTTCTGTTTAACCGGCTAATTATCTTTTAATTTTAATTTAACTTCAAAGTCAATAGCTTCTCCTATTTTATTAGTAAAGACAGTGGGATAATCTTCTATTAACTTCCTTATCTCTTCTGCAGCTTTGTTGCAACCAACTACAATTTCCTTGTTTACATTGGAGCTGATAACAGTAGGGTTATTATTTAGCTGAAAAATTTGGTTTGGACTAAATTTAAAATGGCAACTGGTGAAAGTCTGCAGGCCTGGTTCAAGTTCAAGGTCAAGGTTGTTTACATTCTGGCATTCATTTTGGAATTCTTCAGCTGAGGTACAATGTTTACATTTTCAATAATGAACTTCACTTCATTGTGAGAAATCAACTACACTATTAATACCTTGCAATTGTTACTTTTGTTAAACATTTTACAAACAAATAAATAAATAATTAATATCTCTCTGAAAATAATAACTTTTTGATAACAACTTTATACTTTTCTTTCAAACTCTTGTAATCTGACCCAAATTTTAATTGAGATTTATGAAAATCTGAACCCAGAATTACTTTCGAGAATAAACTCTTTGCAATGCAAAAGTTAACTTTCCATGAAAAGTTATGGACCTTTATTTTAACACTACACTGTCCCACTATCCCTACATTTTCATTTATTGCTGATTTGCAGTTAATATTAGCTTCATTTATTTTCTTCACTATGTTATTTCCTAATAACTTCTTAAACATAGCTTCATTGATTAAGCTTACACTGCTTCCTGAGTCTAACAACACATTTTCTTCTATACTTCTAAATCCGCTACAAAATTTTACATTGAGTGTAGGCAACAAACATACTTTTTGCTTTGATCTAGTATAGTGTAAAGATCCTAATTTATAGTTAACTCTTTTATTACTCTTATTAAATCTTTTTATTTCTTTGTGATTCATTGTTCTGTTTGTTTTACTGCTGTTATAAAATATCCTACTCTTTATAAGGGGAAAATCTACTTTGTTATGGTGTGTTATAGATTTCCCCTTCCTACCCCGTTTTGTGGTGTGGGATGCGACTCATCGCTTCTCGGGTTAGGTGTAAAAGTTCTTTGTCTCCTATAGCAGTTTCTGGCAATATACCCTAATCTGTTACAATTGAAACATTTTACTGGATTTGGACTAGTGACATTGTTAATCATTCTATTATTTTGAGTAGGGTGCATTCTGACAGAACGCCAGCAATCATCCTCATAGGCAACATTTTGCGCATGGATACATAGCTTATCTAGGTCTTCAAAAGTTGAGGGCATCTGACAAAACACCAACTTAGCTCTTGTTTCTAGATTCATCCCGATAGTTATTAATTCAACTAATTCATGCTCAGAGTATTTACAGTTTAATAATTTGGCATTTTCTTTCACAGAAAAATTTAGTTATTTAAGGCTTCATTTACCCTCTGATGTCTATTTACTAGGTTTCTTTTCAAATTTTCCCTTAGACCTACAGGAACAAAGTAAGACAATACTCTTTGGTGCAATTCATCAACAGTTAACTTAAAACTTTTGCACTCTAATATTTTAACATGAGGGGGACCTGTAGTATACCAGTAGTAATGGTTTACGTTTTTTGGCACATGGTACATTTGCGGATGAACACAGTCCTGTGTAACTGAGGATGAACACAGGTCTGTATAACTGAGGATGAACACGGGTCTGTATAACTGAGGATGAACACAGGTCTGTATAACTGAGGATGAACACAGGTCTGTATAACTGAGGAATGACACCCCCGTGTATATCCCGCGATAAACACCGGCTAGTACAACTCGCGAACAACAGGCTGGTGTATATCGCGAGAACGGCGTTTAGTGTGCGGGTACTGGCACATAGCTGATGCATGAGTCATGCGCTAGGCATAGCGCCTGCGCATCTTCTGCCCTTCTCATCAGTATGCTCATCATGTACAACTTTTTGCTTAATATGTAAAAAGGTGAAACATGTGCTCGGTGAATTCTGCTCAGTTCAGTACGGCTCAGATAGTTGGTGTGTTATAAAGTTGTTTTTGTTTACCTTGGTGAAAAAATGTCGTTAAGCATTTTTATCGTAGTTGAATTTTATAAGAACAACGGTAAGCTGGTTAAGAGGAGATACTTTGACTTTGACAGCAGCTTCGACGGTGTGGTTTTTGAAACGAAAGACATTGATTATGTGTGTGTTAAGATGGCGATTGAGGACTATGCTTCCGATCTAAAAACTAACAATTGTAAAAAGAAACATTTTAAAAGAGAAAAATTTGGTTGTTTGAAAACTGTTGGTGTTGATGTGGAATATGTATAATGGAATATGCATAATTATTTGAATTCTCATTTATTTAATACACGTAAGTTTATTAGTTATTATTTGTTGGTTAGTTTATATGTCAGTTGTAAATCAGACGTTGTACTGTCAACATGGAAGACGAGAGGATGTTTGAAATTTTACCCGATTTAAGGGTTTTAGTGAGGAAAAGCGGTTTGGAAACTTATGTTATGATAGAATCAAATGAAAAAACATTGTTTTAAATTTGGAAAAATGGAAAAAGTTTAAAAAATATTTTTCAATAATAAACACAGAATTCAATTTAAGACTAGATGAATAAGCATAAATATATTGCACAACCGGGAGTATGACAAATAAGTCAGTGTAAATGTTATCACGTAGTGTTTAAGCATTCAGTCCACCGCCTTCCTCTGTGCAGCACACATCTCCACATTTGTTCATCAAGGTTGGTTTACATCAATAATAATTATGAAGCTAGTTAGTGGCAAAACATTTCTGATATCTGAAGATTTTAAAGTTGTAGTTGATGATTGGCAACTAAGCACATTATTTCTTTTTATTAATAAAAACAATAATTTAGCTTATTTTGAAGTTGACAAATGGACTGAATTTAAGAAAAGTATATATGCAATTGATGATGAATTAAATAGACGATTTAATATCGAATATCCCAAGTTGGATATTATCCAAGCAAAAGAACTAATTATTACGGGAGATTTAAAAATTACAATTACCAATTGGAAATCAAGTAATACTCTGTTTGTTATCAATAATGATGGAGATGCTAAACATTATGCTTTTATGGATATAAATACGTGGAAGGAATTCAAAGAGCGTATGAATGATGTTGATGCTGAATTTAGAAAACGTTTCAACTATCAATATGCTAACCTGTAAATGGTTTTTCACATGTCATATATTTTGGACTTCCAAGGATTTAAAAATGTTCACAATGATTTCATAGTAAAAGAACTTGCGATTGTATCAACGGATGGTCAGTTTTACGAGTTGCAGCTGTTTCAACCGCCCTGCGATTTCAGCGAACCTCCTCAAAATTTACAGAAACAAGTGGTGTGGCTTGAAAAACACTATCATGGACTTTATTGGGCTTCTGGTTATAAAAATTATAATAGTTTAAAAGATATTTTTAAAAGTTTAACTATTGATGGAAATATTTATGTAAAAGGCGGGGAAAAATAAAAATGTATTTCAAATTTACTATCAGAATTTAATATTACTGTAATTAATTTAGAAGACTTGGGCTGTCCTAATTTAAACATATTGAAACAGCAAGCCAATGTTTCTGCTATGAAACCCTGCTGCTTTAATCACAATACAAAGCACTGCGCCTATGTGAATGTTCATGTGTTGTTAGACTGGTGGAAATCTGTAGAGGCATTTAAAAAAAGATTTGAAAAAGTAAATTTTGCGATTGGTGAGTGTTTTAAAAATAATTATGCAAACATGAGCGCAGAGTCTGTGCGATATTTACCAAAAGCTTTTATTGTAAATTATATTGATGATATAAGTTTGATTTATGATAAATTACTAGAATATCTAAAGAAAGATGAAGATGTGTTAAAGAGTATGAAATGTTTGGAGCATTATTTTTGTTTGTCATCTACCGATTTACACCCTAAACGTAAAGATTGTTATTTTTGTAATAATAAAATAAACTTACTATGATGTTTTGTTTTGTTTGTCTGTGCAGGAAACCACACAAACATACAAAATGTGTTCTGCAGCATCCTCACAACCAACATGCTGTAATATATTCAATTTTACAAAAAAAGATTTGGTAAAATCCGGATTCTATCATACAAAGTATTTTGATAATATTGTTTGTTGTTGTTGTGGTTGGCAATCTTGTAATTCAAAATTATCATTGCAACAGATAAATTTTATTCACAAAATGCAAA
The DNA here is from genome assembly GCA_035578135.1 of Flexamia atlantica. Classification (NCBI taxonomy): domain Eukaryota; kingdom Metazoa; phylum Arthropoda; class Insecta; order Hemiptera; family Cicadellidae; genus Flexamia; species Flexamia atlantica. The sequence continues at coordinate 42,979,906 of JAQJVK010000009.1, forward strand.
ATCCGAAATGTAAAATGAGTAGATATATAGATTTTGATGTTTGTAACTATACTGAAAGTATTAAATATGTAAATGATGTTAAACAAATTATGAGAGAAACATTTTCCACTTGGCCAAAGGAGAAACCGGACATCAACGCTTTTGTAGACTCAGGATTTTGTTACAATGGAGAGGGCGATGCCACGACCTGCGTGTCGTGTGGTGTAGTTCTTGATAATTGGAATTATTCAGATGATCCACATACTGAACATGTTAAATCTAATCCAAATTGTGAATTGTTAAATGTATAAATAAATAGAAAATTTTACATATGAGTGGTTTTTTATTTTTATAATCCTCATTTCTTCTTGTGACATGACTAGGGAGAGAGCACGTATTGCTAAAGAGCTGCATAAACAGGCTCGAGTGAATTTCCCTAGAAGACATGTAGAGCTTAAGGGGGTTTCAGATTTGTATCAAGCAGACTTAGTCGAGGTCAGGCCTTTTTCTAAAATAAATAAAGGATATAATTATATAATGACTATTATTAATTGTTTTACTAAATATGCTATAGCTATTCCTTTAACAACTAAAAAAGGTGATGAAATAGCAGTTAATTTAGAACCTGTCCTTAAAGAATTCCCCATGAAACACTTTCAAACTGATCAAGGTAAAGAGTGGTTTAATTCAAAAGTGAAATTGTTATTAGACAAATACAATATTAATCACTATGAACTTTCTTTTTCAACAAAAAAGCCTCTATAGAAGAAAGATTTAATCGCACATTAAAAGTGAAAATGTGGAGATCATTCAGTGAAAATGGAAATTATACGTGGCTAGATTTACTTCCTGTTTTAATTGAAAATTATAATAGTACGGTTCATAGAACCACAAGAAAATAACCTGTGGATGTCAATAAATTTAATGAAAAAGATGTGTTATTGAAAATTATTAATAGTAGAAAGAAAAGATTTTTGAAACCAAAATTTGATGTAGGAGACCAAGTGCGAGTTAGCAGAGTACAGAAGGGGTTTGCCAAGGGATATCTCCCTCGGTGGAGTAATGAAATATTTACTGTGTGGAAAGTTCAGCCGACCGAGCCGGTAACTTATTTGTTGAAAAACATCAGAGGGAAAGTGATCAAAGGTGGTTTTTACCAGCAGGAATTGAGCAAAACCAAAATTCCTGATACCTATTTAATAGAAAAGGTAATAAGGAGGAGAGGAGATAAAGTGTTAGTACGTTGGTTGGGTTTTGACAAATCACACGACAGCTGGATAGATTACAAACATTTACAATGACGTTTCTTAGGCAAAGTAATAAATTTTCAATTGTGAATTTAGATAAACTATTTAATATTAAAACCGAGAAAAAAAAGCATGGCAGTTTGTTGTCTAATTCTATCAGATGTCTTATTTGCGGCCCGTCAAACTGCGGTAAAACTAACTTGTTACTAAATCTTTTATTTTCCCCCAAAGGATTGTTCTTTGAGAATATTTATATATTTTCTAAATCATTGAACCAAGAAAAGTACAAGTTTTTAGAATGTGTATTAGAAAAAATCTCGGAGATAGGGTATTTTCCGTTTTCAGAAAATGATCAAGTGCCTTGTCCAAATCAAATAAAACCAAATTCTGTTGTTATATTTGATGATGTGGCATTTGAAACACAAAGTAATATAAAACTATATTTTCCATGGGTCGTCATAACCATTTAGATGTGTTTTATATATGTCAAACGTATAGTGTTATACCAAAACAATTGGTGCGTGATAATGCAAACCTCTTGATTGCATTTAAACAAGATGAGCGAAATTTGTATCTTATATATAAGGACCATGTAAATAGTGATATGAATTTCAACAAATTCAAAGAAATGTGTTCAAAAGTGTGGAAACAGGGTAACAATAAATTTGTTGTCATAGATAAAGATAGAGATATAAATAAAGGTAGATATCGCTGCGGTTTTGATGTGTTTATCGTGTTTTAAGTGGTGGGGGGAATTTGAATATCACCCGTTTTCAAACCCAAAAACATGACATTTGTGTGGTGTATGTGATACAATAAACAAGAGTACCCTTAACGAGTCGTGGTTTGAAAATAAGACTAAAGAAGAAATTGTAAAGCAAATAAGTGAATTGCGTAGAAATATTAAAAGAAAACACAGGAATTTGAAGCGAGATATCTTAGAGGGAGCGGAATTATTGGAAAAGACATTCAAACCGATAGCCGATCCTTTAAAACAATTGGTGGAGGAGACAAGCATAGCCAATGATGAACTTGTTGAAAATATAGATAGTAAAAGAATTAAAAGAAAATTAGAATTCAATGAGGGAGATGATCAAATTACACCTGTTAAATGGCATATTCTCACCCCACCTCAAGGTGTAAAAAGGAAGAAACGGATAAATGTGTGTCATAATATAAATTATAACAGTAATTCTGACAGTGATGATGGTGAAAATGTTGTAAATCAACCTCAAAAACGGTTAGCTGTCCCTGCGGAAGTGGTAAATGTTGATATGGTAGAGCCACTTCGTGAAGGATTGGAAATGGAATTTCAAGAACAGCCTTTACGACAGAGAGAAGAAGAGGATTATGTATCTGAAATTTCTGGAGAAGCCTTGATAAAAACACCTGAAGGCAGGAGTCTCGCTAAACACTATATTAATTCAAATTTCAAAGGAAAATTGGCTAAAGAATATTTTTCAAAATTAGTAAGCGGAACTAAAACGATTGATCACAACTTCGGAGTTCATGTGGATGGGAACAAATGGAAAATTGGAGATAAAGAACTTGAAATAGATAGATATGGATGATTTAATCATAGGCGATAAAAAATACAAGAGAACACGGGGACTTTATGAGTTGATTTTCATGAATCACCCCAATGAATATGTATACGACGAGGAAGATTTAAATACTTATGGAAAAATTTTATCAGATACCAATGTTTATCGAGTTAATTATTCTGCAATTGGGAAGATAAGATCCAATAGAGGATATAAATGTAAAACTATAATTTCGCCTTTAATAAATGCAAAAAGTTCGAGCGATCAGATGGACACGTATGCAAGTCAAGCACTCGCCGAGGCCGATGCCAGCGGAAGCGGAATATTGTTGGTGGATTCAAAACCGAATTTCGTTTATTATGATGATCCGAATGAAATAGTTAATAGATTAAGGATTCTACTAGGATCTCAAGAAGCGGGTCACACAGGACATGAAAATTAAATAAATGCCATAATTGAAGAACTCAAAGAATTGGAATCCGAACTAAGCTATTAGTTAATGTGAAATAATAATAATTGTACCCTTTAATGAATAAATTGTTATTTTTTATTTACAACCCCTTGTTTTAATTATCAGTCCAGTTTAATCCCTCGCTGTGGTAACATGCCCATAGACAAGTTTGGTCGTTCTCAGTTAACAATTAGCGGTAAAAAGGCTAAGCTGTTAAGAGGGCCAAAAGGTGATGGTTTTCAATTGACAACTGATGGTAATTTCGATATTCAAAACAAGAAACTATCAAATGTGAGTGATCCGATTGCCCCGAAAGATGTTGTTAATTTACAGTTTTTTCCCAAGAATTGTCAAAAGCCAATTCGGAAATGTCCAACAAATTTAAAGACGAATTTAAAGACATTTTAAAACTAAATGGTGTTTTTAACGTGAATACTAGTAATATTAGCTTGCAACAAAAGAGAAGGATTGTGGGTGTAAATTCTGCTAAAGATGGGAATGATGTTATAATAAAAAAAGATTTAGATATTAAAGTAAATGCGATTTATAAAGAAATAGGTGATATTAAAACAAGCATTGTAAATAAAAATGCTATAGTAAATCAAGAAATATCGATATTAAAACAAATGTAGTGGATTTAAAGCATCAGTTTGAAGAGTATTGCAGCCAAACAAACAACGCACTGAAAATATTGACTGAAGGTTTGCAGTTGACAACACAGCGGCAAATATGACTCAATAGCGGCGGCACGGGGCCCCGATAAAATGAGCATTCAGTATGCGAGAGCGGCCAGTCAGTGACGCGGTGGTGGACTATTAAATAGGCTTGCCGATACAGCGGGCGCGGTGTTGAACAAAACATCGATTTATTACCCACGGAAATCCATATCCCCGGATATTCCTATTGCGGGCCAGGCACGAATTTAAAGAAGAGATTAGCAAGAGGAGATCCAGGGATAAATTTATTGGATTCTTATTGTAAAGATCACGACATAGCATATTCCAAATACGGTGACAGTAAAAATAGAAGTGAAGCGGATAGAATTTTAGCAGAAAGAGCCTGGCAACGGGTAAAAGCGGGTGATTCCAGTATTGGCGAAAAAACAGCGGCTTGGGCTATAACAAATATAATGAAAGCGAAATCAAAACTGGGTGGAGGTCGTGTCACTAAAAAGAAAATTACTATAAAAAGGAAAAATGCAAATAAAAGAAAAAAAGGAGTAAAAATAAAAAAGGGAAAGGATTATATTTAAGACCCTATAAACAAGGTTCAGGCTATCAATATGGTAATAAAAAAAACAACAAAATACTCGACAAAGATAATTGAAAATTTAAAAAATAAGCCGTTAACCACAGGAGAAATTGTTAGTGCTGCAAACAAGTTAAATATTCCATATTTCAGGGGTGTATTTATGAGAAATTTCTTGCCAGAAACAATCGGTGATAAAGAGAGTGCGGTTATTAATTTGGACAGTATATCAGGCGGTGGCACCCACTGGGTTTGTTATTCTAAACGAGGACCGCTCATCGAATACTTCGACAGTTACGGTAATTTAAGACCTCCGCTCGAGCTCATACACTATTTCAATACAGGACCCTACCATGTCATAGTTAAATATAATTATTTTCCTAAACAGAAATTGAACACTGTAAACTGCGGTCATCTTTGTTTAGATTTTTTAAATACTAGAAAATGATTTGTTTGACGGGTGTAACTTCAGATTTAAAATGTACATTATTTCCCCCTTATGATTTAAGTTCTGCAACTGAATGGGAAATGGGATTGCTAGATCTGATGACATACAATTCGATTCCAAATATTGAAGAAAATATAAATAATGAAATATATTTGGGTGATAATATAAAGATATCTCTTCCAACAGGATCTTATGAAATCGAAGATATAAATAATTACATAGTAAAAGAGTTAAATGTAAAAAGTCCTAAATCAACATTCCAATTAAATGCAAACAATGACACATTAAAAAGCGAAATAACATGTTCAGAGGAGGTAAACTTTACCAAAGAACATACAATTAGAGATGTTCTAGGATTTTCTAAAAGTAAATTGGAAGCAAATAAATTACATATTTCACCTAATCAAGTCTCCATTAATAAAGTAGACATCATACGAGTAAGTCGTAATATTGTAAAAGGATCTTACAGAGACGGTGTTGAAGGTCACGTGCAACACAAATTTTATCCTGACGTCAGCCCTGGTTATAAAATAGTCGAAAAACCTAATATAGTTCAATATTTACCTATTACAAAACAGCATTCTCTAGACGAGTTTCACATTAGATTAGAAGACCAAAACGGAGATCTTGTAAATTTTAGAGGGGAACGAATAAATATTAGAGTAGATATTAGACCAAAACAAAATAATGGGTATTGTATTTCCTCGCAAAAGTAGTAACATCGCTGTCACCAATACAAATGCTCGGGCTAAGGAGAAGACCTTCAGTCAAAGACGAGCAACCAAACCGTTAACACTGAGAAATCGTATATTTTTAAATTCTCTATCAATTTTTAGGAAGAAAGTTAATAATGAGTAGTAACAATATTTTAGATGTTAAAAGCGGTGTAAATTTTGACGAATCCATTACAGACTACGAGTAGCATTCGCACAATTCTTATAATTCAAATTCATATTTTAATGGAGACGAGATTCGCATTCCCGTGCACCAGACAGAAGTATATACTTTGCCGAGCAAGAGTTTTTTGTTGATTGAGGGAAAGATTGTAAAAGCTGCAGATAACACAGATGATACAACAACTAGTTTAGTAAATAATGCAGCTGCATTTTTGTTTGATGAAATAAGATATGAATTATGTGGTACTAAGAATTGATCGTGTAAAAAATGTGGGTATTGTGTCAACTATGAAGAATATACTTACGTCACGTCCTGAGGATGCCAACTGGATGAAGAATGCAGGATGGGATATTTCCAATCTCGCCAATCAGGATGATAAAACCAAGTTTTCATTTTGCGTACCACTTAAATTATTACTCGGTTTTGCTGAGGATTATACCAAAATTCTTTTACACGTTAAACAAGAACTTATATTACTGCGATCATCAACAGATAAAAATGCTATCGAACAAAGTAGTGCTGCTCTACATGAATGTAAAATTGTAATAAGTAAAATTATTTGGAAAATGCCGTATATTCGTGTTGACGATGAACTGAAACTATCCCTACTAAAAATGACTGATTCTGATCAATTTTTGCAAATAGCATTTAGACGATGGCAACTTCATGAATATCCCTCACTGCCTGCTACAAAATTTCAAACTTGGACAGTTAAAACAGCTAGTATGATGGAAAAACCAAGATATGTTATTGTAGCATTCCAAACAGGACGTAAAGATAAAAAAGACAAAAACAGTTCACACTTTGATTTTTGTGATTTAGAAAATGTTAAATTATATTTAAACAGCAAATATTATCCTTACGATAATTTAAATGGTAAAAAATCATTATTGTATGAGCTATATTCAAGGTTTCAATCGTCATATTATGCAGGCAGTGAAGATCAACCATGTTTGGCTAAAAGTGTTTTTATATCAAAAGCACCATTTTTTGCTATAGACTGTTCAAAACAAGTGGATGCTTTGAAAACTGGTACTCTGGATGTGAGGATTGAACTGCAAACTGCTTCAGATTTTCCAAACGATACAGCAGCTTATTGTTTAATTATTTATGATGCTTTGGTTCAATATTTACCACTATCTGGTATTGTCAAAAAAATAATGTAATGTAACATACAAGGGTAAATAAATAAACACTTTTTAGCAGTCGACTTTTTTATTCACACATCATCATTTCCCAAATACATGCCGATACAAAAATATAACGACATTTAATACAAGCTGTTACAGATTATAAACAATTAATAGGGTTATACACAATACAAACAGATTAAGGTTACAAATGGTGGATATTACAATTTTTTACAACAAATTTTCTATTTTTTAGAGAGTAATGACCATAAGGCAATGTATCAATGTTATTTTCACATATAACTCTTTTATCGTCATTACAACTTAATGCGATTTTATTAACAGTAACTGTTTGAACACAATGTTTTTTTGATTGGAAAAGTCTAATGTTTTTTTCTAATTTTACATTTTTCATAAAGACATCGCTTATAGTCATCAAATGTTATATGATTTTTTACTACAGTTTTAGTTATACCTTTTGCTTTTTTCAGTGTCATACGTTTTTCCATTTCTAAATAAAAATCATTCAATGTTTTAAAAGTGTATAGTTTTGGTCGCAAACCAATAAATTCAATTATTATCACACCGCATACCTCGTCTTTAAATACCCCTAATTTTTTCTTGTTTACAGTCGAGAAACAAGAATGGTCTGTAGGATAGTCAGACATATCAAGATGTTTTTTAAACTCGGGATCATTAAAGTCCGAGTACAAATCTTGTGTATATATTTGGTATAAAAATGCATCAGTATCCGCGTACAAAAGCTTGAATTTTTTATTTTTAAACATATTTTTCATAACACGATAATGGAAATCATACATGTGGAGTTTTCTGATTTCCAAAACCATAAAGCCCACAAAGATGGGTTTATCAAGCACTATAGAATCTTTCTCTAATTCAACAGCACACACATTTTTATCATAAATTATTCTATTTTTAAAATTGGGTTTGGCAATTAATCTGTTAAGTCTTTTTTCATCATTTGCTAATTCTATATTTATTCTTTTTCTTACATTTTCAATTGTTTTACCAAACATGGCATTATTAAGCAGTTTATAAAAGTTTTTTCAAATTCATTTTTTGCCTCTTTTCTTTTTGCCGTGTTGAAATCGATATACGGCTTTAACCAAGCACTCTGACGAAATTTTAAAACTCTGTGGATTTTAATTAACACAAGACCGTTTTGTATCGCTTGTTTCAAATTACGATAATGACATATATAGTTATACTTATTTTCTAAAGTGTTTAAAAGCTTTTCCTGCTTTGACCATTCTGGACATTGTTTTACTGGTAAAAATGGTAAATCAGCATGTAAATCATGTAAATATGATTGGTAACCTATATCACGTTCGATAATGCAGCCATAAGGGCCGTCATCTGGTATTGACAATACATCAAAATTTTGCAATTTCTTATTGCTTAACCATTTAAAGTCTTTTTCAGGAATGGGTGCAGATATTGCGAAACCGTAAAGGTTGTTCGCATCGAGATATGTTAAATAGGACGTGTCTTTAGATTGATCATATTGCGAGCCCATATACGGGTTATTTGCTACAGCGTGGCGTTTAACACACACGGTTATACCGCCTCGGATATTGTTTTCTATAAACAAATACTTCTCATAATCATTAAACAATTCTAATTCTACTTTAGTGTATTTTAACATAGCCGAGAATGTTAAACTTGGAACTGTCATATAATATGCTGGATCCAGTTCATAATTAGCGAGACAGATATTACGAAAATTTTCAAAAACATCGCACAAAAGCAAAACATCCATTTTCAGATATAGATCACTATAATCACCTAAAGTCTCGCATTTAAATTTATCCCAAATCATCTGAGCTCGCTTATAATCCTCGTCCGACACATGAGATTCAGTAATTTCATTGTAAAAAAACTCTTTAGCAGGTAACTTGGTTTCATTTAACTTACTCCATGAATCAGTGAAGGAATAGGGGTAAATACCCTTACGCCTTATTAAAGGTCGTTCATCTTCGCTAAAATACTTATCAGAATAAATAAACATATCTGTTGGTAAAGTTTTCACCAGCTGATCCAGACTTTCACCTAAAAACCTATAGCTATCCAAAAAAGTTTATTTTTATGTTATTCTTTATATTTTTAGTGAATGAAATATATTTTTCATTGGAATTGGGAATAACGGTGATGCGTTCATTATCACATCCTAATTGTCTTACAAGGAAATGCGAGTCATAATTTGAAGATCCGTGTATGAAAATAGGTGAAAACTTTTGGTTTTGCCTTTTTAAATTGCAATCATTGCATAAAACGGATCTAAATCTACCTGTTGTATGGTCGTGATCTTTAACGGGTAAACACATTGCAGAAAACTCAGTATTGCAAAGTTCACAGAGTTTACAATTTTAAATTTCAACTTTTCCTCTTCAGTCAAGGGTAACATAGGAACATTTTGTCAAATAACTCGCCTATTAAATTTGCTAGATTAATAACATAATCCATAAAAACAGAGACGGCATTTTCTCCTCGATACAAGAAAGGTTTATCTGGTAACTGGGATTTTACAAAATCTGGTAGAGAATCGTCAACAACTAAATATAGACAAAAGCTACTAGGCTCATGCTGTTGTTCTATGGTCGTATATTTAGTTTGTTTGGTATTCACTTTATTTAAAATACACTCAAAATCTGCATAACCTACTAATGGTAGCCTGAGCTTATGATGAAAATCATTAAATTTCAAAACTTTGGGAACATTTGGATCGCTTTTATTTTCAGCCATCTTTATTTTTACGGCTTTATTTACAGAACAATTACGCTCGTGAATTTTTAAATTAATTTCCCTTTTTTACCACAAAAATGAACCAAACATCGTTTACAGAATATCATCGAGCCCTTAAATTTTGAAACTTGGCTACTCAACAGTCTGGAAAAGTTTTTAATGTAACAGTAATGACTAGAACCTTTGGAATCGGTTATTAACAATAGATCAAAATGTTCCGGTTTCACATTTTTACTTATCCTAAGAGGATATACAATATTTTTGTCATTTAACCCATAAACATTTACTCTTAATGTAGGATTATGTTTTTCAAATTTAGTAATTTGTTTCAAAGGTGTGGGAAAATCAATGCAGGTGAAATTAAATTTATCTTCCATATTTCTATATCTGTTATCTACTCTACATACCATTTTCCCTTTCACATAGCGAGATAAAATTGCCCACTTAAAACAACGATCATCTCTAAGATTTTGTGGATTTATCACAGCTTTTTTTTAACTGAATACTTCTAGGCAAAGGTATGTATGCATTTCCACCTAAAGGTTTAAAATGGCTAAATCGTAGCATTATCCCATCTACTGTGTAGAGGGACCAACCACTTCCCTTACTTTGTTGTTCACTTTCTTCAATACAGATTTTACGAAATAATTTACGTAAACTACTATCCAATGAAGTGGCGGAAAACACAGCATAATTTGAAGTTTTGAAGGCTCTAGCTTGTAGTTCTTCTGTGTGGTGTCGTATGTATGTACATTCCACTAATATATTGAATTTTAAAGCACCGAATTCATTTAAGTAATCTGCAATTAAAATTTTTATTTTATCCTTAATACTTACTAGTATTAAGCAAATATTCTTATAAATTTCACATCGGTTTTTGTAGTAGTAAATTTTTAATGCTCCGTTAAAGGCGCTTTTAATTTCGATGAAATTGTCGGTGGGAGTTAGTGTTAGTCGATTTTGTCTCCTATTAAAATTTCCTATTTCAGAATTTTGATCAATTTCCATAGGAATAGGAGGTTGGTTTGAAGAATCCATGTTGGTGTCAACTGTCTGGAAAAATATAGTTTATTTCAATAAGAGGCAAGCACAAAATGTTTTCCGCTTTATTTACACTATCCCCGTGGACCCAAATCCACCGTTACCCCCGTTTTGTTTCGCCCAAAACCCCTCCTTCAACTATGTCGGGAAACAAAGCTACCTCACAAATTAACTGGGCAATTCTATCTCCTTTTGCTATGGGAAAATCAATATTCGAATGATTAAATAATAAGATTTGTAGATTACCTGTGTAATCAGGGTCAATTGTCCCCGCTTCGACGGTAATCGAGTGTCTAAGAGCCAAGCCCGATCTACTACAAATTCTGCCATAACAGTTATTTGGTAATTTAACAGCAATGTCTGTTTTAACTAAGATTTTGCTTTTTTTCGCTAAAACATAATTGTACGCGCTTCGCAAGTCGTAGCCAACTGAGTAAGGAGTAGCACGCTGCGGTGCATATCCATTTTCCGTTAATTAATATTCTAATTTGGACACTGAAAAAAACAAAAAAAATTAACAATCATTATTAAAGTAAAAAAGGTTTCTTTTTTGGTTAAAACCCAGTTTTATTTTTTAACATCGCTGGGTTCAAAGGATTCAAATTTTGCATTTTTGATTTTCAACACTTTAGTGCCTACTTCAGCTAGAATATTGACTAGTTGATCCAAGGTTTCCTGGTCATCTTTATCATTTACATTTAGTAAAAAGAAACCTTTCTTGTTTATTTTCTGCCAGTAGAATTTTTCATTTTTACATGGTTTCAGGTCTTTAGTATCTGTTATTTCAATTTTAATTAGATGTGATCCTTTTTCCCCGGGTGTTGTTATTTTTCGTCGCATATTCCCTGAATTATATTGAAACATTTGACTAATTTTTAGAGCATTACTCTGTTTTTTCTTAAATAGTTTTGCAAAACTATCTTCGACATCCGACTCGTCATCTGATTCCGAGTCGGAGGATGACGAGCTAGATCCGCTGTTGTATTTAGCGGTTTTAATTTTCTTGTTTTTTTGACTCGATTTCACCTTCTGATTGTATTCTTTTACCCGAATTAGGGTTTTTTACAGTTCTCATAATTTTCCTAAAATCAAAATCCTTCTTTTCGTTAACTGTTTCAAAATTTAAAATTTTACGAATTAATGCGGCAAATTTTTGAACGATGTCAAAAGGAAATGTTTTTTCTGAGAATGGTTTCTTTTCTAATTCCACAACCCAAATTTTAAACAAGTCGTCAAAATCTAAATCTAAATATGACATCTGTTCTACTTCTTTTTGAGACAAAGTGCTTTCACAGTTCACATGAGCATGGAATATTTTGTAAAAGTGTTTGATGCAAAAATACAGTTGAACCAGTGTTGGATCATCAAGCAGTTCTTTATTATTTCCTAGCTCATTGATGGCCCTATCCCATTTGAAAAGACTTGAAAGCCCTATGATATGAAGATTTTCCAAAATTTGGAGAATTATAAAATATAAAATACCGGTGTTGTTTGAGGCGGTGCAATGAGACGATGACGTCGAGGGTTTTGGTTGAGCGGGCGCTGTGATTTCAACGATCTCCACTTCGTCGCCCAACTCGATTACCTCATTTGGGTCCATTACTACAAAAACAAGGATAGTGTAAGCAAAGCATATTTTCAAATAGCTTTTAAATAACAACATCACAGCTTTATTTAACACCAAATTCAAAACTCAATATTAAATAAGAGTTTAAAAAATTTTATTACGCTAATATTTTTACAGGGACAATAGAAAAAAGTTCAATAATTTTTTAAGTTATTATTTAAATGAGAAATTATAACATAAACAGTTTTGCTACAACCAATTAACTAACTTACTGTTTCGACGACATCGGGCTGGTGGATTCTTTGGGGACACAAAGGCTGGAACAGCTGGCTGGTAGCTGACGGTATGGAGGGTGAATCTAGATGTGTTGCTGGATTAATCCGAGAAATGCTAGACTCGATACAAGTATTGGCTGAAACAAACCAAAAAAAACGTATTTCAGATAGTAAAGAACATTTAATTTAAATTTATAAAAAATCATATATAAAATAAAATCTGGCCATAATTAATCAAGATAATTTTTGTGTACATTTAGCGGCTAGTACACTGTCTCTATATTTAACAGTTCATCAAGTTACTATAATTGTCTTGTTATCACAGTTTTTGAGATAATTGTGTAATTGAACGCACAAATAACAAGCAGGAATTGTTATTTAAATTTATAAAAGAAATATATATTTAATTGAGTTCAGTTGCAAAATGAAATCATTATTTTCAATTGTTGAAGAATTTTTAGTTTAAGTTTATCAAAAATAATTTACACATATGTAAGATAAAAGTGATATAGTAATAATTTATTAAAAGCCAATAAAATTAAATTAAATTGTGATTATAAGATAAACGTGATATATTAATAATTTAAGTTTATTAAATAACAATAAAATTGTATTAAATTGCAAAAATGAAATTTTTGTTTAAGTTTATAAAAAAACTTTGATTTAGAAAGAGAGAAAAAATTAGGAAACATAACAATTACTTACGTGGAAATGATGACGATGTGAGCTTAGAGACTGCAGTCGGCTGCTGGGCTTGCAGTGTCTGGTAAAGCTTCGGCGCGGCGTCTTCTTATAGCGGCTAATTATAATGCACATGATAGCTTCTTCTTAATAAGGAGGGAGGTCATCACATGCTTCGGAAGCAAAAATCTTCTTTGAAAGGAGCGAGGTTATGCATAATTGAAAGTAAAGCATTGTACACAGAGACATAATAAACAGTACTTCAAACCATGAATGTGAGAGCTATTAATTGTTTTTAACTGCTATTTGCCATTTGGCTAAAATTGTGAACAAAACAATTAAAACATCCATTGTTTTATCATCCGCTACTTTAGCCTTTTCGATATTATCTTCGTTATACGAATTTCCATTAATTATTAACAACTTATCGCTCGGGTTGTTTGAGACAAAACTGTTTTCATGAAGAATATGTAACTGGCGAATATAATTCAAATCAATTTTTTCAATTTCTTCCTCTCTAGATCTACGTGAGATTCGCTCCATACAGACTTCCGGTGTTGTTTTAAGATAAATAACCGTATGATGTTCATATTCTTCTAAGGTTTTAAACATCTGTAATTTTATATTTTCTATAATTGTTGCTTCTACAGGATGAAATGTTGTGGTTGTCAAATATTTGCAAAATATCTCAAATACGCTGAATGAAGATCTTTCCATAATAACAACACAGTTATCTTGCGAACATTTAATCGCCTCCAACTCAGCATATTTTGCATTAAATAATGCATTTACCTGAAACATAAAACCCATCTTTTTGCATCATCATAAAAAAGTTTTAACAAATTATGTCCATTAAAATTTATCCAATCCTTGACAGGCTCTTCAATATGTATTACTCTAAAACCGACAGACTGTAAAATATTACAAAGTGCTTTTGCATAGACACTTTTTCCGGCTCCAATATTCCCCTCTATTGTAAATATCATTTTAGTTTTACAACAAAGTAAAAACACTCGCACTCATGCAACTGAACATTTACACTGAACATTTTAGCAGCTGGTAAATGCGTTTTATTATGATTCCACTAGTTATTACTACAACTAACAAACTAAGTTACAAGTACAAACAATCAAACACACAGTCTGTATATTTTAAACAAACAAGTCACTTCTCGGCTATATGTCAGAACCCGTAGGGTTTTAGCCGTTGTTCGTGAGTTATACTAAGCCCCCTGGCTGTGCTAGAACCCGTGGGGTTTTAGCCGTTCTCGCGATATACACCACCCTGTTGTTCGCGAGTTATACTAGCCGGTGTTTATCGCGGGATATACACGGGGGTGTCATTCCTCAGTTATACAGACCTGTGTTCATCCTCAGTTATACAGGACTGTGTTCATCCGCAAATGTACCACGTGCCAAAAACCGTAAATCCTTACTACTTATACCCTAGGCTTAGGTCTACAATTTGCTCGTCTGTTAGTTCGGTTTCATCTGTCAGTTTTAAAATGTTATTGACAAACCCTAACAGTTTATTTACATCATAACCATCGCATACTTGGAAGTTTTCCAAATGTATTTGGATTGGATTAGGCAGTTTTGAAAATGCACATTTTTGATCTTCTAGCACACTAACATTAGGACTAACACTCTTTTGATTTCCGACTTTTAGTTTTTCTGTGAAAACATTATCTAGTTCTTCCCCTTCTAACAAACTTTCATTTAATCTACGTTCTACAGTTTCTTTTTCAGTTTTATCCACACTAAGTTTATTAAAAGAATCCTTTATTGATTTTATCTTCTCATTCAAATCTTCCACACAAACTTTTTCAGTTGGATCTAACTTAAAACTGTTTAGATTCTTCACTCTGAATTCATAATGATTGATTTTTATCTCTGCCCTGATAAAACTATTTACATTTTTGGTAATGGAAAGGTCACTTATTTTACCTTCTAAAATTTCCAAATTAGTAGTGATGGTTTGAACTTCATCTTTAAGAACTAACTTCTTAGCAAGATTGTACGGGTTTTGAGTCACATTAATCTTTAATGCAGATCTTAACAACTTTCTTAGTACCTCTACATTATCTGTTAAATTAAACTCAACCCCTCTCACACTAAGTTCATATTGAAGTTCTTCTTTAATTAAAAATTTCACTTTAAAACTCATTTTGATTTAGGTTTATCCAAATTCTTACAATTTAATCTGCTTATTCCATTTTACTAATATTTCTTGATTCTTCACTGGATGCAAAGATTTGCAGCAGAGTTGCGCATTTTGTAGCAGTCACTTGCTACTTATTGATTTATAGTTTATTATTTTAAACCCCTTTTTAAAAGTTTAAATGGTCCAACAAAATAAAGGTCCGCTTCTTTGACAATTAATTTTATTTTCATGCACTTAAAAAAAGAAACAAATTATTTTTCTTTTATCTTTAAGTTGGGGGGTTACTGTACTTGTCAAATCCTTTAATTCTTTATTTTAGCGAATTTCCCCTATAGGGAAGAAGCTATTACCGTAGGTCTCATGGTAATACCTCAGCCCGAGACCATGATAACTTTTCGTTTTAGGGCCACCAGAAGCAAAAAACACCATTCGTCCGAATTTTTATATATCTATCTATCTATCTATCTATATATATATATATATACAGTGTGTAAAAAAAGTCCGTCCCCCCCACCTTAATTTTTTTGTTTGTTAAGACAAACGATTAACCCTTGGGGAATGATACTAACTCAACCCTAATTATTTTTTGACGTTACCAAAATTTTTGAGTGTCCCCTAAAAATGGGGGATTTTGGAAGGGCAACTCAAAATTTTCAAATGCAAACCCCTTTTGAGTGACCTATCATTTTAAAGAGCTTTCAAAAATTAGATGAATGGTGAAAATTGGAGGTCTCTAACGTGTTTCTATCCAAATTGACAGCTTGTCAAAGTTTTGAATACATCACATCCTTGAAACCTGGCGTCTAGGACGTTTGGAGTTTTAATTCACCTTTGGTGATGTAAAAATGAAACGAACCTGGGAAAAATGTTATTAGATGAAAAAGTAGTCTCTTTTGGTCGTATTTAAAATTTTGAGTGTCCCCCAAAAATGGGGGATTTTGGGGGCAACTCAAAATTTTCAAATGTTTGAAAATTCGAGTGACCCCTCATTTTAAAGAGCTTTAAAAAAATTGGCGATTGGTGGAGGTTGGAGGTCTCTAACGTGTTTCTATCAAAATTGGCAGCTTGTCAAAGTTTGGATACGACTCCAAAAAACTTTGACAAGCTGTCAATTTGGATAGAAACACGTTAGAGACCTCCGATTTTCACCATTCATCTACTTTTTGAAAGCGCTTTAAAATGAGGGGTCACTCGAAAGGGGTTTGCATTTGAAAATTTTGAGTTGCCCCCAAAATCCCCCATTTTTGGGGGACACTCAAAATTTTGAATACCACCAAAAGAGACTACTTTTTCTTTTAGTAAAACTTTTCCTAGGCTCGTTTCATTTTGACGTCACCACAGGTGAATTAAAACTCCAAATGCCCTAGACGCCAGGTTTCAAGGATGTGTGGTATTCAAAACTTTGACAAGCTGTCAATTTGGATAGAAACACGTTAGAGACCTCCAATTTTCACCATTCATCTACTTTTTGAATAATCTCCCAGAGTCAGAATAAGTCAGAATAATCTCCCAGAGTGTTCATTTCCAATTCGTCCCAAACTCTGCATGCGTGTTGATAGTCTTCAGGTGAAATGTCCGAATCGGTTAAGTTTACTTTTGAATGCTTCTGGTGGAGGAAGTGATGTTTCTTGAAATTTGTGTAGTCCATCGATGTAATCATACATGAAAACTCCTTTCCGAAGAACCAAGTCCATTTTTTCTGCAGGTACAATTTTGCTTGTTTCTATTAAATTTTGTCTTGTTAAATTTTCAGAAAGTTTCATAAGACTAGAAGGCATAAATCTAAAAGAATCAACAAATCTAAGTTTAATTTTGCCCACCTTTTTTGAAAAGCTTATAAATTTTTCCATAGTTTGTGCCAAAACGTCTATTTCACCGTTGTCTCTTGCTAATTCGGGAATAATAAAATGTCCATCGTATCCGCTAAGATTGTGAAAAACCACTGGAATGAAAGAAGGTAGGTTGTAGGTGATGTTACATCCGTTGCAAGCTGCACCTCTGTAGGCTCCTGTCAGATGGTCATGGTCGCGAACTTTAATTTTAGTTTCTGTAAATTCATTATTACACAAATAGCATGTTGTTGCCGAACCATAAAGATAAAGGTCTTCCGGTGTCATAGGTGACATAGGAACCACATTGCTATACATTGCTTCCACTTTCCCAGCGATGTCATATAAATCATCAACAAAGTATCGAGCTGCTTCTTCTCCACGATAGATCTTTGGTGTAGATGTCAAACCATATTCTTGAAGATGTTGTTCAGACAAAGTGGATTTAACTATTAAACAATAACTGTTTGGTTTGTGAAGTTGATACTTTGTTCTGCTGGTATTTTCCTCTCCTTCTTCTTGTTCAAGTGGAAGCAATGAAGATTAAAAATTTGCATACACTACAACGGGAATTCTGTATTGTTGGATAACTTTGTCAAATTTTACTTGCGATCTTCCAGGGTGTGGTAATTTAATTCTTACTTCATAGTTTCCACTGCATAGTCTTTGGTGTTCCGTCAGCCATTCTGAACCTCCTCTTCTCAAAGGTTTGTTTACAAAACAAAAACATCTTTTACAAGTTGTTTTTGGTTGTTCTCGTTTTGATAACTGTTTGGAAACTAGAGCTTCAAAATCTTGTATAAAATCCTCTTGGTGATGTTTCATTTTGAACATTTGTAAATACAGTATCTAATAATATTCCAAACTTTATAAAATTTATTCTTCTTAGTTCATTGTTCAATGTTTCTGTTAATAATGTTTTTGCTTTTGAAATAAACTGTGCAAGTTGCAATATATATAGTTGTATTGAATAACACTTGCTCTTGAATTTAGTTGCTGTTGATGGGTAGCCAGCATTTGATCTAATTCTGCCAAATCTTCTTATTCTGCATTGTTATTTGTTTCGTTGTTATGATAAAGTTCTTTGTGTAATTGTAGTAAGTTTTCATCTTCAAAAGATTTTTCGCAACTGATGCAGTAATACATGATGTAGGTGTGCTCTTCACAAAAGTTGCCGTAATAATGAAAAACCACTCTAAAACTACCCCTATTTATAACAATACCCCCACCGCTTTTTTCTGTATTAAACACAAAAGAAACAGTTCTCCCTGGGGGGGGGTTCTCCGTTTTGTCCCTAGGGGGAGGGGGGGAGGAGACTTGATCTCGTCGCCGTTCGACTTTGGAGCTGCGTCGACGTACACGGTGGCAGTGGATATGACAAAAATGCTCTAAATCTATCATGCGGGTAGTCAAATTACGCGGAATTAAAAGAAAAACAAAAAAGGTCCAGTAACATTTTTCGATAAAACCAACGGTGTAAAAGTTATATCGCAAAAACTTTAAAAAAATCTACATTTTCAATGCAAGTCAAATAATACAAGTTTAAAAAAAATCTAAGTGTCAAGGTCAAATAATGCGAGTTTAAAAAAAACTAAGTGTCAAGGTTAAATAATGTTAGTTTAAAAAAATCTAAGTGTCAAGGTCAAATAATTTAAGTTTAAAAAAAATCTAAGTGCCAAGGTTAAATAATGTTAGTTTAAAAAATACATGTTATGTGTTGTAAGTATGTTCATCATTGCTGTTATCTAAATATTCTACTTCCAAATCGCTTTCATCTTCCTCCGTGTCTTATACTGGAAACAAACGACGCCGAACAAGAGTATGTATATATTGTTCTGGATCATAGTCAATTGTTACATGTGTTAACGGTGTTTCTTCGCGTATTGGTACTGGTTCTTCCAAACTATTTTCCTCATCAGTTGTACCATCAGACGTAGCATCAGACGTAGCATCAGATGTAGCATCAGATGTATCTTCTACTGGAATCAAACTATTTTCAAAAATACTTTCGTCATCAGTTAAATCTTCTGGCTCAGCCAATTTATATATTTGTTCACAGATTGCAAATGCAGCAGGAAAATTGTTGTCTGTTGGAGGCATTCTAAAAGAATTTTGATATTGTAAAATAAATGTTGAAGCAAATGTTTGAAAATGTTTCTAAGTCCGAAAGTATTAATTATTGGGAAGTTTCAACACTTAAAATTTTTACAAGTCCAATGTAAAGTAAAATAAAGAAAGAAGTGTTGTTGCCTGTTGGAACAGTGGCAAAAGAATGATAGGTTTGAAAAATTTTTTAAGTCCTAAAATATTAATTATTGGAAAGTTTTAACACTTAAAATTTGTACAAGTCCAATGTAAAGTAAAGAAAGAAGTGTTGTTGCTTGTTGGAACAGTGGTAAAAGAATGATGGAAACCAAACCCGCAGCAAGACTCCTGTGGTTTGGGAGGGGGTAAGCGAGGAGGGGGGATGACCTCGAGCCGAGTTGGGGTCCGGGGTCTGCGCTTGTGCTTCGGCATCAGTTGCTCGCTAGACAGTGAGGTGGTAACATGTTCAGAAGGCGAACATTTTATCATTTTTGCTGTTTGGTGAAAATATCTTGGTGTTATTTGTGTAATAACATCTTGACATAGGACTGATTAATTTTAAGGCATGATAGTTTAAGCATGGTAGTTGTTTGTGCTTGTAGATACCCTTGGGTTTGTAGTTTGCTGGTTTGGTAGTTAGTATTAATTTAAAATCTTTCTTTTATTTAAAATATATTTTGCCTGGAGTGTTTAAGATTAAAGTGGTGGAGTGTTTAAGTTTAAAGTAATATTTTGTTTTTAAGAATGTTATATGATATGTTTTTAATACCTTTCTATTCCAACTTCCTTTTTCTAACAAGCTTGTTGAGGGCATTCCCTCTCTTGTCTTGTACTCCTTTTTAGTTAGGGACACCTTTCAGTTCCAATTTCCTTTCCTTTTTTCCTTCCTTCTTTTGGAGTATGGTACACCAATTTATGGTAAACCGGCTCTCGCTTTTGTGTTTTTTACAACCCACCACACGAGTCACTTACAACCTCTATACGTGCTGGATGGGTAGTTCGCCTACCTCCGGAGTTTCGCTAGACCTCAGTTGTACTGCGTCTTATGGCGAGTCGCTGGCTCCTTTAGTGTTAGGAAATAAAAACATATCTGTATAACATTTTTCTAAATTTAATTAAACAACTTGCTATTTTAAAATAATCTTTTTTCTTTTAGCTCAGCGTTGTGCGCTTATGGTGAAGTGTAAGGGATGGCCTATGTCTAGCTTACACCGTAATCATGATGTGCAGCGCTGGGCTGTTTAGCTATTTCTTTTTAACTTAATTTTATTTTTCTTTTAGCTCAGCGTTATGCGCTTATGGTGAAGTGTAAGGGATGTCCTATGTCTTGCTTACACCGTAATCATGATGTGCAGCGCTGGGCTGTTTAGCTATTTCTTTTTAACTTAATTTTATTTTTACTTTTTTTATTTTTATTAATTGTTAAACTCTAGGCAGATTGTATTGTAAATTAGCTTTTCTTCTTTTAGGTTTCCAGGGGTGTACGGTTCTGTAAAACCGTACACCCCCATTTTCTTTTTAATTATCGAATGACCTTGTCCTACTTATTTTTAAGATCAACAAAAGAGTTAGCGAAAATTTCTAAGTCTCAAGGTCATTTTTATGTAAGTAGATTTAGCTTTTCTTCTGTTAGGTTTCTGGGGTGTACGGTTCTGTAAGACCGTACATCCCCATTTTCTTTTTAATTATTGAATGATCTTGACCTACTTATTTTCAAGGTCAATAGCAGTTAGCGAAAATTTCTAAGTGTAAAAAGTAGGTCAAGGTCACCAAAAAATACCCTATGAACGGTGGAATAGACCGCCAAGTAATTCTTTTGGAATTACAAAGTGGTCTATTCCCCCGCTCCTATTTTTTTGTATTTTATTTTTTATTTCATTTTTACACTAACCTCTCAGTTTTAACAAAAGGAGGTATTTGTTGTGCAAACTGCATAATATTTGATTTACACAACAAATCCTTACTCATCTTTTACCCTTTTTCAGTCCTTTTTTAAAAATATACGAACATTGTTCTTTTTTAGGACTTGATGATGAAGAAGAACCTGACATATTGTTGGATTCTAAAAAGTAAAAAGTCATTCTGTTATCCCGCTTTTATAAGACATTACCCCCTCCATTCTCTTTTTGACAGTAGGTCAAGGTCATTCAAAGATACCTAATTAGCGGGGGAATAGACCGCTAAGTAATTCTTTTTGAATTACAAAGTGGTCTATTCCCCCGCTCCAATTTTTTTTTCACTTGTGTTTACTTTGACCATTTAACTTTATCAGATGGAGATTTTCTCACTAAATAATAATGAATATTACTGATATTTGGAATTTGAAGATTTACTGGTAATTTGAGCATGTACAGTTCATCACAACATTTAACAACAACATCCCTATTAGTGATTTTTTTTACAAAAACATATTTGTCGTTCAATTTCAATCTGTTGATTCTAATTCTTTTATAATATTCAGTTTTTTCTGGCAATTCACTTTTGGAAGGTTGAATTTTGACTTTTTCAGAAGGTTGAATTTTGGAAGGTTCACGTTTGTTATGCAGTCTACACAATTTTTCATTTACACTACCCAATTTCACACACCTTTCACCTTTATTTGCTCCTTTTTTTAAATATGAGTATACTGTTCATTCTTAAAACAAGATTCCTTAATTTTTGAAATTTTTAGACATTTTGTTAGGAGATTTTTTCGGTGAACATTTTCTCGGTGAAGATTTTTTTGGAGAAGGAGATTTTTGTTTCACAATAGAAACAACAGATGATGATGATGATGTTGTTGATGACGAGGAGGAAGACCAGGACGACGAGGAAGTACCTGCCATAGCGCTGGATCCTAAGAAGGTAAAGATTACTCTGTTAGCCCTGCTCTTATAACAGCCCCCCCTCGCTTTTTATAACTCTAAAAAGTATTCATCCAAGTTTTCCAACGTTGGTAAGGGAACATTTTCAATTGGTAATGGTTGATTAATAATTTCATTAATTAGACGAAATTGTTCCATTTCTTCTAAAAACTTCTTTTCGAATTCTAGTTGTTCCAAGTCAATTGTAGCAGTCAATTGTTCCATTACTTCTAAAAACTTCTTTTCGAATTCTAGTTGATCCACGTCAATTGTAGCAGTCGTGATTTCGTTTGTAGTTGGTGATTTCAAGTCTTCTTCCAATTTTTTTATATAATTGATAGTATTTTTCACTATGAGTTGTCTGTTGATACTTTTTTGGTTTCGACTGTCCGGTACAGCAAATTTTAAATTCTCGAAAGCTTTTTTCAATTTATCTTCTCTTCGTCTTTCCTTTCTTCGTCTTATAATTTTTCTTGAATCTGTTTTTGCGACAAGGAATCCATGATGTTTTGTCAACTCACAATTTAGCAAACTACTAAGATTGATAAAGCTGTTATTCGGTGAATATATATACTGAAAGCCCAAGGTGATTGCCTTCAACCTAGTGACCTTAGCCGGGAAAAAGAGGGGGGGACTTGATCTCGTCACCGTTCGACTTTGGAGCTGCATCGACGTACATGGTGGCAGTGGATATAACAAAAGTGCTCTAAATCTATCATGTGGGTAGTCAAATCCATCATGCGGGTCCTTTGCCATCAAGGTGATTGGTACGTATTTAAGGCTGTGAGTTGTGCATAGCCAGACCATAACTATGAGCTCCTTTACGAGTTGTGTTTGCAGCGGATCTGCTCAGATAACCCTATGCTCCGGCATATCAGAAGGGTGTCAGAGCCGCTGCCGCAAATCTTGCAAGGCGAGCTCATTAATGAGCATAAAAGACGATGCGTGTACAAAACCAAAATTTGGTTTGAAGGACCAAATATTGGCAAAATATGTGCCATATGTCACATGGTACGTTTTCATTAACTGCATTGTTTTTTTATTAACAATATATTATTTTATTAAATTTCTTTAAATTAATAATTTTTTTTTAGGCGCTTCCTCTTGCCGGTCCTGGGGAAGAACTTTATCGAACTATTGCCTATAGAAGCGGAGTTATTGGCTATAAACTACAAACACCGGTACCTCAAGAAAAATGTCATCTCTGCGGTTTCTTCCCCCTGGCGAAATACGAAATTAATTGTATGTGTTTATAAACACATATAATTATGAGAAATTAAATAGGGACGGGGAACAGAGCAGTTTGTGGTCTAACCACTTACTGCTCTGTTCCCCGTTCATAGGGTATCTTCAGATGACCTTGACCCACTTTTAAAACTTTATAGTGGGGAAAATGTATATATAAGCCGTGGATTATGTGAAGAGGCATCACTTCCCTCACCGATCATCATGGAAAGTTTCCGAATGTTCTATAATGTTTTTTCCCCTCCTCAACAACATATTCAGTTTATGTTAAATTTAATCCATGTTCTTCAGAATGTTAATTTTCTTACAATTAATGTTACTGGGGAAAGATTGGTAAATTTAACATATCAACGTTTATTAGTTACCATCAACCCTTTGCTAGATCCGAATTGGTTTTCAACACTTGAAACATACATTGATACTATGGCTTTTGAACAAGGATTCCATTATCTTTGGGTTGATGTAGATTACATCAACTTTCAAAATGAATCAGATGATGATGGATATGATTCTGCCACATAAAAGTAGACATTAACGGAACTTCTCCCCCTGCCTTTTAGGAAAAAAGAGAGGAACAGTGTTAATTAATAACACTGTTCCTCTCTTTTTTCCGCTTAAAGTTAAATGACCTTGACCTACATATTTTGAAGGTCAATAGTAACTTAGCGAAAATTTGCTAAGTCCATAAGTAGGTCAAGGTCATTTGGGGGGGTCATTAACCGCGATCAAGGTCAAGGTCAAGGTCAAAAAAACCTGACCCCCCCCGGCCAAAACGGATAACCCCCCCTTCAACCCCTTTGGGACTTAGACTCTTGTTGGTCACCAAGGGTTGAGGCTTTAACAAAGACCCAAATATTAATAACCAACGCCAAAACTAAACTCACCTTTTGGAACTTAGAAGTACGTGAACCTCTTGTTAGTCAACAGGGATTAAAACCCAAATGGAAAAAAATAATTCAATAAAAGATACAACGCAAAAACTAAAATCTTATAGGTTTTTTTAAAATCAAAATATATAAGACTAAAAAGTAGGTCTTTTAAAATATCTAAGTCTAAAAAGTAGGTCATTTAAAATAATTCTAAGTCCGAAAGTAGGACAACCAAAAGTAGGTCAAGGTCATATAAAAATGATAAAAAAGGGGGTGGGGAAGCGTGGCGTCCCTACCTTATTCTATACTACTTTATTTCTATACTACTTTATTATAACTTATGCTACCCCTTAAATACTACCATGCATGCGGTTACTGTGTGTGCTAGACATAGGCCATCCCACACACCTCACCGCCCTATCATATCTTAACCCCTACCTAACGTTCTCCCTATTCTATCTTATACTATGTAATATTACAGTTACGGTGTGTGCTAGACATAGGCCATCCCACACATTTCACCATAATATTACTCCTATCTTATACTATGTAATATTACAGTTATGATGTGTGCTAGACATAGGCCATCCCACATATCTCACTATAATATTACACCTAACTTAATATTACAGTTTCGGTGTGATCATCACATAGGCAATCTCACACACCTCACTGTAATATTACCCCTGATAATTAAACCACGCAGGAAATGGAAAGGTAGTTGGATTGCCATTGCGGTCAACTATTATAGGAGGGCGCCTCTCCCACAATAGCCGAACGCGGTGTGTGCTAGACATAGGCCATCCCACACACCATGGCGAACATTACGTTACAGCATAACCCTCCACATAAGCGGACAAGTTACACCTTCACCGTAATGCCGAAGAGAAACGTTGCGCGCTTGCTTATATCAGCGAGCTCAAGGCGGTAGCCATGTCTAGTAGGTCAACGTGTCGCTACCATGCCGGTACCCACATGGTAGTGGGGTTGCTAGCCTCCGCTCTCACAACTTCCTCTGCCCTACTTTGGCCTGGTCGCTAACCTCATTTTTCACTACCTTGACTACAAGGTTGCCGTGCCAGCTGTCTATAATAACCCCATTTGACCGCCTTGTGTCATTCTGCCACTTGCCACCGTCGCTGCTACTTTACATCCCCACATCTTTCTCCATTATTTTATTTTCAATTTTTACTATGAACTCCTTACCTTCAACATCCAATTCTATCCTCCGAGGTTTTCTTCAAAGGCCTACTCTTCATGAGCTACAAGAAAAATTACCTACTATTGATCAGCTATTAGAACAGCAAATTGAAGAAAAAGAAGCAATAACCGACGATGACGATTTTTTAAATCAATTTCTTATAATTCAACCTGAACCAATTGAAGAAATCCCGCTACCCCCACCAATTCAACCTGCACCACGTAAGAGAATACCAACGGAAATATGGAAACTGAACAGGCTGAAGAAAAATATTAACTATCAAATTTTGAAGACCAACAACAACATAATTCAAATTTTCAATGAAGAAAAAGACAAAATTTTAATCATCACCCTCCCTAAACAAATGTCTGTTCCTCCAAATCCTAAAAACCTAAAAATAACAAAGGACGGTGGCAAACTAAAAATAAATCTTTCAGACTAAAAACCTTTTCATTCCCCTCCTTCAAAGTCCACCCTGGTGGCAAAATCGACCCTTCTAAGGGCCACCCTAAGACTTCCAAATTTAGGCTTTCGCTAAAGCCTCAACCCTTGGTGACTAACAAGCGGTTCACATACCTCTAAGTCCCAAAGGTTGAGTCTATAGCGGGGGGCTTTCGCTAAAGCCTCAACCCTTGGTGACTAACAAGAGGTCCATGTACCTCTAAGTCCCAAAGGGTTGGATGCTAAAGCCTCAACCCTTGGTGACTAACAAGCGGTTCACATACCTCTTAAGTCCCAAAGGTTGAGTCAATAGCGGGGGGCTTTCGCTAAAGCCTCAACCTTTGGTGACTAACAAGAGGTCCGTGTACCTCTAAGTCCCAAAGGGTTGCGGTTAAAATTATGCAATTCGCTGCGTAATTTTAGTACTCACATGATGTAGTTTAGAAATATTTAAATAAAAAAAATAGAAAATGTAGATTTTTTCAGTTTTTGCGACATAACTTTTACACCATTGGTTTTATCTAAAGATGTTACTGGACCTTTTTTGTTCGTCTTTTAATTCCGCTTAATTTGAGTACCCTCACGATAGATTTGGAGCATTTTTGTTATATCCACTACCACCGTGTACGTCGACGCAGCTCCAAAGTTGAACGGCAACGAGATCAAGTCCCCCCCCGTGGGACAAACGGATAGGGTTTTAACCTGAAAGTTTTATTTTTAGTTTTCCATTTTCTTTTACTATTTGTAGGTGTCGAGGGTTAAGGGGAATAGAGAGTATTTTAGGAAGGTCGATAATATAGATCTTGGTTTTTTCTAAATTGAAAATTTAAAAGGAAGAAGAATCGTGTTTGAGGATTCGGTATTTTTGGTTATGTTTGAGTTTTTTTAGATTTATTTTTTGCTGGGGTACATGTAAAGGCGAAAGAGGTCTTTTAATAGTAGGAGGTTTATAAGTAATTTTGATGCCGGTAAGAATGTTTTTTCGAACTTGTTGAAAAGGATTTTGAGCGATGGTAGATGTTACATCATACCAATCTTGATTGTTGTTCAATTGAAAAATTCGTAACCCGAGCAGTAGGTGAAATAATTGTTCCAAATGGTAAAGTACTCGGAGCGGTTCATATTGAAGTAGGTGTTGTTAGGATGGTGGCAAGGCGGAGAATGAGTTGTTGAGTGTAGAGTGTAGAGTGTGTTAAGCAATCAATAACTTGAGCACCTGGTGTGCCAGGTTATGCAACAAGGACGACGACTTCTATTGATTACCAACTGGCCGCCCGCATGCGAAAGCTCGACAAGCCCGCAACAAGGTCGACACTTATATTGATTAACTGGTCGGCAGCAAGCGAAAGCGTACGAGGTCACCAGGAATATAAACCTGGCCCACTTGGTCTCGTTGGTTTTATTAAACCTTTTTCGTTTATCTTTTATTTCGCTTATTTTTAAAACTCGCATGATAGGGTTTGTAAACATATTAATTCAAATATGTTGTAAACATTTTCTTACGATATTTTATTGCAAATATTTCTTAAGCCAAATGTTAAGAAACCATGTTTCTGTTTAATCGCAACTGTAGTTTAGTTTGCATTTCTTCAACTAAATATTTTAACTAAGTATTAAGGTAATATAATAAAGTAGCATCTTTAAAAATATTGTAACTTGTATAAAGTTAAATAAGTATTTCAAAACAATATTTGATTGCAAATATTTTTAAACCAAATGTTAAGAACATTTGTTTAGCACTGAGATGTTTACCGTACAACACCTACATTACAACTAACACTATATATCCAAAAATTACGAGGAGTCTTTCATGGTGGTGGTGGGGGAAGGCAGGTGTGCAGCACATGCCATGACAAGGGAGGTCGCTGAGCCACTACCAACACATCAGTTTGCCGGTACGACTTGCAGAGTAAACATCTAAATAAACATGAGTTCTGTTTTATATGTTTCTTTTATTAAAGATGGACTTTGCATTGAAACGCAAAGTTTCACTATTGATGCGGATCCTATACAACAAATTTTAGTATATCCTCCAGAAAATTATGATTCCATCTACATTTCAGTGCATGAACCTAACGACCCCCCACCACCAACAACTCCTGACACAGAGTAGGACAGGGCTACCACACGTCATTAAAGCTTCAGCTCTTCACCCGAGCACACATGGACTCTGAGCTTCAAGATAATACTGTTTCTTCTACATCTACACCAACTTCCGAACAATTACCTACTACAAATGAAACTACTACAAGTATACAAGTAAATGAAATTTCATCAACTGTTAGTTCTGATGCGCAAGCAATAATTTTATCATTAAGTATTGATTTCAAAATAAAAATAATTATGGTTCAGTATTCTAGAACTATTTTATTAATTATATGTTTGAACTTCCTGTTATACTGAAATTTTGTACAAAAGCTTTTTAAAACAAAGATTTTTGTGAATGTTCCGCGGCCCTAAGTAGCGTATGACCCGTCTTAATCTCAAACAGAACTAAAATGGCTCAATAAATCTACTTATAGTCAATGTTAAGTCTGTTTCTTTTTTCTTTTATTTATATTTATATTTATTTATAGAATTTATACATAAGAATTTATTTCTCCTTTTAGTATTTTTCTTTGGAATATAAACATATGTAAATATTACGATCGTCACGCATGTGATTCAAAATAAATGTTTTAAAACTGAATTCTGACCTTAAGTATATATTAGGATAATAGTTTATTTTTATTTTATTATTTATTTACATCTTCCATCAATTGGAATGCCTCCAGCTCTACATGCAATGGTTTCAATTCAATTAACAACACATGGCTTTGCTGAAAAACTTTGTTTGCTCCAATCAGCTGCTTTATTTGAAATTTCTATTCCCATGTTAAATCGTATGGACTAATACGAAACTTTAAGGGCGTCTAGGGCTCTTCCCTTTAGTCAAACCTTTTTAAATTTTATTTCCTGCAAAACTTCATGCCAAGCTCTTTCCAATGACACCAAAAACATGAAAATCGGTTCAGTAGTTTAGGAGGAGTCTTTGTAACAAAAAAACTGCTCGTGCATTAAATAAGTATATAGAATATAGATATAGATATATAGATTTTG